>VZSR01003410.1:1137114-1170336 GCA_013398615.1 Brachypodius melanocephalos | reverse complement strand
GGAACACCACAGCCAGGAGCACAGTGAGTTATTGCACAGCCTTGGTGGGAGGTTTGCAGGTCAGTTTATGATATACAGCTTCCCTGCCTGTAGCTGTGCAGGGAGTTGGGGCTCAGCCCTGGCCTCAGGCTGGAACACAAACCCACCTGTGGCCAGCAGCATGTGGAATGATATGCTGGAAAGGAGCTGGGCAGGATGAGACCTTTCTCCTTTAGAGAGGAAACACAGCTGGTGATTTGGTTGGTCTAGAAAAAGAAAGATGGGGTTTTTTGGATATCACTGCATGCTGCATATTCCACACAGCAGCCCTCTGCTTTTAGTAATGTGGTGCACAACGTGCCTGATCCTCCCTCAGTTGTGAGCCTGGGGGAAGCATGTCCTGTTTTCCATTTGTTTATTTATTTATCATCTTGTTTTCAGCCCCTGCAAAGCTTGATATTGGGATAGAGCCTGGGAAACGTGCACGGAGCAGAGTAACAGATAGTTGTGATTTGGTTACAAGGCAATAATTTAAGTGGACAGGTTTAGCTGATAACATAAAGCACACGAGAGAAATCGCTTCGGTTTATAAATGTCAGCAGAGCCCCTGCCAGTGAGCTGCTGCCTGCTGCTGCTGCTCCATCCAATATATTATAAGGAGATATAAACAGATGTCTGAAAAAATCTGGCTGACCAAGATTAAAAGAATGGGGCTATAAATTAAGGTCCTCCTCAGCGTCTCTTTAAGCAACTTTATGGACAGAGCACATCCAAATAAAGGAGTGCCAATGCTCGGAGGGGTCTCCGGGTGCTTTGGGCTGCAGAGGCTCAGACACACAGCAGCACCCAGGGGTGGGGACAGCTTGTGGGGACAACAGTGTCAGAGCTGGCATGGGAGACCAAAGCCTGTCCTGGTGCTTCTGCAGCTGATAAAGGGATTAGATCAGGAACAGGAATAACACCATCCCTGCAGTGCCGCCACAGGATCGGTGTCTCCTGCTTGGAAAATAAATGCTGTCGCTCTGCTTTGACATTTATTCCCAGTAAAGACCTTGTCATTTGTGCACTGACAAGGGTTTTATCCTCTGGGAGTACTTCACCTGTTGGGCACTGTCTCCTTGGCTGTGAGGCAGCTGGGTGATTGAGGGGCAGGTGGGTGGCACGTCCCCAGCACAGCACTGGGAGCTCTGCTCAAACCCTGCGGCTTTCCCTTGATCCATCATCCCAAGGCAATGCAGCAACACCTATTCAAACTGAGAGCAGGTTCAGACTGGGTATTAGGAAGGAATTGTTCCCTGGGAGGGTGGGCAGGCCCTGGCACAGGGTGCTCAGAGCAGCTGTGGCTGCCCCTGGATCCCTGGCAGTGCCCAAGGCCAGGTTGGACATTGGGGCTTGGAGCAGCCTGGGACAGTGGAAGGTGTCCCTGCCCATGGCAGGAGTGGCACTGAATTGGCTTTAAGATTCCTTTCCACCCAAATAATTCTGTGATTCTATGATTCTGTGACTTTATTTTTAACTTGTTTTAATTTATTTTAGTTGCAGTTAAAAAAAAGAATCCCACGTGTGGGATATTTTTTAAGTGGTAAGGAGTACAAAACAGTTGTGGGGGTGGGAGTTAGCTGCTTCCCCCTCCACAGCTGTAGCCCTTCTGGCAGGTTCATGGAGGGGATTTCACAGCTTTTTCCACTCGCTGGGTAGTTGATTTAGAGTTGGAAAATTAATTAGGATGGAAACTCTTCTTTCCCTTTATGCAGAGCAAGGGATGAGGTCTGGCAGCTGTAGGATTTGCAGCTCTCTGGGAACAGGGACCATTCAGTAACACATCTATGCAGTGCCTACCTGTGGATACACATCTTTCATTTGTCTGAGGAGTCGAGGAGAAGAAAATGTTACAAAATGGCTTAAATATAGACGTGTTTTTATATTTTTTAATTGAGCTTCATTTCCCAAATGCAACTTAATGCAAACAATAAGTAAAAAATTAATTTCTCTCGGGAAAAAGCTATTAACAGAATGATTCTGTTTTAGCAGGATGTGAAGCTGTGTAATTGCTTACATATGTATTGCTCCAGTGTGTGCTCCCAGTTGTTGAATAGTATCAAATTATAGGAATCAAAGAGAATCAACTATTTTTAAGGGAAATGTCTAGAAGCTACATACTGAAACATGATTAAAATTCAGGATTTCCAGCTTACTCGTCTAAATCAGCAATTTTAATCACATTATTCAAGTCAATCCACCCTCAAACACACTTTTGACTTCAAAATACCCCAAACTAAATAAGACAGAAGACCGTTCTTGAACAGCTGTAACATTTTCAAGTGGCAATGTCAATCTTTTTGTTGAAAACAGAGATGTTTTTCATGGTTTATTTATTAAAGCAGCGTGTTTGTCCTGCTGTGCCATGAACCTGGGCTACTGTGCAGAGCAGCAAGGAGAAATCCCTGGAGCACCAAGAGCTGCTTAAATACATCAGGGCTGGCAGTTTTGCTCTGGGGTTGGGATGCTCTTGGTTAAATCTCGTTTAGTGTGCAAAGCAGGAGCAGAGAGGGTTTGTACTTTGGCTGATGCAGCCTCTGCAGTTTGGCTGTGCTGGGTGTGGAGCTGGTGAGCACCAGCTCCGGGTTTGGTTTTGTTTCCTGCTTGCTGAGAATAGAAAGAGGAGGGCAGGGCCCATCTGGAGCCTGCTCCTGTGCTTTCCCTTTGGATGATTCTCTCAAGCAAAGCCCATCCACCTCCTTCCTCTCCCCTGGCAGGCTGATGAGGCTGGATGCAGCAGGAGCACGGAGCCGGAGCGCCCTGTGCTGTGCTCCCCTGACAGGGGCTGTTCTTGGCTGTGTGACAGCCCAGAGCCGCTGCAGCCGCTGCTGGGGCTGTGACCCCGCGCTGGTGACACGGCCAGGAGAGGCCCTGGCCTTGGGGGAGGCACCCAGCCGGCCCCTCGCTTCGCCCCCTGTGTGTGTTGGTGTCTGCGGAGGAGGGATTGTCCTCCCGCGTCCGTGTGCTCCGCACGCGATGGCATTTCATCCTACAAGGATCCTGGAAGGGACCTGAGAGCTCATCTCCATCCAGGGACATCTCCTGCTAGACCAGGTTAGCATCTGCTGTGTTCTCCTTGCTGGCAGAGCCCTGTCTTGGTGTCTCCTGAGCCAAGGACAGGAGATGTGGTGTTACCCTTTTCATGGAGATCCCGTAAACTCCGTTCTGACCAGCACGTCCCAGCTCTGCCACCAGCGAGGGGCACAGATTGGTGATGGCACCAAATTCCTGCAGAGCCCAACTTCTCAGCGTGGGAGGATGCTCCCATAGACAGACAGAAAGAAAAGTCCCATGGATCACAGGTCTAAGGAGGCAGGAGGAGGTTTGGATGTGTCCATGGAAAGCATTCCAAGTATAGAGGAGGCACACCTAGCCTGTCCTCCCACAGTTTAAGATGGGGAGATAATCACATCTGTCCTCTCACATATCCAACCGATGCAACTTCCAGTGGACAGGACTGATGGACAGAAAGAAGGTCTACAAGAAATGCAAACCTTGCTTTATAAGGAAGTGCTGCGGGATGGATTTTCCTGGTTTTTCTAAATGCATTTATACCTACTGCATGACTACAGGCTTTGAAATGTTTGTCTGAATTGTGACAAACATCCCAGGCTTACGTAGGAAGCACCAGGTCCTTTGATCCAGGAAATGTCTCTAGTCTTGAACAGGGAGGGATCAATCCAGTTGTTCCTGAGCCCAGAGCTTTTTGTCTGTGAGTACAGGTATTTATTGTACAAAACAATTACCCTTGTCTTCAGGTAAGAGATGCTCCCCGTCTCCTGCAAGCTGTTACTCTATCGCAGGGATCTTTTTAGGTAAAAAGGAGAAAGGAAAGGGCTGAACAGGGAATCCTCCTCAGGAGGGTGAACAGCTGTGGTCTGTCTGTCCATCTGTGAGCAGCTCTGTGGCTGTTCAGCTGCAGCCTTGCTGTCCTGGGCAGGCAGAATTCCTGCATTAAGAGAAGAAGAAATCAAAGAAATCAATCAAGAAGTAGCAACCAAATATTGCCTCCTCTTCACCCCAGTGTTGGGCTGGCCACTGAGATGTCTTTGTGGTGAACTGGTGAAAAACACTCTGAATTTCCTCTCTTTTCTGCATTTAAAACCGAAGCTTAATGTATTCTGTGTGTTTTTCTTGGCAGATAGTAGTGATCATAAATTCCTTTTAATACACTATCTCCACACCAGCACAGCCTTGATGTGCAGCGTACCTGGCTGTGCGCTGCAGGATGCTTTGATTTCCCTTTGGCAGCTGCATTTTATTCTGTCTGCCCCAATCAGCAACAATTCCCCTTTCTCCATGTAGCCTCCAAATCCACTCCTGGTGTGGAGTTTTAGTGTTCTGCCATGACCTGGGCTGGAAGGGAGGAAGGAACCAGTGTCTGCTGGGCTCAAGGTTTCACCTCCACTGTTGATCAGAGCCAGCCTGGCAGCACAGGGACACCTCTGGTGGCTTGGGTGGCATTTCTGGGAGGGAAAAGCAGCACTTTAGGGGTGCTGCTGGATGGGAGGTGGGTCACTGGTGGGATGAAGCTTTTCTTCCCTTCTCCCAGGGGGGAGTGTGTGCCCTCAGCTCCCGGTTCTTCCCAAAGCTGGAGCAGTGCACATGCTCTGAAATAACGTGACCTTTGTTTGTAGGTCAGGCTGTTGCTGCAGGGTCACACGTGAGGCTGAACCTGCAGACAGGAGAGAGAGAAGCCAAGCTCCCAGACAGAGAAAACGGGGAAAGTGACACAAGAGAAGAGAGAAGAAGGAAAAGGTACAGACATGCAAGGCATTGGGCTGGGTGGGCTGTGGGATTCATGCCTTGTATTAGAGGCCAGGTTCCCTGGTGCACTCAATTACTGCCTCTTCTTGAGACTTAATTGCTGGGTTAGGAGCTCAGCAGTGCTGAAAGCAGAGCCCTGTCCTTTGTGATCCCTTTGGGATGGAAGTGCCCTGAGTGCACATTCAGAGGCACCCTCATGGCTTCTCATGCCACAACACCGAAACTAAATTGGCAACGTGGCTTCTTTGAATGACATTTCATCTTCTGAAACACCTGCAGCAGCTGGTCTGACACTGCTTTCTGAGCCCAGCCCTTGGGATCAGCTGTGAGTGCCTGAGCCAGGTGCTGTGTCCTGGCTGGGAGCAGCCCCACAGCCTCACCTGCACACCAGGCACTGCCAGAGCCCCTGGAGATCACACCTTCCCTGCACCCACCTTTTAAAAGGTGCTTTAAACGTCAGCTGGTGCTGACTTTTCCCTTGGAACCCTCTGAACAAAGACTGGTTTCTCTACTCTGGAGAGTTTCTCTCCTGCAGCTCGTGGGGTTCCCCAGGGCTGCCTGTGATGGGGATGCTCAGGGACTGTGGGGCTTTGGGGGCAGCTGCCCGGGCAGGGGCCGAGCTCAGGACCCTGTTGGGCCCACGGCAGCAGCACCCACAGGGCCCAAAGCCCCCACCCCTGCCCAGCACAGCCTGCACTGCCCCTGCAGGTGTCACCGAGTGGGGCACAGGGACTGCTGCCAGCGGCAGGGATGCGGGCAGGGTGAGGATCCCCTCGCTTGGCTTCTGTCTCTTGGACAATCCGGGCACAAGGCAAGGCAAAGCAGGAGGGGAGGCAAAGGCCAGAGCCTCTGAGGGCTCCAAGCCTTTAACATCAGCCCCTGCAGCACCCCAGATCCAGGTCCCACAGCTCCCACGGCTGTCCTGGCCTCCAGAGCATGAAGGTGGGTTCTGCATCCCTGTGGCCTGATGCTGGCTCTCAGCCCAGGAGTCCCTGTGGCTCCAGCAGGAAGGGTGGCAGAAGGTTTCCTGCCTGCTTTGGTGGCATTGCTGCAGGGCCACTGCTGTCAGAGCCCCCTCTCTGCTCTTGGGGACAGCTTTGCTCTTGGGGACACCGCTCTGCAGCAGCCCAGGAACACGAGCAGTGCCCAGTGCCGGGAGCAGCGTCAGTGGGACCCCCATGCACAGGCACCCCCAGCCCCTGGGTGGGCATGCCAGCATCCCCAGGGACCCCCAGCCCCGAGGTGGGCATGTCAGCACCCCCAGGGACCCCCAGCCCCAGGGTGGGCATGTCAGCACCCCCAGGGACCTCCAGCCCCAGGAATGCACAACACGTGGAAACCACAACTGTGCTATTGATACCTGAGGAAGTGGAAACCACAACTGTGAAAACCATGCGTGTGCCCAAAGGAAATGCAAAGAGAGGTGAGGTTTTACATGAAATAGTATTTATTTATGAAAGATCAGCAAAACATAAGATTTACAGAAGATGCTTAATTATAGGAATCCTTATAACAACAACAATCTATAGAACACATTTACATGTATTTACATGGGAGTCTGTAGACTAACAATCTTCAAAACATATTTACAGGAAACCTCTAACTTGTAGAACCTATCTACAGAGGGATCGTATCTGTGGCCATGATCTCCATCAGTCCAGGAAGAGAGGAAGCGGCAGAGTGGGACTCCCCCAGGCACTGTGACCCTGAGTGAGGCCACCAAGCCCAGCTCAGCCCCAGCCTGGCAGCAGGGGACCCACTCTGCCTGTGGGCAGGGAATGAGGAACATTCACCTGTCTTGTTCCTGAGGCTGCATCCTCATCCCAGGATCATGGGCTCCTCTTCATCCTTCTCATCGACATCCATATCCATGGTGTTGTCCTCCACATCAACATCCATGGATTCAACAGACTCTTCCTCGTCCACCTCCATCATTTCTTCCAAAATCACCACCATATCCACTTCCACCTCCTCCTGGGTGTGTCTGGCAATCTGCATGAGGCAGCACAGCCTCACAGTGTGGTCCTGTCCCACACCATCCATCCCCACAGGGCTGCAGCCAGCCCGGGCAGTCGGGGGGTGCCCCGCTCCCTGGAATGTCACTGTACACCAGTGGGACAGGAGAGCACATCCTGCTGGGGTTGGTGCTTCAGTCCAGGCAGCAGGAAAAGTCCAGGCAGCAGGAAAAGTCCAGGCAGCAGGAACAGCTCGGCACGGACGGACGGAGCGCAGAGTGCAGACCTGTCCGCTGGCAGCGGCTGAAGTGCCCGCTGTGCTCCTTTCCAGGTCCTGGATGTTGCACCTCAACACTCTGGGAGCTGTGATGTCACAGAAGTGTCAGGGTCACTTCACAATGGGAGATAGGCATGGTAGAATGATCAAATCCTTGAATGGTTTGGCTTGGAAGGGAGCCTAAAGATCGTCTGGTTCCAACCTGAGCAACATCCCCCCACACCAGACCCTGTCCAACATGGCCTTGGATGTTCCTGGGGATGGGGCATCCACAGCCTGTCTGCACAGGTCCCTGTGGCAGGGACAACCACCCTCACAGTCAAGAACTCCTTGCCATCATCAAATCTATTCCATCCCTCCTTCAGTTTGATCCCATTCCTCCTTGTCCTGTCACTACAGTTCCTGAGGAAGAGTTGCCCTCCTGCTTCCCTGTAGCCCCTTCACTCACTGGAAAGGTGCTCCGAGGTCTCCACACAAGCTTCTCCTCTCCAGCCCCAACTTTCTCAGCCTTTCCCCTTAGGGGAGGTGCTTTGGTGCCCTCAGCAACTTTGTGGCTTCCTCTGGCACTCAACAGCTTCTCTGGGGACAACAGAGGACATCAGCCCTGTGGGGTGTCCAACAACCCATGGCCTTCGGAACTGCCCAAGCCCAGGAGCTCTGCGGTTCCCAAAGCTCTGGAGAGAGGAGGAGAAAGTGAAAAGGGGCAGTGCAGGGAGCCTGAATGCCAGAGATGGAAGGCTGATGATCCTGGGTGCCTGTGCAGTGTTTGTGGAGGGCTTAAGGATGCCGCTGGTATCTCTTCCAGGGCTCTGGGGGATGTTTTTGGTGTAGGAAGTCCAGAAGAACATTCCTGATCACTGATGTGTAGGAAATGGTCTTTGACAGAGGTGGAGGTTGAGTTTTCCTGGGATGGGAAAGGAAGGAGATGGTTCTGTTTCTAGAAAGAGCAGCTGCCAGATGTTGGTGTTTCTGGGGGTCTCTGTGCACAGGGGGGTCCCACTGACTCAGCACTGGGCACTGCTCGTGTTCCTGGGCTGGGGCAGAGCCGTGTCCCCCAGGGCAAAGCTGTCACCAGCAGAGAGGGGGCTCTGACAGCAGTGGCCCCTGCAGTGATGCCACCAAAGCCTGCTCAGTGCCTCCTGCTCAGGGCATGGAGATGTTCTTCAGCTTCACAAACCTCAGCAGCTGCACTTCCTTTCTTTCTGTGCAAGAGTGCTTGTGGCCCAGGTGAACACTCCTTGATCCAACAAGAAAGGTGTACAGATTGACACGAGACGTTTTTTGGAATTTCTGTGTAATTTCTGTGTGGATTTACCCTTGCTCTGACTCTGTGTACCACGCTCACAAGCTGAAATCTCCAGGTTGAAGCTTGCAAGCCCTTGGCAATTATTTAGTGGCACTGGGGTGCTTCCTGTGTTGCAACATGAAACTCTGAGGTATCAGTTAATCAGCTGTATTTACTGTGGTAGGACTTGGGGTTTTGGTTTAGCAGGCTGATTGCAGAGCCCCTGATTGTCAGGGTGAGGAGTTAGGGTTAGGGTGTCTGCAAACCCCACACAGAATTCAGCACTCAGACCAATCTTTTCTTGAGGATGGTGTGTTTCTTCATTCCTTTCCTCCTGCCCTTAGCCATTGCTAGAATGTCACGGTGAAAATAGAATAGAGGCAGTTGTTCACTCATAAAATGTTCTGGTTTGTTTTGTTTCTTCTGCAAGGCTGGGCAAGGTCGATGTTGATGCAAATTCATTCACATCTGAGGAGCTCAAAAAGGCCTTGGCTAAAATGAAGGAAAGTGAGAAGGCAGAAAGAAAGGTGAGTTTCCTGTTTCTAAAACAATGCACAGTGCAGGGATGTGAACACACCTTTTTACACACTGCAGAAATAAAATGGCTAAAATGATTGCTTGGAAAACACTGTGCAAACTCATCTTGTGGTGAATATGGACCTAAAATACCTTTGCTAACCCGTTAGTGGTATTTTTCCCTGACTTTCCTGTCTGAATCTGTGATTCTGTTAATGGTTTGGGTTGGAAAGGACCTTAAAGCTGATCCAGTGCCACCCCCTGCCATGGGCAGAGACACCTTCCACTGTCCCAGGCTGCTCCAAGCCCTGTCCAGCCTGGCCTTGGACACTGCCTGTGTTGGGGCAGCCAATGTTCTCTGAATAACATAATTTATCTGTTCCACTGCTGCTCAATTCACAGAAATGTCTGCAGACTCCAAAGGGAACTGGATTGCAGTATTTACAGAGGGAGTTACCTTCCCTTTCACCACTCTCCTTGCTTTCTGTTCCCAGCCTCATGCCCTGGATAGCAAAACCCAAATGGCCATGATGAAGCAGGGGCTGGAGTTTCCTTACACAAGCTCCAAGTTGTCCATTTACTTACAAACAATCCACGACCCGAAGTAAATAGGTGGGATGATGTGTGACTCATCAGGTGCATCACAGCCTCTTTCCCTTCTCCCCCTCAGCAGCATTTCTTTAACCCTCGCTCCTCCTGCTGCCTTGGGCTTGGCTCACTCAAATGAAAGCTGAAAGAGGAGTCAAGGCTCTAAAGTTCTGGTGTCACAGAAAGGCTTTTTCTCCCCCTATGTGGCAGCAGGGCATGATTTCCTTTGCTGAGAGATTATTTCCATAGCAGCGTTGCTGATGGATTGCAGGGCTGCTGGAAAGGGCTGCTGGAAATGAGGATCATTGAAATGCAAAAATTAGTGATACTCTATTAGGTGAAAATAAGCCATATTTTAACCCCCCCTGTTAGAATAGCTTTTGTCCCAGCAACTGGGCTAAAAGCAGCTGCATCTAATGGACCTAAAGTATTCCATTTGGAGTCACTCCTGCCGAGAGCAAATCCATCGTTGAAGGCTCTTTGTCAGAGGAAATGGAGTTACACTGAGCCCCTCTGTGCACAGGCAGCTCGGGGTGCTCGGGGTGGGGATGGGCTGCGCTGGGATTAATTACCTGTGGTAATTAATCATTCCATTGACACAGCTTTCACCTCCATTGCTCACTTGGTTTTCCCCTGATGGCTCCAGCCCTCGGCTTCTGTTCCCTCACGGGGAGCAGGACGTGCAAACCCTCCAGCTGGGGCTCACTCTGCATACAGACACATCCTGGTATTTGTGACAGATCCCTTTCAAAAGGGGCTTTCTGCCTTTCTCCTGTCCTTGGGGCAGCCCAACTCCAGCCTGGCCTCTCTGCTGCTTCTGTCCCCTGCAGCAGCAGGCTCTGTCCCCAGTGCCACCAGTGCTGATGTTCCTGCACCTCTGGGGCTCTCTGAGATCTCTGACAGATCCTTTCCTGCTCACCACATGTTTTGTGTCAGCCCTCGTGGTTCAGGGCAGCCCTTGGGGTGCTCTTACTGCGAGGGAGATGAGCTGTGCTTAGGACAGGCTGTCTGCTGGCCAAGCCCTGTGGCACAGCACTTCAGCTGCCCCCAGCAGATCACTGCTCCTCCTGCTTCCCTTTCTGACAGCTTCTGTCCCCACACCTCTCCCTGGGAGACAGAGCCATCCTGGAATGTGTTCAGTGCTTGGAATGGTGAAAGCATCTCTGTCTGTGTCCAAGATCTCCTTGGAGTCACTGGGCACTTTGGGCTGGATGGGACCCCTGGAGCTCTCCAGCCTCATGTCCAGTTCCAGAGAGGTTCAGCTGTAAGATCAGGGAGGTGGCTCAGGACCTTTTGCAGCCAGGTTTTGAGAACATCCACTTGCAGGCAAACAGAGAACAGCAGTGCTGCTGCCTGTGGGCTTGATGTTGAGCTGGAAGGAAATGGGTGTAGAAATGGTGCACAAATGGTCTGTAGATGTAGAAGTGGTGCACAAATGGTCTATAGACATAGAAATGGTGCACAAATGCTGTATAGATATAGAAATGGTGCACAAATGCTGTATAGATGTAGAAGTGGTGTATAAAGCCCTACTGCTCCCTCGTGCTGTGGATATCTCACAGGTAACTGGGTTCCTGGGCTTCTCAGAAGGATCCTCCAACCCTGGCCCTGCACCTCTGATGCACAGCAATAAATCCATTGGCACAGCCAGCCAGGTTCCCTTTGTAAAGCTGGGGCTGGTGTTCCTTTCTGTGTCTGTTTTGTCTCTTTTCATCTCCCATCTTCACATCTTGTTTCTTCCTTCTGTTTCCAAGGCCCGAGAGGAAGAGGTGAGGAAGAAGTTCCGGCCCATAGAGCAGCTGAAGGAGGAGTTTGAAAAGCTGAACATGAAGATAGAAACAGATTATGAAATTATGATTAAATTAATCAGCAAATTCAACAGCTCTGCCTCCACGCTGGATGAAAAAGTAGCGGCGCTTTATGATCTCGAATATTATGTTCACCAGGTAACAAGAATGCCTCAGTAACTACCATGTAAAATCCAGGGGATACGGTGTCACAAACGGGGTTTTATTTTTCTTATCGGTATCAGGTAATACAAATTGCTTAATTACCATAATCCTGGGACAATAACAGACAGCAGAGGACTAGTGCAGGCTTATTTTATATCCAGGTTGGAATTAATCATCGCTTGTGCCAGGAGCCAGCAGTATCCTAGCAGTTGCCTGATTTGTTGTCTCTTCTCAGGCTGGTTTTCTTATCCTCTCTTTTTCCTCTTTTATCTGCCTAATGTTACAAAATGGGGTTTTAGCTGCCATTTTTGGGTAAGTAGAGTGGTGGCTGCTAAGAAAATAATTATTTTCTCTCTGCTTCCATGGAAAGCTGCAGTGGTTTGAGGGTGGGTGCCCTTACATCAGTTCACAGAGAATGTCTTTGTAGCAGGGAAGGCGACAGCCACCCAAAAGCCTCTGTTTTGTCTTGGTGTGAGTAAGCAGTGGCATGTAGAGCCTCGCTGCGCTAATTAGCTCTGTGTGAGGGTGAGCATATTTCCTGGCATCTCGCTTCCTCGGGTTTGTGCTCACACTTTTCCCCCCTCCCTCTGATCTCTCTTGCTCTGCTTTCAGCTCACACATTCCCACCTCCCCTTGGATGCAGCTGCAGGCACAGAGCTCTGCTCCCCTGGGCTTGGTGCCTTCCTTGGTGCCACCCCTGGGAGGGTGTCTGGGCATCCAGCCTCTGCTCTGCCCTGTGGGAAGGGACTTGGCTTCTCCCTCCCCAGTGACTGGGAGAGCCTGGAGTGCACTGGGAGAGTTTCCAGTGGCACTTTGTCATTTCAGAGGGTGAATGGGACAACTCCTGGGAGGTGCCAGTGCAAAGCTCTTTTGCTGGAACAGCACTTGTTGAAACGAATGTGGTATTTTGGGGGCAGGTAGCTGAAGTTTTGCTGCTGTGAGAGAGGGAGTCCACGTGCCAGCTGATGGAAATGCTATTTCCAGGGCTCTTTGTCTTGAATTTCCACTCTGAATCGGCATTGTGGGCATGCAGAGGCTTCCTTGCTGTTTGTTCTCCCTGCTTTTGTGTCACTGACGGCATCTGTGTGACTCAGAGAATAACTGTGAACAATGGGCACCCAAAGAGCTTCGTATTTGTACTCAGGGCTAATCTTGCCTGATTAAGGATGCCAGAGCATCAGGCCAGTGCTAAAAAGCAACCCCCAAACGCCCTGGGATGCTTTGGATTCCAGCATAACCTGGACTATTCCAGCAGAAAATCCTTGCGGCACAGGATGGGGCGAACAATTTCAGAATGGCAGAGGAGCAGGGACTGGAGCATCAAAGGGAAGCACATGCAGCATCAAAGGGGTCAGAGAGGGGGAATGGCAGGAGGCTGGCGGGAGCACAGAGGCTCTTTGTGCCCCGATCACAGCGCTGCTCTGTGCCCGCGCTGGCGGGGCAGATGGCTGGGCAGCACCTTCTCGTCAGGCAGGAAGCTGATAAGAAATATGACTTGTCTCTAAGCCAGCGTGGCTTTTCCTCCTCTTTCTTCTTCCAGTCAGTTGAATGCATCCAGAGCATTATCTCTGTTTGGGACTGACTTTAGCAGCACTGGCTTAATGTAATTACTGAACAGCAGCCAAAGGACGCTTGTGCCGCATAACCCTGGAAGGGCTGAACTGTCAGGACTCCTCTGCAGCGACTCACAGCTGTGCTGTGCCGTGGGAGCAGGGGATCCTTGCAGGTGTGGGTGGCCCAGGCCACGTGTGGGGCCACTTTGCTGGTCCCACCTTCCCCAGGCTCCATCAGAGCCGTACCGTGCCGTGGATTTTTGCAACTGTTCAGCTCCTGGCCATCCTGCTGCTGCCTCCGGGGCCCGGGATGCCCTGTGGAGTGGAAAATGCCATGCCCTGGAGGGTGTGCAAGCAAAGGCTGCTCCCTGCTCTGTGTCACAGTCAGGAGCCCCCCGGAGCAGTGGGGTGTGGGACAGCTCGTGCCTCAGAGCGTGCCGTGGGAGCCGTGGCCAGCGCCCAGCCCGGGGAGATGCTCTCTCCTGCTTTTGAAGAGTCAGCCCAAGGGCTCTGTGATTGCTCAGCTTTTGGTTGCCAGCTCTGGTTTGCTTCTCCTCAGCCACAATTCAGCTTGGCGTGTTCAGGAGCCCGTCTTGGAGAAGGAGCAGGAAGGTTTGGCTCGCTGGGGCGTCCGTAACGCATAAAACCCAAACGCAAATGTGGAGAGGGCAGAGCGTAACTCATAAACAGCATTCACGGTGCTTGCACAGCAGTGTGCAGAGCCAAGACCCGTTCTCAGGCATTGCAGGCTCTTTCTCTCAATTATTTACTCTGCTTATCTTCCTCTCTCCTCTCCTCTGACATGCTACACCGTCTCTCTCTGCTAATTTCCTCTCCATCGCGTGCGGTTGACGTTGCTTTCCCTCGCTCTTGTTTTCTAACATTTTCTCTCTCACCTTCCCTCCCTGTTTTCTTTCTCCTCCAATTCCAACCTGCTCCCTGAATAACTGCTGTCATATTTGCTCTTCTCCCATCCCTCCCCTCGCCTGCTTTGCCTGTGTACTTTGCTCAAGAGCTCTTTTGATCTTTGGTTTTCCTTCTGTGCTGATTTCAGTGGACTGAAGCGAGGTAGGAGCTGCTGCCTCACAGCATCCGCCGCTCCCCAGAGAGGTTAAATACCTTCAAGTTGTTAAGTTTGGGGATTTTGTTGGTTTTAAAACGGTGAGTGAGGGAAGGAGCTCTCATGACAGACTCTGGTTAAAAAAGATAAACACATCTTCAGAATAAGCTTTCCAGCACAATTTGTATTCTGCAGTTGTGATGTCTCGCTGATGCTGGGGCAGCACAAAGGACTCTGGTGCTGCTGAGGTTGCAGCAGTGGCTGGTTTTGCCACACCAGGTGCTGGATGCAAACTCCTGCCCGTCCATACATTCCCTCTCGTGCAGAAGTCAACGTCCGATCCCAGCTCTAAACCAGTTTTTACAGAGGCTGAGTAATAAAAGGACCCACTGGCAGCTGAAATTGGGTTGCTGCATAGATGTCTTTGTAGACAAAGATGGGTCTGCAGAAAAGTGAGAGATCTGGCAGGCCTGGTTTATAGGGACAGTTAAAAGAACAGCATCTGAAAGGGTACAAAAGCTGCTGCAAATCCTGAGTCAGCCCCAGCAGACCTGCAGAGAGCAGCTTTGCAGAGGGACAGGTGGGTATTGTCCCACTGGGGAGCAGAGATGAGCCGGAACTCCCCAGGTCCTGCTTTGGATGGTAACGACAGACCTGTAGGACACAAAGCTTCTTCCTTCTCCTGGGTACCTGAAATATCTGACTTAAAGCCAATTTTGATGAAGGTACATGGTTGAGATAAATATAACACTGAGCATGAAGTCATTGACTAGAAGACTGTCCCACATGCCCTGCATGGCTTGTGGCGTTTGTCCTGTCCTGCCCCATCATGGGGTGGGCTTGCCCTGCTGATAACTCATTTTTGTATTCTGTTTCCATCTGCCAGCGATTGCTGTTGTCTCCCTGTCTTTCAGGGAGGAAAAATGTCAAATTTCTAAACCTGATTTTTCTGTGCAGGCGGTTCTGAGCATTCATCAGATCCCCTTTTAAACTGAAAAAAAAAAATCATTGAATACCAAAATGCATCGATTTGACTTTGGACTGAATTTTGTACTTGAAGTACTTTGTGCTGTTTCTCTAAATTTTGTCTGAGCACTCAGAGCCTTTTCTGATCTCCTCTCCAAGAGCAGATGCCTGCTGGGACTGTGCCTGGCTAGCCCCTGATCCACTTAGAGCCAGAGGCTGATGAATCCCCACTAATGGGTAAACTTTTCCCTCCTGGGCAGTTAATCCATTACTGTTTGCTTAGAAAAGTCATTGTGGGGCTGCTCCCTGGGGAAGCTCCTGGCTGACCCGTCCAAGCAGGGACCGGCTTTTTCTTCCCTTGTCCATGGGAAGTTGTTGATGGAACTCATGGAGAACTCCCGTGCTCCTCACTCTGATGCCACCTGTCCACCCTGTTGGTGCTGGCAGGCTCTTAAACATCCCTGACTCCTGGTGCTACAATTACAGTGCCAATTAATTAACTGCATTTGCAAAACATGCAGTTCCCTGGGTCCCCAGCAAAGGCCTGCTCAGGGGAGAGCAAAGAGCTGGAGTTTTTTGACATCAGCAGCTGCACTGAGTTTTTGACACCACCTGAATTACCGATATACATGTCAAGAGCAGTTTTGATAGCTGTAATCCAAGTGTTTGAGTTTCCAGTGATGCCTTGTGTGTGTGACAGTGTCCTCCCACGAGGACACCGTGCCTGTGCAGCCATGGCATCGCTGCTCGTGGGCAGCACTGTGCACACTTCAGCCACGGCCATTCCCTCAGAATTCTTAATTCCTTTTCCAACTCTGCTGGTTAGAGCAGGCGGGAAGGGATGCTCTGGGTGTGAAGGGAGGTGTTCTCTAAGGGCTGGAGGTTTGTGCTGACAGAATCTGCTCTCTCCCAGGTGGACAATGCCAAGGATTTCCTGTCCATGGGTGGGCTCCGGCTGGTGATCGAGGGGCTGAACAGCAGCGAGCCTTCGCTGAAGGAACACGCTGCCTTCGTCCTGGGAGCTGCCCTGTCCAGGTGAGACCTGCCCTCAGCTGGGCCCCGTGCCTCTCTTCACCTCTCTTGGTTTATTTCTGATAGCAGAGACTGAAAGCTGTGTTGTGACACGCCACAAAATTGTCTTGTCCCCCACCTGGCCCTTGCAACACCCGTTACCCCTTCTCCTCAGTGTGTCCTCATCTTGCTCAGTGGACACATCCAGGAGTAAGGTGGTGTCAAATCTATGCTTGTTTCTGGATGTCCCTGGGCTCCCTGTTTGTACAAAGTCCAAGGGGGGAATAATTCTCCTTCTCTCCCCTTGACAGCCCTCTCTAGGGGAAGATGGGAAGGAGCACCCCAGTGAACACCTTTGTCCTTCCTCTTCCTTGCTCCTGGGCTGCTTCAAGATGGCAAGGTGCTGATTTGAGCAGCTCCCGTGGTCTTTGGAGCGGGGTTTGGGCCCCATGGACACGTGCCTCTGACATCAGAGGGGTGTTGATTAGACATGGGGTCAGGAATAGGGTCAGCAGCCAGAATCCAGAGGAGACTGACCTGCAGGATGTTTGACCTGCTCTGCCTGATGCTGGGGCATCATGTGTAGTGCTGCAGGAGGTATCCTGTGGGCTCCATTGGTTTTCTTGGTGCCCCCCTTTTTTGATTTATGGATTTTGGGGCTTTGCAGGGGTGTGTTGCACATTCAGATGTGCAGAGGCTTTAGAAATGCATTGGATGGACTCAAACTTCAGGATCAGAAGTGCAGAGTGAAAATTGAAGGTCAGAACTGTTTTATCTGCATATTTCTAAACCTAAAAATACAGTCACCTTCTCCAGCATCATAAATTATTTATGGCTTAGTCTAACACATGGTCCACAGACCTGCATTTATTTGGCAATCTTGTATGCAATGCAGTTGGCCCTCAGCGTGTGTGATGTGATGGGGCCTCGTGGACAGGAGCAGCTACCCAGATTTACACCAGGAAAGGATCCAGCTTCTAGTCCGAAACAGAGCCTGACTCAGGGGTGGCAGGGAGATGCATCAGAAACAAGACCTGCTCTTCATACTCTGGTGTATCTCAATCTCTGAAACAATACTGGAGTGGTTTGCTCAGTGGTTTGCTCACGTGGACTCTTAATGATATATTCCATACAGAGATCATGCAGAGGGGCTGGAAACATTTGCAGGTAACTTGTGAAATGACAGGGGCTGTTCAAGAGCTTTTTTCCAGGTGTGCAGATGTGCGTGGAGAGCCATGACTCAAGACTCCAAAAATTCACTATCTCATGGTACCTGACAGTGTAGCAGTGGCCACGAGAGTCACACTTCTGTGTAGCATTTCTCACTCAAGTGCAAAAATCTTCTTTGGAGAAAACCTCTCATCTGATATGACAACATTAAACTGCTGCTTTGCAAACTTGTGGACCTTTTTTCCTTTGAAGGACATTCTGGCAGATGGTAATTTGGAGAGGTTTGGATGATACATTGTCTGAGAGCTCTGTTCCAAAATGTGAGGGATATTATGCCTTGGTTTGAGTTTGCTTTTTCTCCCCTTGCTGTGCTTAAGCTTTCTCAGTAGACACCTACATGCCAACTTGTCTGCTGTGTGCTCACTGCTTAATTCGTTTGTTCATACATTTTCTCAGCTTACTCCATGCTCTAGTTAAACTGTCAGGGGCATTTCAGGTACTTCACACAGCATTTTGTGTTTTTCTGAGGGCTTGTTGTTTATTTCCTTCCCTCGTGGTTGTTCCTGGGAGCCTTGGGTGGTAGGGCTTTCCAGTAAATTCCCAGAGGTGTCACAGCTCGCTGGGCTGCAGGGACATGAGCTGCTCTGTGCTTGTGTGCCTGGGGCTGGTGTCACATCCTGTGCTGGATGCTGAGCCTGGGAAGAGGCAATGCTCTGCTGCTCACCAAATGGGTCTGTGGCCACCTCCCAGCTCTCTTCAGCCAGGCTGGCTCAGGCCAGTGGTTTCAAGCCAGGCAAACATTCCCAGAGGGAAATCAGGGCATGATGACAGCAGCTCTAGAGCCTGGCATGGCAGGTCAGTAACTCCTGGCACAGCTCAGTCTGGAAGAGGGAGTTTGGCATTGTCTGTGGACAAGTGTTTAACACAGGAGGAAACCACTGGACACAGAGCGATTCCAGACGTGCCTGGTTCACATCCAGAACTTTTCAGATCTCAGAAATACCCAGATCTTCTCTAGATTTGCATTGTCCTTAACTCTCCTCAGGTAGGGAAGCAGGTAAGGGATGGAACAAGCAGCTGCAGCACCCAGGTCCTGCCTGCACATGGTCCTGCCAGGACCTGGCTCAGAGCTCTGGCTGTGCTGGAAGCCCATTGGAATCAAAGGGTTTTCCAGGGGATCAGCATCTTGAGCCAACAGGCCAGGGGGCTGGCCAAGACTTGGATCAGTAAAGGCAGGAAGAGGAGGAGAAGGCACAACAGGGCCAGCTCAGGATTTCTCCTTCCTGATATTGCTCCTATTTATTTGACTTGAAGCAGACTTGAAAAGCAGCCATAGCACAGCATGGTTTGGAGCTCGGGGCACAGCATCCTGGGGTCCAGCTGCCAGGATCTGACCTCCTGGCATCCATGTGCCTCTGTGAGCCTCTGCCACAGGAGAGGCAGATTCCTTCACCTGCCAGGGAGGAAATCAAGGTTTCATCTCATGTTTCTCTTATATGTCCTTCACTTCAGGCATTTGGGTTTTAATTGCTGAGTCTGTGACCAAATCAAACATTGTTCCATCTGCTGGAGTTCTCTGAGCAGTGCCCTTATTGCAAGTCTAAAACCTCATCACACTCTTACTGTTTTTAAGCCTTTAACAAAATGTTTTTCCATTCAGCAGTTTGCAAAAGTAAACTTCATTTGAACAATCCTCAAGTGCTCTGATTGCAAATAAAAGTTAAATGCACTAACAAAAATAATTGCTAGGCATGTGGGGTTGTACATTTAGGTATCCATAATTCACTAACACTATATGCCAATACACAGCATTATCTGGATTTCCAGTGATTGCATTAGCATAAAAGCATGTTAGCATTTATCCCGTGGCACTAACATTTAAATATATATAAGTATGAAATATTAAGATCCAGCATTTTGGAGGCAAGTGAAACTACTGTCTGTAAAATGTTCCTGCATATTTTGAAGGTACACTCCAGTATCTTCGCATGACAATCAGCATTTGCACCATTGGGTCCAAACATTACAAAAATGTCAATGTTTTATGCAAAGAGGAGCTATATTAAGCTAAAAAAGATTGCTGATGAGAGAAGTGTCTTCTGATGTCCTCTGAGCTATTTACAGGCAGCATCTCCCTTTGTTCATGGCACAGCCAGGCCTCTGTGCAGTCTGTACTTCCATGTTTCACAAGGCTGGAAATGTTAGCCAGAAAGGATTATGCTTGTGATTAAAACCTCCATTTTTGAAAACTTCACCTACAGGAAATGTTTTTCCACACCAATAATTTGAACATTTTAGTATTTTGTAATAAAAGGATTTTTGTAATCCGTTTAGATGGGGAATAATAATTTATGCTGAATGCCTTCTTGAAGCTTTATCCCAAGTGCTCCCCGTGCGCTTAGGGGTGAGTTGGAGGTGAGGATGGAGAGAAGTTAAGCTCTGGGACCTTCAAGGCAAAGGGAAGCGGTTTGTATTTCATGGGGACAAGGCAGAAGGCTCAGGAGGTGAGATTTTGGCCAAAGTGGGGAGGGCAGCCACTTGTGCAGCTGCAGTGAGGGACTTGTGGCATTTTGGTCAGATCTTTAAAAACGCGCCCCATGGGGTGGCCAGGACAAGGGTGTCCCACTGATGGTCCGAGCTGACACCTGCCATGCATCCTAGAAGGGCACAGGACAGTCCCAGCACAGCCTCTGCCCATCACTGCCGGGCTCTCACTCTTCCTTTTTGGCCCTGAGTGCTAAAATAATGTCACAGGACTTGGTAAAGGCTTAGGAGTAAACCCATCACTGGTGATAACTGGAGGATGACCCTGTAGCAACACACAAGAGTTTTCCATGGATTGTCTTAGCTGTTGCCCAGAGACTAAACCCCTTAAAGGATGGCCATGTACATCCTGAACATCCCATTCACCATTGTTTGTGTTACCCAGCTCCGAGGCTCGTTCAGAGCTTTCCCCACTTTGGTAAAGCCAAGGGAGGCACAGAACACGTGTTTGCTTCTCAAGAGAAGCCTCAGAGAAGCTCCCTGAGTGATGGGCTCTGTTTCCTCCTGCTGTGCTGGGGTGTCCAACAGAGCACAGCATTGTGGGGTCCACCTGGTTTTGGTTTTGCTTTTCCATTGTCTTTCCTGAGGGAAGAGGGATGTGGGAATGCTGTCTCCTTGCTCAGTCCATTCTCCCAGAGCACAAGACTTCGCAGCTCTGTTGCAGGATCAGCAGCTCCTCCAGGACACCTCTGTCAAGAGGAAAGAGCTTCCCCCCCAGGATTTAAGGGGTTTGAGTTAGGTCCAGCTGTGCACTGAAACTGGTTGGTGCTCACTGGTGTTAAATAACAAGCAATAAACCCAGGAAAAGTAAAATTAAAGACCTTGCTTCCATGCTGTCTTGTAAGGACATAAGAATTTCTGTGCAGAGAAATAAATCTGGTTAGCTTAACAAGCACTGTCCCTACCCATTTATTTCCAATCCATCTTCATCCCTTCCTCCTCCAGCTTCTTCTTTTACATCCTGCAGTATTTGCCCATCTCCTTATCCACTTTCCCTGGTTTTTTCAGTGGCCCTGTTTGCCCACACCGTGTGTTTGCCATCTCCCAGTTGCAGTAATTCCAGCTCCAGTCCTTGACTGCTTATAATTTCTTGCTTTGTAGATTGTCTCCTCTGTTTTTATTTGAACTTCTGACTTGTGTGGAGTTATCAGCCTCACTGCACTTAATTTCAAATTAATTTGATTGGGTCACCTCAATTTTTTTTCTCTAATGATAATGAACTCAACCTATTTAGCCTTACCCCATTATGAATAACCTTAACAAAAACTGCAGTGCTGTATAAATGGGTGTTTCATCATTGTGGTTAATTACACAGAAGAATAAATCCCTAAACATTTTTCAGCCTCTGAAATCTAACAAGGGAGTGTAATTAACAATTAAAGAGTAAACTGCCATCCTTGTGCTCTCAGGAAGACAAGGAGGGAAAAGTTCTAGGCTCCAAGGTTTGCTCCTGGCTTTCGGGGGAGAAATTTTTGGGGCAATGGTGATGGCTGGAAGTGGCAGAAGGTGGGGTCAGGTCCCTGTCTCGTGCCAGGTGTGTTTTCCCCAGGTGCCTGCAGCTGCTGGAGAGTGCACAAGGTGGGATGGACACCTTGGCCTCAGCCCCAGGGATTGGGTTTAGGCTGAGGATGTTGTCCCCTCTGTAAAACATGGGAATTCTGGAGTCAGTTCTCTGGGTTGGGCTGGTGCTGAGAGAGAGGACACAGAGGTGAAGCAGTGAGGATGAAATGGAGGGTTTGGCCTCACATCCCTCGTGGGCAGTGAGCTCCCACACGGCTCCACTGGGCTCCACTGGGTTCTCCCACTTCCCTGGGGCTCAGGCCTTGGACCTTGTGGCCGTGTCTCCTCCTGTGTCCTTCACACAGCAGTGGATGCTCCCAGAGCCTGCAGGCTGTCCTCAGGCCCCAGCTGCTGATGTTCTGAGAGCTGTGGGACGTGTCCTGCCCTGCAAACACAGCCCCACAGAACAGCCAGTGCTGCCCAGGGCTGGGACAGGCGTGGGGAGCACCAGGAAGCTGCTCCAGCAGAGTTTCAGCAGGGAGGGAAAGACTCATCACAGCCAGCTCATGCATTATATAAAACATGTTGTTTCTGTCTCATCGTGTTTAGTAAATGCTCTCTGCTAAAGCCTTGGAGTTATTGCGGTGGTTTCCATTTAAAATACATGTTCAGGCTGGTTACCTAATCACTTTCTGCCAAAAAAACCAGCCCAAATTTGCTGTTTCCCAGTGCAGACGTGGTTCTGGACACAACATGTAGCTGGACACAAGATGTATTCCTCTGTCTCTTCGGCCACTATTTATTCATCCTTCTTGCTGAACTACAACTCCCTGGCAGGAAGAGTGGAGCCAGGCGGGGGTTGGTCTCTTCTCCCAAGCAGCAGGCAATAGGACATGAGAAAACAGCCTCAAGTTCTGCCAGGGGAGGTTTAGATTAGGGAATTTTTTTTTCACTGGAAGGGTTGTAAAGTACTGGAGCAACCCTGGAGGGGTTGAAAAGCCGTGCAGATTTGGCACTTAGGGACACGGTTTAGCAGTGAACACGGCGGTGTGAGATTAATGGTTGGACTTGATGATCTTGGATGTCTTTTCCAGCCTAATTGATTCTGTGATCCCATGTTTTCTGTTTATCCTTTTTACTACAGCCCGTACACTCTGCTAATGGCTTCACAGGCTCCAAAGATTTTCCTCCCTGAACACACACATTATTTTCCTGACCTGCTGTGACTTTCCCGGGTCTTGGCATGTTCTCTACATTCCCTCCAAGGAATAGGTGCAAAAGACTCACCAAGAGGAGGCATCTGCATCTGCTCTTCGCTCAGGGTGTGCAGGAGGCTGTGGCAGCCCATTGCTGTGTGTTTCAGAAGGGAGCTTGACAAAGTGCATTGAGCAGAACAAAGAAGGGGATGAGTCAGAGCTGAACAACAGGAGTGGGAAATGCAGGATCCAGCCTCAGTGAGGACCTGCTCCCAGCAGGATTTGGGGTGGACAGCATTGACCCTTATGACTGCAGCCATTGTCTGAGCCCCTGTGGGAGGATGCAGATCCCATCTCTTCCTCTGTAGCTCCTGCTGTCTGCACCCTCCTCCCCCTTCCCGATGGTGGCTCTTGTTGGATTTCATTGCCAGCTGGCAGGACTGGGCTGTCAGAGGGCTGCTGGGGGCTGCCCTTGCCTCTTGTGTCCTCTCTTCTGGATTTAGCCCTATTTTCTCCCTCACTCCTCTCCTTGTCCTGAGGAGAGGGCAGCAGAGCTTTCATAGGAGGCAAAATGACACAAACCAGCAACTGCAGGCTCCCTTGGCATCCAAGAATGGCCCTTGGCTGTCCTGACTGGAGAGGGATCAACCTCTTTTCCAGGTTGACATCTTCCAGCCTACCTGTTCTCTTAATACAGTGCTTTGATAAGTTTTCTCTCATCTGTTTATTCGTGTGCTTAAAGATTCATTGAAACAGGTGATTATTCATCCATGCAGACAGTTCCTCAGGCCTTCCACCAGATTGCTGCCAACCTCAGCTGCTTCGAGGCTCTCCAGGTGTTTGAACGGGATGATGAGAGAAAACAACAGCTTACTGGAAATTATCTCTGAAGAAACTCCTCATCACTGTTAACTACTTGCTCTTCCCTCAGGTGCTGACATTCTGTGTCTTCTCCTGAGCTGGGTTTTGATGTCCCTTTATTTTAGATGATCTTTTTTCTGCTTGAAAGGAGATGCCCAGCAGAAGCCCTCGGAGCAGCCTGGCACCTTTTGGGAGGGGGTGACTCCCTGGCTTGGCTGCCTGAGCAGCCGTGCAGCCCTCTGAGCCCTGATGCTCAGGGCAGCTGTCTGTGGCCACCCGATGTCCCCAGGGAGCTGGGCCAGTGGCAGCTCCTCCCTGAGGGCAGCTGGGAGCCCCCACACGAGCTGGAGAAATGCTCTCACAGCCGCTTCCCACCGAGGCTCGGCCCCTCGATGCCACTGCAGCCCTGAATAGATTTGAAAACTAATTTGCTGCTCAGAGCATCAATAGATGTACGTCACTTGTCCTTTCTGCTGCATTTAATGAGTTTCCAAGGTACTGCAGCCAGTTCCAGAAGGCTGCCATCAAAGGATCTTGGCTTCCATCAGAAGCCTCGTGCCCCTCAGCGCTCTGCACTTCTCACGTCTCACATGTCTCTTATGAATTCAACGCAGAGCACATCGTATAATTTCTTGCAACCATCCTTTCCAGACTGTCTCTCCTTTTTATTTTTCTGAATGCCTTGAACACAGGGGATGGGAGAGAGGAAGGGCTCTGCCTGCAGTGAGGTGGTGTTAGCTGGAGCCCAGGTGAAATGTGGGTCATGCTAAATGTCCTGTCACTGCTGCTCTCCACAGTCATGACTCTCTCAGTTATTCCCTCCCCGTGCTCACCATAGCTGTTCCCTTCTGTTAATCATCCTAAAGCTGGCTTTGGGCATCCCAGCCTCAGCTGTCACCATGTGGGACACCACCTGCATGTGGGTGAGGAGGGAGGGGACGTGCTGGTGCTGCCAGACTGACAGCCAGGGCACGACGGGCACAGCCCTGCAGCGGCAGTTCCAAGGGACAGGTCATTAATTCTTAGCTGCATCTGCTGAGATCAATAATTAGGGCTGTTGTTTTGTATAACCCATCAGATCATCATGGGAATTGCCTTATTGAAGTGGACGCACAGCCTGGCCAGGCGGAAGGGGCCCATGGCAGGATTGCAGAGGAAGGAACACAAAACCCAGGTGCTAACGGTGTGCTGACATGTAAATGAGATTTCCCTAAGCCTTGAGCACCTCAAACCTGCCATACTCGATGAACCACGAGGGTTCTTGGGTTTTATCTATTTCTGTCAGTGCAACAGGGAGGCTTGGAGAGGGTTTCTGGGTTCTGGTCCATGCCTGGTGCAGCAGGGTGGCTGCTGCCAGCATCCCTCTGCTCGGAGGCTGCACGTGGGAGCCTGTGTGAGCTCCTCTGCATGTTCCTCCTCTCCTTGTGGAAGCAGGTTGTGTCGTATTTCCATATGTACTGTGTCATAAAAGCCCCTAAATATGATTTTAGTTTGTTTGCATGTCTTGCAACGAGCAGGAACTCACCTGAGTTGCTTTCCAAATTAATACCCTGCTGCTTTTACTTAACAAGGTGTTTTTCCAAGCTGAGAGCAGTAACAACTCTGAAATTTCTTTTTAAAAAATGCATTTTCTTCTCAGGTACTTCATATTGAAATCTGTCTTAATTTCAGTTCAGCTAGTGTGTGAAAACACACGGTGAGGCATTATTAGTCCCTGAAGGAATAAAGACAGATGGAGCCCAAAATGGAATTGGCTTTATGATTAATTGAAACCTTCAAGAGTGCCGTGGAGTCAGGGCTTGGTCCTACCCTGGCAGCACCTGAAGATCAATTCAGCTGGCACAAAGAGCTCAGGGGGACACATACAGATGTCACCTGGCAGCGCCAGCCCCGAGCTGTCCCCTCCCAGTGGTTCCTGTGGCTGGAGGAGGGCGGAGGTGGCCCAGGTGTGGTCGGGGTGAGGGAGGGTTGGTGGCGTGTCGGGGTCCTTGCATGGGATGATGTGCTTGGGTAAGGAGCTGCTGTTTCTGCCTGGAGCCTCCTGCAGCTGTGCACCATGGCTCTCGTGTCCCTGCACACAGAGCTGAGCGGGGAGGAGGGGAACGTTTGGAGGCATGCTCCAAGAAACTTGGGAATGTGGAGGTGTGGGAGTGGCATGGGGTTTGGGCTCTGCTCTGGGTTACTGCTCCATGTGTGATCTGCACAGTTTCCTCAGGTTTCCCAGCCTAGCCTGTGAGAGGGAAGGCAGTAATGAAGGAACACCAGGTGCTTTTATGTGTGGTGGCCTCAGCATTAGTGGATATTTCTGGGGTCTGTAGACACCAACATTTACAGCATTTTCTGCTGGACAGGAGGAGGAAAAGGTGTTGCAGAAAGGAGAGTTTTCCATCATGCTTTGGGAGCAATTCCTCCCTGTGCAAACTGGCTTTACTGCTCATGGTGGCGCTTTCATGGTCAGCAAGTCCTGAGCATCTCTGGAGCTGGGGAGATGCAGCCAGCGAAGGCAAAGTTGCTTTACAAAGGCAAATCCAGATCTGTTCTGGAGCTATGTCAGCACTTCTGTTTGCAGAGGGCATGAAGAGGATGGTCAAGGGCAGTGGTGGCAGCCCCAGGGGATTCCCAATTCCCCACCTGGTGCTCACTGCTGGTCTGGCCTCTGTGCACAGGTTGTGCTGC
The DNA here is from genome assembly GCA_013398615.1 of Brachypodius melanocephalos. Taxonomy (NCBI): domain Eukaryota; kingdom Metazoa; phylum Chordata; class Aves; order Passeriformes; family Pycnonotidae; genus Brachypodius; species Brachypodius melanocephalos. The sequence continues at coordinate 1,144,441 of VZSR01003410.1, read as the reverse complement.
CATGGCCCACGTGCCAAAGAGAGGGCTGTGGGTACCTCCCCCTGAGGCTGCTGAATGGGGCTGAGTGTTGAGAATAATTTAAGGAAGGATTTGGAGTGGAAGTTGAAATTGGCCGTGGAGATGATGGTTTAGGGTGTGGACGTGGCTGGGGGCACACCACTGTGCGTGCTCGGCAGGTGTGTGTGCACTGAACTGGTCTTGCTGGGGCAAACTGGATAACAAACGGCATCCATGGGTCCCTCAGCTGGGAAGGAGGTACAGGGGACATCTCCCAGATGCAGCCAGGACAGGCTTTTCACAGGCACCAGCACCCCTTCCTGTGGTGCAGTAGCAGCCCTCTCAGTTAAGAAGGTGACCGGGAGCTTGCTAATTGTCCTGACAAGTGGGAGTCCTGCTGGAAATGAGCTGTTCCTGCAGATTTGTGGGGAGCCGAGCTAACTGCTGGGACATCATACCCAACACCTCACCAAACATCCAGTGTTCGCTCACTCTGACGAGTGCAGTTTGATTTTTGTTATCCCTGAGCCCCCCTAGGATGGCAGCAAGTTTGCTGAGGTGGATTTTGTATCAGAAGGAAGGCTCTGTAGCTGAGGTCTCTCTGCAGGACCTGGCCAGAAGTCGTGGAGAGATACTTTAAGCCTGCTGTGGATTTTCTTTTCTTTCCCTGGGGACTCTGGGGATTGCAGATCAGTGGATTGTGGATTAGCGGATCAGGAATTAGAAATGCATTTTTCATTCTTATGTTACACACTAATGAACTGACAAATTTCATTTCTTTAAATCCAGCTATTTCAGCTGGAATTGGCGAAGTCATCTTCCGTCTCTTCTGGTAGCTTGAGAATGGCTGAATCCTGATGTCCCAGGGGTCACATCATCCCCATTCACTTCTTTGTCTTTAGCCTGTGGCTGTTGCAGCAGTGCAGGGTGCTCTCCAGGCAGAGCCCATCCCTCGTGGGCACCTGCAGAGTGGAGCAGGGTGTGCGTGTCCGGGCACTGCCGGGGACTGTGGCTCTCTGCGGCCTCGTCTGCCTGTGCCAGTGCCAGGAGGGGAGCTCAGCCCCAGGGAGCAGGGCTGGCAGCAGCCTGGGAGCTCCAGTTTGGGTGTCAGAGTCCACTGGTAGCAACTCAGGTGTCTCTACTGAGCAGACACCTTGTCAAACCCAGCGCCCTGGCGCGGCACAGAGTGTTTGCCCAGCTCCAGGTGCGAGATGTGCTTGGCTTACATCTGTAATCAGAATATCCTGAGTTTAGGGGACTCACTGGGATCATCCAGCCCAGCTCCAGGCCCTGCCCAGACACCCCAACAATCCCCCCTGTGCATCCCTGGAGCGCTGTCCAAACTCTCCTGGAGCTCGGGCAGCCTCGGGGCTGTGCCCATTCCCTGGGGAGCCTGGGCAGTGCCAGCACCCTCTGGGGGAAGAACCTTTCCCTGCTCTCCATCCCGAACCTCCCCCTGCAGCCGTTCCCTCCTTCCCTGGGCTCTGCCCTCAGCTCCTCTGCTGCAGCTGAACCAGCCCAGTGCCCTCGGCCGCTCCTCGGGTGCCCCTCCAGAGCCTTCCCCAGCCCCGGCTCCCTCCTTTGGACACTCTGGAACAGCTTTGGATCTCTCTGAGCTTGTGGCACCCAAAACTGTCTCAAAACTCAAGGTGAGGCCACTCTAGTGCAGAACAGAGCAGGACAATCCCTTCCCTTGCCTGACTGGCAATGCTGGGCCTGATGCCCCCCAAAAAGGACAAAAGAAAAATCTAATAGACTTTTTTTTGCCCTTGAGCTCATTCCTGTGAACAAAGCTGAGATCTTGCTCTGCTCGTTTGCATCCCTCCATGGGGAGGGTCCCGGTTCCTTGGACAGCCCCTCCACTGTCACAGCCTGGGATTTGGGTGAAGCCGGTGGCTTTGCGGGCTGCAGTGGGCTCCATGTGCCTCTCCCTCAGCTGCAGTGTTCTCCAGGTCTGAGGCAGCACCTCCCAACCCAAACCCTGTGCCAGGGACAGCAGAGAGCAGAGAAAGGCATTTCTGCCATTCAAAGCCTAACGGCCCGCGCTGTGGGACCCCATCAGCGGGGGAAGAGCAGCTCCATCATTACCCAGTCACTCCTCAGAGCTTTCAATGAGGACTAAACAAAACGGCCGTGGCTTTCCAGAGCAGGCTTTATTCCCGCACTCTGTGATGCTGAAATTCTGAAAGGCGGGGGCCTCACCACGAGCCCGGCAGAGGCGTGGGCTGGCCCCCCTGGCAGAGCCGCTCCTGCTGCCGGGGCAGAGCCCGGGACATCCCTCCCTGCCCGTGACTGGCAAACGGGATCGGGGCTGTGCCCGTAATACCTTGATTAACAATTAACGTGATGGAACCGGCAAATACATCTCGTTCCTCGCCCCAGGCCGACCGGTGAGGATGGATATATGTTGCCTGGTTGATTGCTGTGCCTTGTTAGAGCCTATTTAGGGTTGATTGAAAAGCAGAGGCTTTGTTTGAGGAGAGACCTTTAATCTCCTGGCAGAGCCAAGTGCGTTTCCCATCAGGAAGCGTTCCTTCTCTGCTGCTTATCTCTAACCCCTGCTTTAAACCTGAGCTGGCAGAGACCAAAAGAAAGGCAGGATCAAAACAAAAATAATTGGGATCGCTGGCTTCCGTGGGCAGTCTGAACCTGTTATTCCTACTTATCAGCTAGTTATTCCTATATAACTCTTGCAAGAGACAATTCAGCACTTGCAGCATCTCCTTGATGAAAAGCACTCCAATAAAATAACCATGGCAACAGTTGCTGGGGGCTGGTGTGGTGAGGGACAGAGATGTGCTCTCCAAAGGACTCCGGGCCCAGCTTCCCTGACAAATGGCACTGCCGAGCACCAGGAGGTGATGTACGGAGAGCTCTGTGTGCTGGCTGTCACCCTGCTGGGGTCCCCGCTGTGCTGGGCATGCGGGCTGGATGGACTGTTGGACCCAGTTACAAGTCACATCTTGTTAATCTTGGGCATCTTCCCCTCCAGATGGATGGGGAGCTCATAACCTGAAAGCTGAGGGGGAATCATGAGGAATCATGGGGAATCCATCAGGAAGGAAAGGCCAAGGAGGGACCTTAGGGAGGCACACCACCTGTGATCCTGAAGCCATAGAGGATTCCCCAGGGTTTGGATGCTCTGGGAAAGGCTGTGTTTCTCTGCTGTTGGTATTGATAATAACCACTTGACATGTCTAATTTCAGAGCAGCTTCTTTTTAAACCAGCTCTAAGGCTGTACATGACCCTCTACAGGAGAGGGGATAGAGGCCACGTGGTGTTGCACGTGGAGGAGTTTGGGCATTTGCGTTGAAGAGTTGACCCTTGGTGCGTGACAGGAGCCAGCAGAGCCTGGACTGAGCCTGGAGAGTTTGTGCCCAGGGTCCTTCACCCCTGGCTCATGCTCTCCCCTTGCCCAGGGGAAGACAGGGGTCACTTAGAAGACAGGGGTCCACTCTTAGGACCACCCATGTCCTGCTACTCTCCAAATGCTCGGGTCATAATCTTGGCTGGGGACCAGCTTATCTTATGGGATGAAGGCCTCTCAAATAGCTTTGTGGGCATGGTGGTGTTTTCGTTAGGCACTATTCTCTCACTGTTGTCTTACTTAATTGGACGTTTATAAGCCTGAAAAGTGAAAGGGGGAACGTTCACCAGAAGAAAAGAGGAGCCTACTGAAAAGCAGCATTTGCACAGATTTCTGAGAAAGGGGCAGTAAATACTCCACCTCTGCTTAGTAATAATAATAGGCAGACTAAGTATCTCTAAAAATATAAAATAATGTGGGCTTATTTGGAATAGTCAACATCCTTATCAGCCTGCTGCCATCTCTGCAAACAAGTTTCGCTAGAGATTCTGGGCATGATTTTCAATGGCTCAGAGCAGCTGTAGCTTCTTTGACTTCAGTGAAAAGTCTGAGTGCTTGGCACGGCGGCAAACCAAGCCTCTTCCTTTCTGCTTCAAATTGGGGCTTGATTCTAAGTGAGATGAATTTTCTCCTCCTGATAATTCTGTGCATCTGAAGTGATTACAGCTCCGCGTGAGTGCTCTTTTAGGACATTTCAATGCAGCGTTTTCTTCCGTCTTAAAAAGGTTCCTTCGAGCCTTATGATGCTGGAGAAGGGGGTGGGGGGGGGGAATAAATCCTGGTGGAAGCCGTTACATCTTCCTATGCAGATGAGAGATTAAAACTTGTATTTTTATAAAACACTCACGGGAGCTAAATCGGAAAAGTTCTGTCGAGGCGAGCGGGTTTTGGCTGGTGGGAACGTGCTGCTAAATTCTTATCGGGCGATGGGGAGGCAGAGCAGGGAGTGGTATTATTTGGAGTTCTTAGAGAGTGAGCTTTAATGTTTGCTTAGCTCCACTAAAAATAGACGCCACCCTCTTTTCCTAATAGGCGGCATTTGTCACACTTGATTCATTTCCTCTCCCAAACTGAGCTCCTTCATGAATATTCATCTCTACTCCCCAGGAATCTGCCTGTCCTCAGAAGTTGTACTCGCGGCGACCGTGCCGTGACAATGCGAGTCAGCCTTCCAGGGCTCCCGAGTACCTGGCCCGATGGAGCAAAAGGCGCTGCTATCAACAGCTCCCATTGATTCCTGCCTCCTCTCCCAGCCGTGATTGCTCGTTATCCCTCTCGATGAGACCTTAACGAGTCTCCCGTTCCTGTTGTCATAGCAGCGCCGCATCGCCCGGTGTAGCAAAGGCTCCGTGGCTGCTAATTGTGTGATGGGAGGATCAGTTTGGCAGTTTTTCCAATGGGGATTAGGCCAAAAGGTCCCTTCTGAACCGTGATGAATGCGGCTTCCTTCAGAAGACGTTAAAATTTGGTAGTTAGAGGAGATTTCTGACGAGATTTCTTTCCACGGCAGAGAGGGAGAGCAGTCCTTACAGAGCTCTTCCATTCATGCTCTGCCACTGCTTAAAGCGAGAGGAAACCAACCAGAACCGCCAAAGGAGGATGTAAATTGGTTAATTCCTCATTAAGGAAGTCTGTCAGTGCCTCAGACCTCCTAAACTGGGGGGTCCAGAGCATGTGAAAGGTCCCTGCTACTGTCATTTGCTGCTGGAATGGGAGAAAGCTGCTCCTGCCCGGTGGGTATTGAGGGAGCAGGGATCAGTTCCCTCTTGTTCCGCTGGTACCATTGCTCGGCACCACCAAGGAGATTTTCAGCCATGTGCTACAAGACTTTTATAGGGGTTGCTCTGGCGCTGTGGGTGAGAAATGTGCACAGCAGAAGGAATGATCTTGTCACACCTTTCCCCCTGTAAGCCCAGGAGCGGCTGCGTTGTGGCCGCGGTTGGTTAAAGAGGGCACAAGAGGCAGAAGGGTGTCTGCTGCTTGACCCTGAGGAGTGATTTGCCAGCCAGGATGCTCTTGTTAGCTGGTAGGACCTGTGCAAGGCTCAGCACCCCTGTCCTGGCATGGAACAGCAGCACAGGGTTTGCCTGGAGCTGGAGGGCTGTGTCACCCCCAGGGATGGTGGCTCATCTGTGGGCACACTGCTGGCTCAGCATGGAGGCAGAAAGGGCCGCAAACAATTGACTGTTCCCACGTGCTAGGGGATGGGGATCAGCTGTGCCTATTCCCAGGGCTCTACTCGTGGAATGCAGAGGGCAGATTTGTCCCCTGTGCCTCTCACTGGGTTTATTCCACAGTGCTGAAATGTAGCCAGGATAATCCGTGACCTAAACACGGGCATGAGTGGTGTTTTTAGAGGATGAAAAGAGAAAAAAGAAATCCTCACCCACCTCAATCTCTCCCCCAAAATTAAAAACTCCTCTGGCCAAGCCCTGAAAATGAGTTTTTGTTGTTCGTGCAGTGAGGAGCCAGATTTTTAAAGGCTGGCTTTCATTTTTACAGCCGTTTATTATAGGCATGAATAATTGCTGGCACAGTGCTACCACGGCTGTTGTTTGCTCTTAAGGTTGGGCCAATTACATATGTAAACCCTTGATTTACAAGCAAAAGCAGAACTAAAGTAGCTTTGTGGCCTACATTTCAAGAATGAGTGATGTGTCCACGGTGAGCTGTGGGTTCCCAAATTTGTGCTGTGAAACACAGAGGTCCATGGCCATGAATGTGTGGCCCAGATTGTCCAGGGCATCGTGTGACACGGGCTGTCACAGTGCAGCGTGAAGGACAGAAACAGGGAGCAGTGTGTGAGGTCCGGGAACCTGCCCAGATTCATCCCATGGCAGGAATGCTGAAAGATTGTGCTGCATTTGGGGAATTCACAGTGAACACACAGAAAAGAGAGGGAATTGGAACTGAATGTAAGGGTTCTTAAACAAAGCCTGTCCGAGTCCTGTTTCCCAACATGAGGAGTGCTCTGTCTCCAGCTCGTGCTGTCCAGTCAGCCCCCCTGGGAGAGGAGAATCACAGAATCCCAGAATGGTTTGGGCTTGGAAGGGACCTTAAAGCCCATCCCTTTCCACCCCCTGCCATGGACAGGGACACCTTCCACTGTCACACGTTGCTCCAAGCCCTCTCCAGCCTGGCCTGGGACACTTCCAGGTATCCAGGGGCAGCCACAGCTGCTCTGGGCACCCTGTGCCAGGGTCTCATTTTCTTCCCAATGTCCCATCTCACCCTGCACGTGTCAGTGTGAAGCCATTCCCCCTTGTCCCGTCACTCCAGGCCCCTGTCCAAAGTCCCTCTCCAGTTCTCCTGGAACCCTCTAGGCACCATTCTATTTTCCACGCCTCCTTCTTTTAGCCTATCTCCAGAGCAGAGGTGAATCCATGGAAGAGCTGCTATCCATTGTGGAACTTAAAAATGGCTGATTGAGATAAAACAGAGGATTTTTAGAGGATTTTTAACTGCTTTTGCACAATAGGCAGAGAATGGGAAGGAGGTAGGTCAGTGTGATAAACGTTGTCCATGGGGTGATGGTTTCCAGACTGTGTGACCTGGACTCCGCCTTGCCAGTGTGGGAAAGGTGTCTCCATGCTGTGCTGGTGCCACTGGTGCCATCAGCCGTGGGGCGAGGTGGGGAGCCAGCTCAGCATGAGGGAGGTGGAGAGCTGTGCTCATCCTCCCTGGCCCGATGGCAGGCTGGTGTCCTTGCTGCTGGGGGAGCAGGAAGGGCAGGATGTGAGTAAGGGCAGGAGCAGGCAGGATGTTTGTGGACGCTGATGTCATTGTCACAAATCAGTCCTGGATGTTGTCAGCGGGAGGCAGCGGCAGCTCGGCTTGGGAAGAGGCCAGGTGTCACACCCCAGGGGCTGGCCAGAGGAGCATGATGCACTCATGGCCTTGCTCATCACACAGCAGGTGGCTTCTCAGCCCCCTCCTGCAGGGATTGTGTGGTCAGCTGGAGG
>VZSR01003410.1:1120812-1137014 GCA_013398615.1 Brachypodius melanocephalos | reverse complement strand
ATGGAGCTCAGCACCGAGGTGCTCTGCCCCAGCTCAGCACAGGCTGCTCCCGTGTGGAGTCATGGACATCCATCTGGGCAGGAAGCATTGGTGCAGGACCAGTGATTTCTGAAGTGATTTCCTGAAGGTTCTGAAGGCAGAAGCAGCACTCAGTCCCCCCAGGGCTGGCAGACCCCGTGGGCAGCAGAGCCTTGCAGGGGCACAGGCAGATTTGTTTACGAGGCTGCATTCAGCCGGGCTTTTCCATCCCAGCAATGACTGGCAAGCCCTGGCTCCTCCTGCGCCTTCGCAGCACATGTGTGAACTCCTGGTTGTGTCACCTCCCCGTCCTCTCCTCACGGAGTCTAGCAGTGGGAAGTGATCATCACAACTCACATTTGCCTGGCGTATGTCTTTCCACAGTTCCAGAGTGTGGAATGAATTGAACCCGCTTCCTCCTTCACCTTCGCATTCAAGCTGTTCCTGGATGCAGGCAGCTCAGCTTCCACAACCACACTCAGCTCCTAGAGCTTTCTTCTGCCCTGGGGATGGAGCCGTTCTCTCCTGCCTGGCCGAACCTTGCCTGGATGCTCCCTCTTGCAGGGGTGCTGTTCATCTCACGATCTTTCAGGCTTTTCCTAACCCTTTCCTTGCCGGGCTGAAGCTCTCTCTCCACTCCCTCCTCCACTGTGGCAAAGGAAGGCTTTTCGTCTTTGCCTTCAGGGTCATTAAATCCTAATTAGCACGTTGGCTTTCTTTGTCAAGGTATCTGCTCTCTCCATCCATCAGTGGTGTAGGGCACACTCCTGACATTCTCTTCTTCCTGTATAATTATCTTACTCCAATGCATCTTTTGTACAGAATCTTCCCTTCTGGAAGTGCTCCTCTCCCTGCTCCCACTCTTCCTGAGCACCCAGTTCAGCTCTGGTACCCTCCATGTCTTTGTTTCTTACACCTGCATATGAATTCTTTGTATTATTCCTGTATTTTATTAAATACCTTGATCATTTTGACTCTTTGAGAGCTTGATTCAGGCATTTGTGGGTGTTTCCTTTACCCTCTCTCTGAAGATGGGATCTGTGTCACCCAGCTTCAGTGTTCTGCATGAGTGTCCACCTGAGCTGGCTATCCAGGCTCCCTCTCCAGCCAGGGACAGGGAATCCTCCAACTGGCAAATCATTCCATCTAAGGCAGGAGTCAAAGGCAGCTCCATCTCCCATGAGACAAATCATCTTTTCTGCTTGCTGCTTCTGACCTTGAATTCCTCAGATGGTTTTCAGAACAGATGCAGCCCCCTTTAGAGTGACCCTAAAGCTCTGGGCAGTGGATTTGCTTCTCTGGGTTAGCCAGGGCAAGTCTCATGGCAAAACAGACACAGGGTCTCCAGGGATGTGCAGACCAGAGGTCAGGACAGGTTACTGAGGGAGCCCAGGCAGCTTTCATGGGCTGGATGTCTTAATTGTAGCTGTCTGATGTTAACAGAGATGAATCTGGCACTTGGAAAGATTTGGGGAAATGTTTTCTTCTTGATTTGTATTTAGGAAATGTAAAGGTATATAGTGAATGTTTAAAAACCAGAAGCAACAGTAAAAACAGTAATTATAGGTGGGCACAATTTTCTTTTATCTTTTAATTGAAGTTGCTACCAAAAAAAATGACTGCTGTGCTGATACTTGGCAGGGACACTGATGTGAGTACCCACTTGTTTCTGAAAAACGCTGTGGGATTTTTAATGACCATCAGCAGCACAACCTTGATTTTTAAATGTCATCCTAAATGTAGCAGTTACAGCCTCCTCTGCCGTCGCATGTGGGTGGGTGAGTAGGGATGAATCAGAAAGCAGAAAGAATTGCTGGTGCTTTCTGTGGCTCCCAAGTTTTCCTCAAGGGCTTCTCACCCAGGAACCGGCTGGAATTGTCCGTGGGTTGTGTTGCAGTCCTTGGTCCTGTGGCATGTCCTGCTGTTGCTCTCTCCTCTATTAATCCATGATTAAGTTGCTTGATGTAGAATGAGTTCATCAGGTTTCTTCAGGAGCTGGTATTCCACAGGATATCCTCTCTGTTTATCAAAACAAGATAAATGAAAAAAAGGTTTCCTAGCTTTTGCAGATGCAGCTTTTCCATTCTCTCTCTGGCTGGAAACATTCCCCAGGCTTTGCTTTCGGAGCTGAAATCTGCGCTTGGCATTTGCAAGACGGTGATTTGCTTTTGTAAATGGAGTGAAGTCTTGGTTTTGAGTCATGACTCAGTGAAACAAATCTACTTTTATCGACTAAAACGATTCTAATAGCACCATTAAACCCGGTGGGACCGGGAAGAGCCAGATTGCCACTGCAGTGGAGGGGTTCCAACATCTTCCCTGGCCTGCCAAGGAGCGGGCCGGGGCGGGATGAGGCTCGGGAGCGGTGAGTGGATCGGAGTTTGAGGAGCATCCCCTCCCGCCCTGGTACCCGGGGCTGCTGCGGGGCACGGCCGGCAGCCGGGCGGGTGGGAGCGGATGGAAGGCTCGGCTCGGAGCAGCGCTCTGCCTGCCCGGGGACGGGAGGAGCTGCGAGCAGATGGCAGGGTTAAAATAGGACAGAGCTGCGCCGAGCTGCTGCTGCAAGGCAGAGGAGTGAAATGCCTGTTCTCACACTTCGCTTTGTGTCTCGGGGAAGAGCTGCGCAGTGCCTGCGCTCCGCTGGCATTCCCAGCAGGAACGCGCCAGGCAAAGGCTTCCTCGGGTTTTTGATATTATTAGCACTTGTCTTAAAGAAAAATCAGCTCAAATGAGCAAGCAAACAAATAAAGCGAGTAACAATGGAAGGGCTCAGCCTCGGGCCCCCTTTAGCATCTTTCAGGATGATTAGTGGGATGTGTCACATCGGCACCGGAGAGTGGGAGCGTTCTGAGCCGAGGCTTTTCTTGTGGTGCTTTCAGACAGCTTTTTGCAGTGTTTTCATCTCACCTAAGGCGTGCGAATAGGTTTTGTTGAAATACCCGAGTGACTTGACGTGCCTGGAATGATGCCCAGAGCGATTCAGCAGACTCAGGGGGAGAATTTTCTGCAAAGCTGCCCCACTGCGGGGTCTGAGGGGCTCATTGGGGGTCCTGCAGCAGCAGCAAAGGGCTGGGAAGGACCTTGGGTGTTCCGCCACCTTCCTGGGCCACCTCAGGTCTGGAGCCAGGAGGGCAGAGGCGTGCAGAGAACAGAAATGTGAGGAAGAGGAGGAGCAGGGAGGCAGGAGCCAGCACTCACACTCGCACCCTGAGGCTGCTGCCGGTGCTCCCGGCAGCGCTTCAGTCTCCCTGTCTGTAAATCAGGACGCGCTTTGAAGGCTCTGAGGTGAACAACTCGGGATGAGCTTCAGTCCGTGGTATTAATCCTGCACTATTGTTCTTGTTTCTTGCTGTGTTGGGATTTTTTTTTAAAAAAGAAATCAACACAGTTTTTAGGGCTCTGGCTAAAATGGCACAGAAATAAATGTGTTCTGCTTACACTTGGAGAGCATCTCCTCAATTTTATTAATGTAGCCTCTGATGAAACACAACCCATCCCTGTCTGACCTACAGTAAATAGCAGGCTTTCAGGAATCCGTGGGGAGTGTTTTGTAAGTGTGGCACACAGAGCCATAAGGTTGATTTACCCTCAGAAACAAAGCATCAGTTTGGGTGATTGAGCACTGGGGGGATTTCCTGGGATGCTTTTCTCCGTGCACTGTGGAGCACTCGCCTGTACCTGGAAGGATCAATCATTCACCACGCTGAGAGAGAGCTCACACTGTTCCTGTGACCACTGCAGCTGGGACACGAGTCACAGAGGGGTGACAAACCCTCAGAGTGGCCTGCACAGCCCATCCTTCACCATCAGAGTGGAGAAGTCAGGCTGACCTTGACAGTGCTGACATGGGGATGGCAATCATCCTGAAAATCCCCAAACCTTTGCATTTTATCATAAACAGTCTGTGGCTTGTTGATTAAACCCACAGAAGCTGAGCTTCTCAGTCATCTCAGGCTCTTGAAGCTGCACTTTCTCCCTGGTCTGTGGGAACTCAAGGTGCAAATCCTCCCTGGAGCAGCCCAGTGAGGGCTCAGTGACAGCCCTGGTGTCCTTGGAGCCAGGGGTTCGTGCTGGTACTGAAATACAGCTCAGAGCTGGCAAAGCCAAGGGTCAGGAGAAAAGAAGGGCTCTGGGGGTGTCCTGGGAGGTCTCACTTCTGCTGGGGCAGTGAGATTCCAGCCTGGGCTCATTTTGGGGCTGTGTGTGATCTCCTGTCTGGTTTTGTGGGACCATTTTTTCCTACAGCTATAAATAGAGTCAGTCAGTTTGTTGTTTGTGTGTGTTCAGCAGAACAATCTGGTGTGATTGGTTTTGTTCTGGCACCTGAGATTTACTGCCAGAGTCGGTATTCACTCTACTCTGCCCCCTCGAGAGGTGAGGAAGAGGAGGGGACTTAACTCAGTCCCTGTGTTCCCGTGGCTTTCTCTGCTTTGGGCAACTCCTTGATTCTGCTGACACACACAAGTGCCCCAGCTCCTGCATCCCACACCTGGAATGCTGGGTCCCAGCTGCAGGGGCTTTCTGCAGCCCTGCGAGGTATCTTGTTGCAGCAGATTTGTTATTCTGTATTTTTATTTAATTACTTACTTTTACAGCTCTTTGCATAAATCTAATTGTCCATCTGTTACACTGCGTTAGGGCACCGCAGCTCCTCGGATTTCTTCCTCTTCTAAACACTAAACTTGCCCTGCCTGGGCTCAGGTGAGCTGGGTCTCCTCCCTGCAGGGTTCTCAGTGGCTCCAGGGCTCCCAGTGGCTCCTGACCACACCAAGCTCTGCACTTCCAGCTCAGTGTTGTGACTGAGCCAGGAGCTTGCACGAGGTAATTCCCCTTCCACGGTGTGGCTGGGAGCTGAGTGTTCCCAGTTAAACTCGATGTCACTGTGTCCCCAGGCAGCCTGGGCCTCTGTGATGGGATGTTACAGCCCTCCTGCTTTCACAGGGGATGCTGGAGGGCTCACAAGAAGCTCACCTCTCTCTTGCCTGGGACACAGATACGTGGTTGGAAGCCAAGCCAAAGTTCCCCAGCTTTTCCCAGGTGCCTTCCATGCTGTTCCTGCATCTCTGGGATGATTCATGCTCCCAGGTCTCAGTGTCACATCAGCCCATCAGACTCACAGAGTCACGTACTCAGCTCCAATTTATTCTCTGCAGTTCTGTTCTCCTCTTAGCAACAAATACTCCATAACCTAATTGCTCATTAAAGGCCGTGCTGTGTCCCTGTAATCCAGGATGTCACAGGCAGCCGTGCTGCTCTCGCAGGGACGCCGCTGCTCCCCCGCCACGGCGGCGAGCGCCTGGCTTGGTAGAAAGTGAGAAGGCAGCATGGCATTGAAGTGGAGATTTTCATCTTCTTGGGGATTTTTTTTATATCTCTCCTATATTCTGGGCTTTCGAACATCTAACATCTCTTTTATGCTTCACATCTTTCATATGAAATTGTTGTATTGTGTTGCCTATTGAAACCTAGTTTTCCTTTTGTCAGGTTTTCCCCCCTCACCCCTGCTTTCTTCTCCGCTGTATTTTGATCGGTGTAACTACTTAGGGCTCCATTTTTCTGGGTGGTTTTTATCCTCCTTAAGTCGTAGCTCTGAAGGCCTTTGTCTGTGATAAACTCGGGTCTGAGCTGGTGCTTGGAGAAGAGGATTTTTAGGCCAGTTCTGCTGCATGCAGCCCTTGGGGGAGGCTTTGGGGGTGACTGTGCCTCATCCCTCCTCCTCTCTCCAACAGTTACAGGCAGCCTTGGTGGAGTTGGGGTTATTTTATTATAATCCTGTATCTCATATTGTGCATGCAAATGTCCTTTTCCATAGCTTGGGAATGTGGAAAGCCTCAGTTAAATGTGTGTTTTTAAGGGATTCACCCATTCTGTGCTTACGAGTTGTTTACTGGCAGAGCCAGGGGATCCTTTTGGAGGGTGAGGAGGCTGCAGGGCTGTTGATATTGAGTTGTCCCAGTTATCCTCCTCTTGAGAAGGAAGCTGGGAAGTCTGGAAGGAGATGTGGATACCTGGGAAGTCGTGGATTCGGAGCCATCCGGCTCACTGCAGCTGCTCCATGGTCATTTCCCACAGGGATAGTTCATAGCCGGAGCTTGGAATGCAGGAGGAAACCATGTTCTCCTTATGTGTTGCTTCTCACTTGAACGGTTTTAATGCTTTTATTTTTTTTATTCTTGAACATGCCATCTGAAATTCAGTCGTGCAAATATTAACGAGCTGCTGATCACCCTGCCTCTCTTTTCTGTCCTTGTTCAGTCTCAGATTTACAGCTCTAGTTCAGGCTGGAATTACTGACACTGTAATGATCTGTTTTATCTCACTATCTATTATTTGTCAAATAATTTTAACATGACTGTGCTTACAAGAGCTGTCAGAAATCCTCTAAACACTGAGAAGGATGAAGAAGTCATTGGCCTTTTCAAGTGTGACCCTGGTTGCGTTGCTTTCTTTCCAGGACTCAGGAACATGACCTTTCCCATTGCCTGTCAAATTGTGGCCCAGGTGTGAGGGTTTGAGAGCCCCAGGAGCCAGACAAGGCACATTTCAGTCCTGTTGATTCACTCTTGTTTTCTCCATTAACAGATTTTGGACTGAAAACCGGGATGGGGGGAAGGGAAAGGGGGAGGGCAAGGTAAGCAATGCTGCCTTGCTGCCTGTTTCTGATCCTCAGGTTACAGCACAAGCTAAATAGACTACACTAAATATTTTAGGCTGTTTCACAGACTTAGAGACTTTGATCCCCGGCTTTGATTTCCCAGGCGGCCCTGCCGAGCTCTGGTTCTGAGCAGAGAGGAGACCCATTAAGGCCCGAGTAGCCCGGTGATTGCCGTGCCTTTGCACCAGCACGGGGCTTTCATCACAGCTCAGCTCTGCAGCCTCGGCTCCCCGTGCCTGGGGAGATGCCAGGGCAGGAGAAGCAGCACCCAGGCAGGGGCAGCCCCTCCATCCCACTCCTTTCCACTCCCCTGCTTGGTCCTTCCCCACCTGGCTTCAGCAGGATGCCAGGAGACGAGGTGACACTTTCTTTCCCAAGGTCTCATGCAGTTTCTGCAACAAGCAGGCCATGAAATAAATATTCCGTGTGTGTCCTTGTCAGAGCAGTAGAGACGAGGGCATTTGCCTGCCTGCCCTGCTTTGTGCCTCCAAGTCCCCAGGTCCCTCTGCACCACCTGGCTTGCTTTCTATTTTTTTTTTTTTTTTAATTTAAATCTAATTTTGCTGCCTTATTGTAAGTTCCCACCTAACTCCAGAGCTGCTGTCACCTCAGGGCTGTGTTGCTGCTTTTCAGTCTTCCCACACCCACTTGCACATGCAGTCTGCAAAAACTTTGCGAAGTCTCTCCTGAATTTGTGCACTTGGGGTTGTCCTAGGAGGAGTGGAACAAGGGTATCTCTTAGCAGAGAGTGCTCTTCAAAAAACCTCTTCATCTGCAAAGTGGGAACTGCTTTCATGCCATGAGTTGCCAGTGAAAATGGCACAGAATGTGGGCAGCATGCCTGGGAGGCACAAGGAGCTCAGGTGTACAGCAAGGGCCACATCTGGAGGGGATGAGCTGTGACCCCACAGCCAGGCTGGGCTGCCCCAGGGCAAAGGGGGGTTGTTCAGCACACGGGGCTCTCTTCTGGGAGGCTGCATGGGGCTTGTGTTGAGTCCCTGCAGCCTGTGGCTGTTCCTCACCCGGGATAGGGGCTGGTAATCAGTGCAGCACACCCAAATCTGTGCCACCACTGCAGCATTATGGGCTGTCACCGTAGGCTGACCCAGCCTCAGACGCCCATTTCAGTGGATTTTGTTGCAGGTGCCACCATCCTGTCTCCATTAGCAGATTAGCACGGTTGAATTTCCCATGTGAACGCTCCACAGTCTGTCTCATTGTGTTTATTTTGTTCAGGCTGCTTTTCCCGGGGCTTGACAGTGTAATTTGTACAGATCTCTGCTGAGTTTTCCAAACCTTAAAACGAGCTTTTTTGTTAGCTTGAAGCCAGGACCACTGATAGCAGAGACAGAGCAAGAGGAGCATTGAGAAGTGAGCAGCACACCCACCAGCCAGGAAGGCTCCCTCACCTCCGGAGCTGCTCCTTGGCAAAAGCTCCATGGTTCAGAGATTTTAATTAGATCAAATCCTCCAGGTGACCAGCCAAGCATTAGAGGCATACCAATTTCTCAGTTGTGTCTCTTGCTGTAAGAGTTTTTATTATTTATTTTAGAGAGATGTGACAAAAGAGCTTGGATATCCCAAATGTGCCGTTCTCCTTGAATGGCACCAGGAGGTCTCCAGCCCAGGGGATTGTCCTTTCAGTGCACTTCTACTCAGCAAAGTGCCTTCGTGAAAGCTGCTTCTGCACTTGCTGTGGTCTCCATTGCCCAGAGGGACTTGCACGTGAAATGGGATCAGATTTTTGGACCACATGCTGTTGGGGCCATGGCTGTGGCTGCAGGTTTGGCTGGAGATGAATGAGAGCGCCAGTTGTGAGCTGGGGGAAATGACCTTGGGCCCAGGAGTGGCCTGGGGACAGCTGAAGTTTTAGGGCTTGTGCTGTTTGCTTCTGTTGACTCCCCAAATCAGTGCCCAGCCCATTCAGAGATGTCATTGATGGGTCATTGCACATCACACTGGTGTGGAAAATCACATCCTGTTTTTGCAGAAGGAGGCTCTTCTGCACCTCCTGGCATGGGGAGGCTGGGGATGGACTCCTCATGGTGGATGTGTCAGGTCCCACCTGATCCAGGCACTACAGAAGCTGTTTTGCCTCCAGGGAAACATGGAGGGCAGGGCAGGGCTGGTACATGGGGGTCTGAGAATTGTGCTGCAAAAATCTTATCTGCAGGAAGATCCTGGAGCTCTTGGGTTTGTTCTTTCTCCCTCCTGCTCCTCCAGGTCACAGATGCCCCCACTCCCACAGGGTGCCTGTGCCATGGCTGTGCCTGGATGTCTGCTGCAGCAGGGGGTGAGGAAGGAGAAATCAAAGGTGGCTTTCAACAAACTGTTCCCTTTTGCTGCCCTGAGGTCAGCCTGGTATTGTCAGCTGGGAAGACCCACACCAGTTCTGCTCTGAGCCATGGTTTTAACTCCAAGCTGCTCCTTGCCCAGCACCATTTGGCTCTGGTTTTAGTTTCTTCATGACCCTGCCTGCCTCTGTGTCTCTTATTTCCTGGAGGGGCTGGGCTGTGGCAGCTCCAGCAGCTCCCTGGGAGCAGTGAGAGCTGTGGGTCTGTGCAGGCTCAGTGACCTTTGTCTGGCACGGTGCAGCTGCTGCTTCAGAGCCGAGCAAAGGCTGAAGTGCTGGAGCTGTTCCTGGAGTGTGAGAGCTCCGGGATCAGGGATCAGACAGCTGGCACACGGTGCCCTGACTGTGAAAGCCCTGCCAAAGAGGGAGCCTGGAGCGTCTGACATCTCCACCACCTTCCAAGAGGCACTGGAAGTGGGCTTGCAAAGCGTCAGCATGGATGGGGGAATGGTCTGCCGCTGTGTCTGTGTGTCTGTCTGTCCCCAGGCAGATGCTGACATCCTGACCTGAGGTTTCAGCCTGTCCTGGCAGGCAGAAGGGTGGATTTATCCACAGTAATCCTTGGAGAGGAGCTCTTGCTGTGAGAGGTGTGTGGGTGATCAGCGTGCTCACAGCCAGTGAGGAGAGGAGGAAGCGGGAACTGGAATATGAGGGCTGTTCAGGAGGGGATGTGATGTGGAGTGAGAGGATTCACAGAGCCAGGGAGCCACAGGGGAGGGCTCCTTGCCGGGGGAAGCCAGCTGGGATGGGGGGCAAGGTGGGAAAGCCCAGGTGACCCCCTGTGCCCTTGTTGCCCCTGTTGCCTTCAGTTCAGGTGTGTTTGAGGTGGCTGCAGGGTTTGTACCTTCTGCATAACCATGAGCCAGGGTTGCTGGGAGCTAGGGGATTATTTTTTGGGATCAGGCTGGATTGACCCTTGTTCATGTCCACTGTGGGGTGGAAATATAATTAAATAGAACCACTGAAATTGGAAAAGACCTCCAGGATCATCGAATCCCAGCTGTGCCCCATCCCCGCCTTGTCCCCAGCCCAGAGCCCTCAGTGCCACCTCCAGCCCTCCCTTGGACACCTCCAGGGATGGGCACTCCAAACCTCCCTGGGCAGCTCCAATCCCTGAGCCCCCTTTCCATGGGGAAATTCCTGCTGCTGTCCAAGCTGAGCCTCCCCTGGCCCAGCCTGAGGCCGTTCCCTCTCCTCCTGTCCCTGTTCCCTGGGAGCACAGCCCGACCCCCGCGGCTGTCCCCTCCTGGCAGGGAGTTGTGCAGAGCCACAAGGTCCCCCCTGAGCCTCCTTTTCTCCAGGCTGAGCCCCTTTCCCAGCTCCCTCAGCCTCTCCTGGGGCTCCAGCCCCTTCCCAGCTCCATTCCCTGCCCTGGACACGCTCCAACCCCTCCAGGTCCTTCTGGTCATGACCCAGAACAGGACACAGCCCTCGAGGTCCCCCAGCAGTGCCCAGCACAGGGAACAGGCACTGTCCTGGTCCTGCTGCCGCCCCAGTGTTGGTCCAAGCCAGACCAGAGTCCCTCCCACCTTGCCCTGCCTCACTCTTTTGGTGACCTGCCTTTTGCTTTCATCCCTGCAGCAACCCCAAAGTGCAGATCGAAGCCATCGAGGGGGGTGCCCTGCAGAAGCTCCTGGTTATCCTGGCCACAGAACAACCCCTGGCTGTCAGGAAGAAGGTGAGGAGTGTGGCTGCACCTCTGGGCAAAGCTGGGTTTGTGCTGAGCTCCGTGTAAATGCCCTCAGGACATCACAGACATCTGGAGAATGTGGGATCCCCGCTGCTCCCCACGCTGGGTGGGCTTCACTCCCAGGGGTGCAGGAGGGTGCCAAGCCACCCCAGCAGCAGTGGCTGGTGCCTGCACTCCCCTGGTGCTGTGGGTGTCCCCCACAGTGCCAGCAGTGGCACTCAAGTGACTCTGCCAGTCTGCAGGGACAGGGCACAGCTCCTGGGGGGCACAGGCGAGGGTCCCCATGGCAGCGCAGCCATCATGGGCTGACAAACACAGGAGCTGACATTTGGAGGAGCTAATTGCTGCAGCCAGCCCCGTGTCCTGCCTTTGGCAGAGGCTTTGGAGCAAGGAGCAGCACCAAGAGCCCCCAGCCAAATGTGCAGCGCTGTCCATCGGGCTGGGGGCTTCCTCGCCCCCTCCCTCCCTCTCTCCCTCCCTCCCTGCTGTACTCCCTGGAGCATGAGATCCCATTACCCTCACTTTAGCGTGTGATGCCACCTTTGTAACATCACCTGGCTGCTCCCAAACCCCCAGCCCCATTTTCCACAGGGACCTCCTGCATGAGAGGTCCAGCAGGGTTGGGGGGACCACTGGCTCTTCCATTCGCCTGTAACGAGCTCCCTAAAATGTGTTCCCCTTTAACCCTGGTAAGAATCCTCCAGCAAGTGAAAGGCACAGGAGAAGGCTGTGGAATCCCATTGCATTTGGCCATGGATGTGAGGAGATCCCACAGGATGCTCCATGCTCAGAGACATGTCCCAGGAGTGCCTGTGGCTCAACCCAGAACTCCTTTGGGGTGGGGAGGGATGGCTGGGCATGCAGGGGCTCTCGCAGCATTGCTGTGAACCAGAGCAATTCTTTGCAGTGAACCTGAGTGCATCGTGCTGGCAGCCCCTGGAGAAATGAGCAGGGTGGGCTCGGTACTGTCCACTTCCACATGCAGCTGCACGAGACCCTGCAAGGGTTGAACCCTGTTTTCCAGGAGGACGGAGGTTTTAATTTCCAGTTGCCGTGCTGTGCACAGTGTCCTGTGTCTCCAGACTGGATCCCGAGGACAGGGATCCCTTCCTGCACGGGGCCGCAGCCCTGGGCTCCCGCTCCGCTGGATTTTCCGCCCCGGTGCTCACAGCCGTGCACGGCGGCGAGGCCAAAAGTGCATTTCTTCCCTCTGCCATCCTCTGGCCCACGATTAAAAAGGGAGACAGCAGCATCTCAAATTCACCAGCAGCAAGGCAGAAAATGGAAAATAGAAACAAATGGGAGCGGGAAGCCGTGGCTGTCAGCTCGGATCTGTCGGCGGGCGGGCCCGGCCCGTGTGTGAGGAGCCGGGATGAGCAGCGTGTCCCTGCCCCGGGCGGGCCCGGCCCGTGTGTGAGGAGCCGGGATGAGCAGCGTGTCCCTGCCCCGGGCAGGCCCGGCTCCTGTGTGAGGAGCCAGGATGAGCAGCGTGTCCCTGCCCCGGGCGGGCCCGGCCGCCCAGAGCCACCACGGCTGTCACAGCCAGACAGTGACAGGCAGCGGGGCTGGCCCGGCTCCTGATTGCCTCCTCGGCTCCAAGCCAAGCCCCTGGGGCACTGCTGGGTGCTGGGCTCTGGGCGTCGGCCTGTGGGGCTGCACCCTGACAGGGCCTGGGACATTGTGGCCTTGTCCTCTGACTGTGCAGGTGTGGGGACATCGCCCCTGGCATCCAAATCACCTCGTAGGGATGGGGCCCTGCTGAGCGGTGCTGGACACTCCTCACCCCATCCCATGGCTGAGCTCGCTGCCGGTTTGGGGGTGAACAGGGAGAAGTGATGGAGTTGGGTCTGTCAGGGGTCAGCCAAGGCCCCTCAGTGACAGCCCAGACTGGGGTTTGGATGGAACTACCCACGATTGGCAACCTGACAGTGCTGGGGAGGATTGGGATTGCAAACAGGACTGCTGGAGGTGCCTCTCAGCCAGAAGAGGCCAGGATGCATTATCCGTGGAGCTCTACACAGATGGGCTGGAGTGTGTTTCTGCTGTCCCCATGGGGTGCCATGAAGAGGGGCTGTGCCACATGGGGTGGCCATGACCACCATGCTGATTGCCCTCTCTCTCTCCACCAGGCTCTCTTTGCTCTGTCCTCCATGCTGAGGCACTTCCCCTATGCCCAGCAGCAATTCCTCAAGCTGGGCGGCCTCCAGGTGCTCAGGAGCCTCTTCAGGCAGAAGGGGATGGAGCCCCTCCATGTCCGTGTGGTGACACTGCTCTACGACCTCCTCATGGAGAAGGTGAGAGCTGGGATGGCAGCTGGCCAAGCACTCCCCACCTTCACCCCCAAACCCAGCCAGGCCTGAACATCCTCCCAGGATGAGGATGAGGAGGAGCCAGCCCAACATCAGTGGGGATGAGTCCCTTGCAGACCCTTGGCCAACACCACACAAGTGCCTGGGGGAGCCCAGAGGAGCTGAAACCTTTGTTTGCCTTCAAGCCACTGCCACCATTTCCTCCTGAGGGGGTTTTACCAGCAGGACACCGAGGACATGAGTAGGGAATGGTGGCCCTGGGCTGTGGTGTCCAGCCAAGGCCAGGGGACAGGCCAGCACTGCTTTGTCCCTGCCTGCCAGAGCCCTTTGCCTGCTGCACGTCCCTCAGTAGAGCCCAGCCTGCCATGTCCTGTGTTTTATTTTCAAATACCCTGGATTACTGCTGTAAGTGTCAGTTTAAAGCCTGTCTTTCCTTGCCATGGCTTGTTGTTCAGTCTGTGTGTTTCCCTGACTCCAGAGAATGGGAATTAAATCCACTCTGGCTCAGTTTATGGCCAATTTGCCCTGAGGATTATGGCTGCTCTAATACCTGGGTTGCAGGCACGGCAGAGCAGCACCTCTCTGTTAAATCAGTTATTTTCTAGGAGACTTTGTAAAGGTGCAAATTATTTTAGCAGGTGTGAAATCTTATCAGGTGCTGACTCTAACATGATCCTGTCAGCTCCATGGGAAAGGAGCAGACAGAGGCATTTTGACTCAAACCATTCCCGTTTGAGCCTGCTGCCCATTTCCCAGCTGCTCCCTTTGGCAGCCCCATCTGTTCCCTTCTCTGTGGGTCTGGGGCCGCAGATTCTTGGGTTTGTGTTAAAACAACGACTTTTAGCTGCTCTTTGGATTGGGAATGCTGTACCCTTGGTGCTGGGGGGCTGCTCCAAGCTGGGGTGACAGGTTTGGGATGGGCTGAGTGACTGTCAGATGGGTTGGTTTGGGATCGTGAACCACCCTGGCAGCTCTCAGTGTGAAACAGGAATCACTGGGCTCTGAACAGCTCCTCCTGCCACATTGCTTCCTTTTCACCCCAAATCCTGCCTGCACTTCATCAGGCAGCTCTCAAAAGGACCAGGATAAGGAAGATCTCCTTGGTTTCCTGTCAGGAAATTTCCTGCTATCAACAGCCCCTCCACCACCTGAGCCCCAGAGGGCTCACAGGTTGATGTGGGTGTTTCCCTTCCTCCCCCGGCACCAGTGCTGCTCTGGGCTGGTCTCTCTCGCTGTGAGGGATCCAGCCCCCAGCAGAATTTCAGTACTGGGGTTTTCTGCACCAGGCTGGGAGGGGAAGGTCTGGCTGTGGCTGAAGGAGACTGAGATCCCCATCTCTGGGAAGAGCAGTGTGGAGCCAGGTGATGATGTTCATTAGGTGCTGCAGGCACCTGTCAGCAGCAAAAAGCATCAGACCAGAGACTTTACAAGTCCTGCTGAGCTTCCTGCCCCTGAGTCCCCTCCCAAGCTGTGTGACACAGAAACCCCTAGTCACTGGGAGTTTGCCAGGGTGGGCAAACAGCCCCTGTGGCCAGGGAGCCAGGCACAACCTCGGTCTGGTCTTCTGTGGCAAGTCCCCATCCACAGCAGGTGGTACAGGACATCCGTCCTCCTCTACTGTGTCACCTCCTGGGAGCAGTTCCTCTCTGACAGGGCCATCAATCTGCATTCCACCACTTCCCACAGATGCTGCTTGAGGACTCCCAGCACGGAGAGCAGATGGAGGAGAAGATCCAGCAGTACCAGCAGGTCAGGCTGGTGCCAGCAGTGGTGGAGCAGGGCTGGTGTGCCCTGGTGCCCAATCTGCTGGCCATGCCCGAGCACGACACCCGTGAGAAGGTCCTCAAGCTGGTGGGGGTCCTGGTGGCCTTCTGCAGGGAGCACTACCGGGGGGACCCCGCCCTGGGCACCACCCTCAGCCTCCTGCGCAGCGAGTACGAGGAGCTGGCGGCCGAGGAGCAGAGGGAAGGGGACAAGGACGGCTACTTCAGGGAGCTGCTCGGCTCCATAAACACCATCATCCAGGAGCTGAGGTGAAACTGGGGGTTCAGTCCAGTTCCAGGGAATTCAGGGTGACAGCAAGTTGGGATGGCACTGGTGTAGGTGCACTTTGGAATAAACTGCTGGACTAAACGAGATCCCAGCACTGTGTGCCAACAACTTCGTTATTAAAATAACTTGGGGCATGGGGAATGTCTTGTTTTCATGGGATACTGCTGGAAAAACAGAGGTGTACAGTGGAGGGAAGAAGCTGGGGGCTCAGCTGGGAATTGGGGATCTGCAGAAAGGAACAAGCAGAGTTCCTGTGAGGGGCTGTGTTTGCGTCACTCCTGGGGGGGAGGTTTGAATCCCTGCACTCCCTCCAGGCCTGGCAGAGCCCAGCCAGTCCCTTCTATCCCCCAGCCCTTGCAGGGCTCTGCCACCACCAGGGATGGGCACAAATGCCACCAGATCCATCCCCCCTTGACCCTGCAGCCACTGGGCTTCGTGCTCAGATATTTGTGGCTCCCATGTACAGTGTGTCACTTGTCACTGTTAAGTAGCAGGGCTAATTATAACTATTTATTATTTTTTGATCTTTCTCTTTCTGGGGTATGTTCAGGCTGTTTTGCTGGCATTCATCTTTTTTTCTGTTTTTCTCTGAAATGCATTTCCCAGCCCGCCTTGTCAAGGCTTTGCTTTGTAGGTTTAAAAAAACAAAATATATCTGATGATAACAGCCAGGACAAGCATGGGAAGGGGCTTTTCTGCTGGAAACCTGAGCCTCTGGAGCCATGCCAGGTGAAGCAGGGATCCAGCAGTACTGGGGGGGATCAGCACAGAGATTTCTCAGGCCCTGCCTGGCCTTGTCACTGTGTCACAGCTGGATTTAAGGTGGGGATTGTCTAACACCTCCTTAGGGGGTGAGCCAGGGAGAAAACCACCAGCAGCCCTCCCTGTCCAACCCCAAGGCCAAAACCTCACTTGCTCCTCCTCAAGGTCTTAAACCTGACAAGGTTTTGGGCAGGTGCTCATGGGGACACCTGTGCTGGCCCTGGGGATGGAGGGGTGACCCTGGGCCTCCAGGGCAGCTCGGCAGGGAGCAGGTGGTGGCTCCTGGTCAGTGCCACTCGGTGCCACCCTGGGATGGCCCCTGTGGTCCTGGGATGGCAGCAGGCATCCCTGTGTCCCTGGCAA
>VZSR01003410.1:1096894-1120712 GCA_013398615.1 Brachypodius melanocephalos | reverse complement strand
CCAAGGGCAGCTGTGGCCAAGGCTCAGCCTTGGGGGTTGCAGCCCAAAGAGGGGCATCCTTCCTCTATGTGCACGGCCACGTGTCCCCAGAGGGTGACGCAGAAGGGCAGGCGAGCCCTGGGCTGCTTTCCCTGGCTGTAAATGCCAGTCCAGGCCGGTGTCCCCACTAATGACACGTTTATTTCCCAAATGGCGCTGCTGGTCCACAGCCTGGGGTAATGACAGGGCTGCTGCGGCTGCCTGGCCCTCCCCCAGCAGGGCCAAGGTCAGGGCCAGGGCCAGGGCCAGAACCAAGCCACTCTTTCCCCAACCCATCTGCAGAGCCAGCCCCGCTATGCTGAGAATCCCCCAAATTCCTGCAGCCTCCCCCAGGCATGGAGCAAGGCAGGGCTGGAGGGGCCCCAGGGGTGGGGAGTCCAGGGGTAGATGGAAACCTTGGGTAGGGTTCACTGGACCCTCTCTCTCAGGCACTTCCATCCTTAATTTTGGAGCTAACAGGGTCCCCCCATTCCTCCACCTTCAAGAGGGGGTCAGGTGTTAAGCGCTGGACTCTCAGAGGTGGCCAGACCAGAGCAGCTCCCGCTCCTTCCCCTTGCACCTACAACAGCATCAGGAGGGCCGTGCTGGCTCAGCCTGAGCTCCCCAAACCCTGGCACCCTTTAGGCAGAGAGGGACTTGGAGCAGAGCCCACGGGCTGTGTCTCCCTGGGACCCTCCCCAGCCTCCACCATCCGCAGCTCAGGCAGGGCCTGAGCCCTCAGCACTGGAGCAGCTGATGTGCCTTAATGGATTTTTCCTTTTCTCACCCATTTGTTGGGGTTTTGAATGCACTCGCCCCTCCTCACCCTCTCTGTTCTCTTCTCAAATTGTGTTTGAGGTTTGGCAGCCGTGGCCTGGTTTGGACCCAGCCCCCGGGTAAGCAAACACAGCTCGGGGTGCCCCGCTCCCCTCTCCTGTCCCGCTCCCCCACACATCCCGGAGGCGGTGGGAGCAGGGAGAGCTGGAGTGGGAAAGGCGCTCATTAACGGGCATTAAATCGTGGCACGGAAACTTCACACACAATTAAAGCGGCATAAATTCAACGTGGCTCCATTCACCGCGGAATTGAATTAAGAGCACTTGAAATCTGGAATAAGACTTATCTCCTGAGGATTTAATGTGGTTTCACTAATACACTTTAGAAGATAACGTGGGTTCATCTTCCTGAGATCCCTGCACTGCCAGGTCTGCCGGGCTCTGGCACAGCCTCAGCAGAGCTGCTGCCTCACTGCACTGCAAAAACCTCCCCAAATCTTTTCAAATCACTGCGAAAAAAACCCCAAACCTCTCCAGCAAGTACTCCGGTGTGTTCCAGGCGGTACCTGAGGAGCAGCCGGGCAGGAAAATCTCACAGCCCCTCCCTGCCCAAAGCCACGCTGGGCTGGGAATTGGGCAGGCGGGGTTTGGCTCCTCGCCCACCGCCGGGGGTGCGGCCGAAGCACCCCCGGAGCTCTCCCCGCCCGTTCGCTCCCTCCCGAGCCGAGCATCGCCCTCCGGCAGCGAGAGCGACGGCACGAGCCCTTCCCCAGCGCTTAATTACAGGGAGCAGTAATTACTGTAATTCTCTTCAATTGGCTCCCTAATAAAGTCACAGCTTCGCTGGCGGCCGGACTCCCTCGCTGAGCCGCTGCCCCAGCGCCGCTTCCACACGCAGGGCTGGAATTCCCTGACACGGCGGCACCGGCGCTTTGGGGTTTTTGAACTCCTGACCCAGCTGGCCTCGGGCTGGTGCTGAACAACCCGGAGGGGCCGCAGGCAGCAGGAGCCGGGGCTGGGTTCGCTCCGGGATGAGGAACTGCTCTGCCCTGCCCCGCTTCGGCCCCAGGATCGGCCGCTCCGCAGCCCCGCTGTCACCACCACGTCCCCAATTACTGAAACGGGGGTTTCCTGCCACAAACCCCCCGCTGCTAAGGGCAGAGGCGTTTGCTCCCCTCCAGCCGCTGCGGCTGCACTCCTGAACGGAGCACTTCAGTGTTACACCAATAATGAGTCACCTCGATACCCTTCTCTGCTCCAAACCCAAACACAATTCCCAGAGGAGCAATTCTCGGGTACAGAAGAAATGCGAGTTGAGGTTTTTTGGCCTCCTGTCCCCATCGTGTTCCTGCTGCTCCTGCACCCCCTGGGGCTACAGCTCTCACCAGGGGAACCACATTTTAATTTCTTGATGCTCAATGTTTGTAGCATAAATTAAACTAATATATATTTAAAAGCAAAACACGTGTAAATTTATCTGCACATCTTAATAAAGGTTGTTTTTTAAAGCTCATTAATAGATTGTACTGGGGGGGAGGCACTGGATGTACTCCCTAAACAGCCCAGGGAATATCACCTTCAAAATAATACCAGAATAAAAAAAACCCCAATACTGTATAAATTCAGTTAATAATTATCTCTAAAAGAAGACCTACAGCCTGTTAACCCCCAAACGGCAGTGGAGCACAGCTCCCCCTCCGAGCCTGTTTACGTGTTAAGGCTATATGAAAATAGCCTATAATTCCACTGTTTAATAGCTGTACTCAAGAGGCTAAAATGCTTGAAAACAGAATACATTTGGCAAAAATATATCAAAAACTATTTAGCTTAATTCCGACCAGCACTACAGTAACATGACAGCAATAACCTTAATACAGTAAATTATGAGCTGATTGAGATAAATAAAATTATAACATTTCAGTGCCAAGGCTCAGCTCTAAAATGGAGTTGCACTTTAGACACTGACTCCAGCCCAGGCTTTTCCAGCTCCGCAGGAACAGGCACTGCTTCCGTGCACCCGACTCGACTGGGACGTGTGAAACACACTGAAATTCATAAAATTTAAATAAGACAGCGAAATTATACCTTGTAGCTATAGTTATCACAAATAATGTACAGTCTAAATTGCAGCCTGAGCAAACATGATTTCCTGGGTGCCTCTGGAAGCCCAAGGCGGGATGCAGAGCAATTATGAGGAATGAGCACAAAGCTGATTTGCATCTGAATGACGAGGGGGGGGCGAGGGGCGGGCTGGGCCCGCTCCATTCACAGCACCACAATGCACCAGCTGGAAAAGCAACTTTATTAGTGTCCCGCAGCAAAATACATTAGTAATTTGTAACCAGGCATTCCAATTCCCGTCCGATCGGCCGCCCACACCGGGGGAGGTTTCCCGGCCCCGGGAGCTCCCCCGGCAGCGCAGCCCCTCCGGAGGGAGCAGTGCCAGGAGCACAAGGGAACCGCCCGGGGGGCTCCGGGGCAGCCCAGGGAAAGCAGCAGCACAGCCCCAGGGCACCGCCGAGCCCAGCTCCAAGCACCATCCTCAGCAAAGCCCAGCCCAGGCACGGCTGGAGCGCTTTTCCAGCTGTTTTCCAGTTGTGCTCACACAATGCCTGCTGCCATTTCAAACTCCTCTGAGCTTGCTCCCTCTCCACCCCCACAGCAGAGATACACTATCCCATACAATAATTTCATTAATTTTTTTGAGTAAAAAAATCTAATTTTTTTTCTCTTGATCACCATGATAAACTGAGTCTCTGAGTAGCATGATCCTGTATTAGTGTTAACCGTTAGTGTTACTGTAAAATCCTCTTTGGTTATAGAATATTTCATTTAAAGCAAGATTATAAAAAACAGTTTCCAGCTAGAAATCCACCCTTGTAATCTAAAAGCCATCTAAATTACCACACTCCTGCAGGCTGAAGATATACTGATAGGACTTAGAAATCTGAGTATCTCCCCAGGTAATCTAAACAAAGTTATCAAAATTATATTAAGTAAAATACATTTGGAGGAATAGTAAATTTTTGAAAAATCCTTAGGGTATTGAAAGTAGAGTTCTGGAAGTAGCAGTAGTGGGCTAGAGAAAAACACCCCTGAGCCAGAGCTCTTCTCTAGATACTCTCCATGGCCTTGAACTCGCTGAGGGCCTGCACGGGGTTCACGTGCTTCTTCTGGGATGCTCTCTTGATTTTCGTCTGGGTCTCGTCCTGTTTCTCCCTCTTGACCAGGGGTTTCTTCTCCGGAGCCTTCATCTTCCAGGAGACGGCCGGGAGGTTGAGGGAGGCCATGCCCTGGGACTTCTGGTACTTGGTGGATGCCACGTAGGAGGCCTTGACCGTCTGCACCACGGCGTTCATCAGGTTCTTGGCTGCCTGGATCAGGGACATGGCACTGTCCACCTGCCAAGGGACACACAGTTACACACATGGAACCCCCAAACTCAGCCTTCCACTGAGAACACCACAGGCCCAGGAGCTAAAAACCACTTGAAAACTGATTTATGTGACTGATTTATATTTTTCTATTGAAACCTGAGGCTCCCCGTTTGAGGCAGGATTTTTCTTTGGATGCTCAGTGGTTGCAAACCTGACCTGTGCCACCAACACAAAAGCAGGGTTTGCCCCCCATCTGCATTTTCCATATTAATGGCAATGGCAACAATTTGTATTCTGCCCTTTGCTTTTGTGACTAAGCTTTAACAGTTGCTTATTCTCTAATGAAATTAATAAAGCTGTAGTAATATCTTAATCACTGATAATAAATATTCAAATTGCCCTAGAATTCTAAGTTGGATGGGGAAGGAAGGAACACAACTGCATCACCAGGCAGGCCTGGAGCCCTTTCCCAGCTGGTTCCTGATTTACAAGAGTATCAAAACAAGGAAAAATATGAATTTGTCAAAGCTTTAGGGCACAGAGGGCACAAAGAGCTGAGACCAGGGCTGGGTAGAAGACAGAGGGGAGGAGCACTGTGGTGACCTCAGCTGGGACCCCCTTCTCCAGGAGCCAGTGTCCTGCTCTGGGTGGGATCCCCTGCTTGTCGAGGCTCAATGGGCTGGGACAGGGGTTTGATCTGGGGTCATTTTTGGTCCAGGGCAGGGCTTGGTTCTGGTGGCTTTTTTGGGCCACTGTCCCCTCCCTTCTACCCCACTGTGCCCCAAGTGCCACCATGGCACCTTGGATCCTCTAGAAAGCCCTGTGCTCTGCCCTCCTCCTCATGAGCCAGGAAACCACTGCCCTGCAGTGTTCCCACGAATCCTCACAGCAGGAGGAATCATTTAACACCAGGAGAGCAGGGAGGTGCTTTTCTGAATGAACTGTCAGATTCTGAAGGTGCCAGCTTTGCCCACCTGAGCCGTGGCTCTGCTCTCACAGCACTCTGGTGAATTCACACTGAATTTTCCTTTCAGACAGGTGATGCCTCTGGACTGGCTGAGGCCTTCATTTGATTATCCCAAGGAACTGAACACTGCTGCTGGCAACCCTCAGCCCCAGTGGACAGGCTCAAGGAGAAGGGATAAAACCAGGAGATCAGGCTACAGATGCCAGGCTGCTCTATCACTGATTAATGACAGAGGGGATGTAACTCCTGGAGACACTGAGTAACTGCAGTGAAGCCCTGGAGTAAGTATTGCTGCACAGTAACACATCTCCTGCTTTGACAGCACCATGCCTTCAGCCTCCCAGCTCCCAGGACACCAACAGCAGCACATCCACCACAGCCCCTGGAGCTGCTCTGGGGGCTGCAAAGGGAGCAGAGAGGGCTGGAAAGGGAGCAGTGGGGACTGGAAGAGGAGCAGAGGGCCTGGCAGCAGCAGGAGGGGCAGCACAGGCCCATCACCCCAAAATGATGGGCTCAGCTCAGGGATATCTATTGCTGCTGCTGCTGCCCCAAAGCTCTCCTTCCACAGCTCTCCCTTTTTCTTTGGAGGAAATCTGTGCTACTAAGTTTAAGCAACTGAGATATCAAACAGGGTTTCACTGGAAGGTGTCAGTGGCACAGGGTCCCAAAGAAGCTGTGGCTGTTCCATCCCTGGAATGTCCACGCTGGATGGGGCTTGGAGCAGCCTGGGACAGTGGAAGGTGTCCCTGCCCATGGCAGGGGTGGGACTGGATGAGCTTTAAGGTCCCTTCCAACCCAAACTGTTCCACAATTCTGTGGTATCAAAATGGCAGAATGTGGGAAGTTTTTTCCATTTGCTGATCAGGGTTCAGGGAGCAATTCTGGACTATGAGCCAATTCTGTCCCTTCTTCCAACCTCTTTCCTCAGTCCTGACACAGCTGGGCAAAAGCACCAGTGACCAAACATGCCTGTGCAGGGCAAGGAAGTGTATTCCAGAAGAAATGAAGAATTTAGCTCCACTTCCCTCCCCCCAAATATCTGTCATACAGAATCCTCTTAGGAGGAAGCATTTCATGAACTACAGTGAAAAAAATTATTTGCAAACTAATGGCTGGAATAAAGAAGTAAGCTGGCCTGGGGCAGCTTCCAGCTGTCAGAAACCAGAGCAGCCACTAAAAATCCCTGCACTCTTCGGGGCACAGCCATCCTGAAATATTAACATCTCTGGAGCATTGCAGGACCCCAGCATGTTCCAGGGCTGTGCAGAGACGTGGGGCAGGTTTAGCTGTGCTGATAAAGTGATTTAACCTCACTAAGAGTAAAAAGCAGTTTGGAAAACAGATTACACCAGAGGTGAAGTGAATCTGTCTACAAACACTGTTGAGTAAGGAAATGTGAAGTCTGTATTTTCACAGCAAGCATTCCTCCCCAGAACAACGAGCCAGCAACATAAACCCTGCATCCATTAAAACTCTGCACGCTGCAGCACCTCCAGTCTATATTCTGTGGTGTTTAACACAAAAGCTCAGGCTGGAATAACAATTCCCTGTGGGAGCAGAGCTGCCTGAGGCAGGCGTGTGCCATACGTACCCCGGAGACGACGAGCTCCCCGCCCAGGTTCTGCACCTCGGCCTTCACCTTGCTGCAGATGTTGAGCTGGTGGCAGTAGAGCGCGATGCGCTGCAGGTACGCCAGCAGGTCCTGCTTGCACGCCGAGTCTGGGCACTGCAGGGCAACACAGGGCACGTCAGCACTGCAGCACCACAGCTGGGGCAGCAGGCAGACACACAAACACAGAGCACATCAGCACTGCAGAACCACAGCTGGGGCAGCAGCCAAACACACAAACCACAGAGCACATCAGCACTGCAGAACCACAGCTGGGGCAGCAGCCAGACACACAAACCAGCACCTGCCCCTGGAGCAGGGGATGGGCTGGAGAGCGCTGCCCTCCCTGTGCAGCCTCCTTCCAGCTGCCCTTCACAGCCCTCCCAGGGAGGAGGAAGAGGAAGAGCAGGAGGACTATTCACCCTCCCCAGAGCAGATCTGCCAGCTGTAAAAGGTCCTTCCTGTACTTCACAGAACACAGTAGCAATGGTCTGACACCCAAGATCTCAAGCTGCAACTAGCAGGTGTTACCAATTCCTCCCTCAATGCTCAGTCTTAAGTATTCCAAGCTCGAAAAGTATAAACCTGACACCAACTCAATTACATGCAGCAAACAGAGATTTTCCTGACTTCTGCTCCCATTTCGTAGCAGTGGGGAAAGCAGGTTCCTCACCAGGCACAAAATGACATTTTTAAGGTGCTTGCTGCAGCACTCATCTGTAAGAGAAAGGGAACTTTTTCAGCTTTGCACAAAAGGCTCTGCAGGAGTCCTTCTGTGCAGTTTGGGCAGGTGGCATTTTCTGGGACAGAACTAAACAATAAGCCATGGGTGAGCCAGGCTCAGGCTGGATTCCCAGACCAGAGGGGAGCCCAGCTGAGGAGCAGCCAAGGTCCAGAGCAGGCTCTGTAAGACAAAAAGGCTGTGGGAAGGGTTTTGCTGCCCATGCCAGCCCTGCAGCCCTTTCAGGAGCAGCAGCAGTGGGGTGCCAGCAGCAGGTCTGCCATGGGCCACCTCAGCTCCAGAGGTAACCCACATGTTCACACACACACACAACACCCACAGCTTCACATACATGGGATTTACATCCCACTGTGTCACACCCCATGCTGCTTAAGCCCTGCTCTGAACTCCAGAGAAACATCACTTGTACCCCACAGAGAGCTCCTGCTCTTTTTTCCACAGAAATGACCACTCATAATCTCATCTTCCCACCCAGCATCCACAGGCCTCCTGGACAAAACCACCCTCAGACTCCCACTGATCCTTATTTTCTGCTCTAAGGCAGGCTGCACTGTGCCCAGCATTTCTTCTGCTGTAGCAGTGGAATTCACTGGCATTACTCAGGGACAGGACTACAGGCACAGCCTGCAGGGATCTCCAGCCTTGCAGACAGCTGCAGCCCATCCAGAGTGATTTAGGAGCTCTTTTCTACACACCCCTGTTCACAGCAAAATCCCATTTCACCCAAGACCCTGATCCTGTGCAATGGACCATCTGATGAAGATTCATAATGGACATGGCATGACTGGAAGATTAATCTTCAATGTGGCACCACTTCATTACTTAATGCTTCACTCCAGCTGAGAGTTGTTGCATCGGCCATGCAGCCTCTCCTCCCCTGAGAGGGCAAGGTAAAAATCTCCTCCTGGCTGTGAGCAGCAGGAGATTTGAGCCCTGAATATCCCTGCAGACCTTCTCTCCTTAGCTCTGAGATGGAAGCAGAAACTCTTATCTTTGTACAAAAGAGGAGCAGATCGTGGTGCACACACAAGGATGTGCAAACAGGGTCCCACCCACATGGAGCATTTCCCTCCCAACAGCACCTGATCTGCCAGAACAGGCATTTCCCTCTGCACTGAAGGTGAGTGCAGCTAACACATAGATTTTTTTTCCAGGGCCAGAACAAGTGGCTTTTTTAAATCAAAGTGGTCTCTGTGCTGAGCAGAGGTAACGCGGGTGCTGCAGTGACGTGCACACAGCTCACACACACAAGGGCACTGCAGTGGGAGACCTGCATGGCTTTATGGGCATTGACCCCACCAAGTGACATGAAACCACCTTCTCAGTCCCAAGGAAAATGATGGAACACCCAAAGTAATTGCAACTCTCAGCCTGGGCTCATGGCTTCCATCAGAGCGGCGCAGCCCTGCCTAACGAAGCAGCAAAGCTTGCAGGTTAATTTTTTAAGCTAATCAATATTAGTCAGCAGTACAAGATGTTTTAGAGCAAGTCCACAAATAGCCCTGGCCAAAGAAATGAAAAGCTCAAATTACCATTTTGGAAACTGCTCTCCATCTCCCAAAGAGCTCATCTAACACAGCCAGTGAGCAGCTGAGCAGTGGAGGGGTTGAGGGCTGACAAATACCCAGCACAGCCCGTCAGGGGCATGGCTCAACAATTCCAGCTACTCTGTGGGGCTGTGGAACCATCCAAGGAAAGACTCTGAAGGCAGGAGGCTGCTGCACAATCACCAACAGCTGAGGAAGGCAGCAAAACCTTCGTGGAATAGGAATGATCACTGGGCTGTGTACATCAGTATGGTGTGAGATGGAAACCCACAGCCTCTCCTCTGTGTGCTATTTCTGCAGGCAGGATCGAGGACTCAGCTCAAAGACAGATGAGGTTTAAATGGAGATGTAACACAAGATAAAAAAGAGGATCAACAAAAGGCACTGCAGGTGCCTGCAGGAGCCCTGTCCTTTCCTAGGCATGAGCACTTGGATAAAAATCAAAAAACCCAAAAGGCAACAATGTGAACACTGATCAAGAATGGTGATATTATTGGATTAACCCACAGTCACAACTCCCATCTGCAGAGCTGCCGTGGGAGGATTCCCACAGCACAGCCCAGCAGGGAGTGCAGTGTAGATGGAAATGAGCACGTGGGGACAACCCCACCTTCCCAAACCCCCCAAACTGAGCTGCTGCCACAGACCCAGGGAAGGTCACCGGCAAAAGCTGAGCTGGCTGCTCCAGGTCAAATCCAGAATCCATCCTAGACACAGCAAACACCCCCACTTTCAGTTCCTGCTGCCCCAGCTGAGCCAGCAGAGAAGCAGAATCACCCTTTTCTCTCTTTCTGCAGAGAGAAGGGGCAGGAGAAGACAGCAGAGCCCTGGTGGTGTGTGCTGATGGACACAGCCCATCCCCAGTGGCTGCAGGGGAGGGCCAGCAACCCCAGAGCTTCTTCCTCCTGCTGCCTCTCCCTTTGGGAATGGGCCCTGCTGCACCAGGAATTCCCAATAAACACCCCCCAGCCCCGGGTGCCAGCTGGGCCCAGCAGGAGCTGCCAGCAGCTGTTTTGGGGAGGCTCCCTGGCAGGATGGGCACTGCCCACGTGTGCCAGCAGCTGCCACCAGCACAGCCACCAGCCTGTGCCCAGGGTCCCCAGCCCAGCCCCCCAGCCAGGGACCAGTCTTCCCAGCAAGAAGCTGCTGGAGCCTCTTACTGGGAAGTGGGGCAAGCCCTACCCTCAGCCCCAGCTGCTTCTCACTGGATGATCAGAACTGATGTAACTTTGGCCTCCCACTGCTACAAAAGGAAAAAAGGGACAGAAATTTCCTTCAGCTTTGTAAGTGTTTCGACATAGAAAAAATAAATAATAGAGAGAACCCTTGTCTGGCTGCAAATCATTGTCATCTGTGTTGTGCTCATAACTGCTCCATATTCCCCTGTTCCCAGCAGGCAGCAGCTGCTTGGAGTGAGGGATGGAAACCTTGGGGAGAACCTGCAGCTGATGGCAGAACTCCTCCCAACAGACACACAATTCCTGGGACAGCAGCTCTTGGAGTTTCAGAGGAATGTGCTGCAGAAGGGCCTGATGGCAGAGCTGGGAGCTGCTGGCACACTGACACGAGGGGTCCCAGCTCTGGTGCCACCCAGCACACAGGACACAACCCCCTGTGTGCTCCCAGCCAGGAGCAGGGACAGCAGAACCAGTGCTCGGAGCTGTTCCTGCTCTGTAGCTGTCACACTGCTCCACATTAACATGGTTCTAAAGAGTATGGAAGCACATCTAATGAAATATGCAGGCTCAAAGTATTAGCAGAGTATGGAGTCAGGAAAAAGCTATATCCTTGTCAAAATGACTAACTGTACAGTGCTGCTCATATTTATCTTCAAACATGTGCTTAATCTGTTACATTTTTAAGGACCTTACTGCTACTAAAAGTAGTTTTCTTTTATATTTTGAAATGGCTTGGTACAGAAAACCATATACCAACTTTGCATAAAACATGTGAATTAGCAAAAAAAAAAAAAAATAAAAAAGGCATTGTAAACCTTCAGCCCCAGCTCTCCTGAGACCTTGAACACAAACTGTTCCTTGCTTCATTTACCTACATCAGCAGCACACCTGGTTCTTGCAGAAACAAGGCTGTCAAAGTGCTGTAGCAAGGAGAGCCATTTGGAAAAACACTTCTCAAATTTATCTCCCCACTGAACATTTCTCACTGCATCATTAATAAAGGAGGGTGTAGACAAGCACCTCTGAATGCAACATTAACAGAGTCCTGCACTGCAATGATTTACTTTCAAAGTGACACCAGTTCACTTAAAACTTTGCAGTACGAATTTCCATCCTGAAAAGGCCTGAAAGCAAGTGACAACTGGAGAAAACAAAGTTCAGTCCATGTTCTCAGACTTAACCTCCCTGCATTTCAGAATCTCTCTTGAAGGTGAAATATTATTACTAATGTTGATGTTTCCCTGCTGTTTGGGTGTGGGCTGAGGCCAAAGGTGCTCTTGCTTGGCCCAGTTTCTAAGTGGCTCAGGACAGGCATTGCATAAATAAATCCCATGCTCGTTCAATCCTGTAAGAATTCCCTCCAAACACTGGGACAGCACAGCCATGCTTGGGTCACTGCAGGCCTTGCTCCAGGTCTTCATCAGCTCTGACTGGACAGTGAAAAAGCCACCAGAGAGCTTTGACACCCTCCCCACTCTGCCTGTGAGGCATCTGAAAATTGTTCATCTCACCAAGCTGCCTCCAAAGCAGCATTAAAGGTTGTGCAATGGGCTGGGTGCCATCGTGCAGGTGCTGTCCCTGCAGTCTGTGCTCTGGGAAGCACCAGGAGTGCTCTGGGTGTGACAGAGCCCAGCCTGGGTCCTGCTCAGCACTGCCCTGGCTCTACGTGACCCGAAGCACAAAATTCCAGGTGCTGATTCCAGCCAAGGAGCTGCTGTGTCACTGCTCAGGGAGGCAGGAGAGCAGCTGCAAAGAACAGAATTTTCTAGCAGCAGATCTGGAACATTGGTGAAAACACCCCAAAAAGCAAACACATTTTCATCTGTTCATCATGCCTGCAGTACTAAAAGATCTGCTCCTGCTCCTTGGTGCTGGAGGCTCACGGGACTGTGACTTACATGGTCAGCAATGGTCCGGCCCAGCTTGTCCATCCTTGACCCGGCCTCTGCGATCTTCTTGGCTGCACTAATCACATCTGACGTGTTCTTCAGTGGACCTTTGCCCCTGAAAAACAGAGCAGAGGCTCCCTCCTAGCACCAGAAAACCACAGCAGTGAATTCTGTGTCCCTTTCCTCATTCTGTTGCACACAGTGCTGGCAGTGACTCCTCACCCAAAGGGCAGGAACAGCAATTACAGCATCTTCATTTTCAAGAGTTACCCCCTTTCAGCTCTTCCCCACATTTAGCTTAAATCTAGGAATAAAAACATCTTAAATTTTACTGCTTTGAGCAACTTAATGATCATAAGAGATAACATTTTAGAAGACGGATTTGCAATTTTTATGGAATGGAACATGAAGTTTAAAAAATAGCGTTATATAAAATCTGGTAAATTAATTTCAAAAGGCATCAAAAACCCCTCTCTTCCCTCTGCAAATAACTGTACTAGGAACTATTTCTGCAGTATGGCAATATTGAGAAGCCCATAGAATTGAATGCTGTAAAGAACTGAGCAAATACATATATATATATATATATTTATATATTTTCCTGGGGACAAGAATCGCCCTTAAGAAAGAAAGAAAGAAATACAGGCAATAACTGCTGTGTATCTGTAGATCAATTTAAACAGTTATTACCACCAGCCACTGCACAATAATGCATCTCCCCCGTTAATATGCAGCTGGAGCAGGGCACCATTTAAAGGAAATTACAAGAAGTGAGACTCTTAGGAGAACTTGCAACGTGTCTCATTGAAAGCCCAGCAGCCCAGGCAGCTCGGGGTGAACACAAATTAAAAAGCCTCACCTGGTGAAGTCTGTCATTTCCATCATAATCATACACATCTGTTTGGCCAGGACAATGATGTCATTGCCACTGTCGTCCCATTTTGACACTTCAGCATCCAATTTACTCTTTTCCTCCTGGAAGCTGGCGACCTGCTCAGCAATCTTGGCTTTCTGCTCTTGAGGGAGCTGAGCCATGATAGCCTGGAAGAGAAGAGTTTTCTCACATGGCCTCCTGCTGCCTTGTAGAGGCTTTTTGGAACATTTCACTAATAACCAATTTCAGTCATGTAGATGGGGGATAAAACTTTAATAGCAATCCTCTACCTAGAGGCTTTACAGAGCCATTTGCTTCCATTTTGAATCAAAGTTTATACTCTTTTTTTAAGAAAAAGTGCTCAGAAAGACAAGTTGACACTTAAAATATGGGCCTTTGCATGATAAAGCTGTTAAGACTCCAAACAAATTTGCCACATATTACCATCCCTCAAAATAAAACTGCATGAAGGAAGACTTGCCCTTTATAGAAAATTTCAATGTTTTAAAATTAAGTTCCACTTGGGTATTGAGGATAATAAGAAATATTGCCAGTCTCTTCCCTGCAAAAAGCTAGCTGTACTCTTGTGAAACATGTCTGCTGAGGAAAGAGTAAGTGAAAATAAAGAGCATGTGCTTATTCCCAAATAAAATCTCTCAGACTGGGTTTACAGCCTGTGCAAGACTCCATGCCTTGCCTTCATAAATACTGGGAGCACAGAAGCCTCCAGGAGCAGGCAAAAAGGAGCCTTTGGTACTAAAAATCCTCTGGCAGCAGCTGTGCTAAGAGGTAAATGAGCAATGTCTGCATTTCAATAGAACGGGGTGAGGGTCCAGGCATAGAAAGTGCTTGTGCAAGGGAGGGGAGCATAAAAATACTCCCAGTTAGTGTAATTCCCAAGCCAACGTGGCAGAAGTTTGATAAATAAGGTCTGGCTACTTCTTGCCTGGCAGGAAGAGCCTCCACAAAAAATCTGCCATGGCACTTTCCCAAGAGTGTAAATTGTTATCGATCCACAGGGGCCATGTCAAATAAAAGCAATAGGCAAGGCTTGGTTTTCCTTCTATGCACTGATTTTAGGGTTTCACCTCTTAATGATTATATATTGCCTATCAATGCTTTCATTTTTGGGTCACAGGAAATGCAGTTAGTTGAAATGATTTCATTTCTGAGCTCCTCTCAACGTTGTCTTGAGAACGCTCAGTGACCAAACACACACCAGCACGTGTGTGAGGAGACATTTTGTGAAGATGTTTTGCTCATAAAGTTAGTGTTTGTCTGTTGAAAATAACATTAATCCAATGGAGTGATCTGCCCTGTACCTCCCTGCAGAAGCTCACCTGACTACAACGTCTGTGATATCAAAATGTGATGTACTTTCTTGGTACTGAAAGGATTTTGATCTTTCAGAATACTCAAAATACCCCAAATAAAACCCAGACATTTCTCACATCCATCAGACCAACTGCATTTCACTCAACCTCCTTTCCAGAAGAATGCTAGAAACAAAGAATGCCAGTTTTCTGAGCCATCATTTTTATCACTCACACCCCCTCCCCCAAATTTAACCTGGGTTTTCAAAGCAAGCTGAAGTGTTTCCTGAAGGCAGGTGACACTTTTATAACGCTCAGGTTTGTGCCTTACCCTCGCACTCTGTCCAGCAATGAGCTGATCATCCTCAGTCTGGATGCTGGTTCTGCTTCGGACGTCGAAATCCTCGGTCTCAAAGTCAGAATCATCCAACTCTTCTGGAGTCTGAGGAAAAAGCATTCAGGCAGAGTCAAACTACGGATTTCATGGCTCTGAAAATCAACAAGAATATTGTTTTTCAAGCAGAGAGAATGGAAATCAGTGGAGGTAAAAATTATTCCATGTTTTCAATAAAAAGGTAAATACAGGGACTGTATTCAGCTCCGAACACGTGTGATTTTATGTGCTTGACTGCTCCTGTTAAACACCACGGGGATCCCCAGAATCACACAGCAGTAACTAAAACAGCTGAGATTTGTCAGGACATTAATGCACTCAGCATCTGAAAGACAGAAAAAAAGTTCTTGCAAAACGAACAGCGCTTTTGCAACTTGATTAAATGTAAAAGCTTCACTCGAGATTCTGAAGCTGGAATTACACACAGCTCTAAGGGCTGCTTCAGAAGCACAGACAGTGTCTTCAGCACAATTATGAATCAAAGCATTGACTAAATTAACAACAGATAAAATATCACAAAATTTATCCTTATCCCTCAGGAAAAGCTGAAAATTTCAGCTGGTAAGGGCTGGCTTTTATGCTCTAGGCTAAGCACATCTGACCTAGTTCCTGCTTGCCTAGGATTTATTTTTGCTACTGCCAGTCTGTAGTTGGCAAACTTTTTATAAAGCCTATCAAGTTTAAACAGCATGTTTGTCAAAATACTACATCTTTGCTAAAGTGGCACTTCACGACAACTCTCCAGAGCTGGGTCAACAAAGAACTTCACTGAGAAATGCAATAAATTGTGATTAACAGATAAGATGCAAATAAAGTCCCTGTTCTTTAGATTTTTTCCTATCATTTGAATTTCACAGACTTGCCTTCCGCTACAGACACTTTGTGACACAGTGAAAATAAAGATGGACGTGCAAAATAATTGCCAAAAAGGAAAGGTGAGTAGGTGACAATCAACACTTTGGGTATCCCAGCCTCCTCTCCAGGCCCTGGAGAACAGGATATATCCACAAAATCCGCACAGGGACACACACTAAGAAGTAGCTCAGTGTATCAATATTTAAAAACAATGAAAAAACATAAAGAAAACAGTTCTGCTGTACATGATTCTGTCTGTGACTCTCCTCTGCCCATCCCTCCCAAATCCCAGGGACACACAAAGTGTAACTCTGCCTTTCTAGTGCCACCAAGGGCAGAAACTCCTCTGGGGTGACGAGCCTGGGCAGCAGGGAGGGGGAAAAAATACAGATACAGTGAGATGGTAGTTTTGAAAATACCCTGCATAAATACAAAAATGAGGTGTTGCAGTGGCTTTTTTGCTGGTCCCAGTAAAGAGCAAGAGCCCCTGGACAAAGCTGAAGTGAATGAGCCCCTGTGAGCAGGGTTACACCAGGCCCTGGAGAACCCTGGAAACCCCATTTGGATGTCTCTTTTATCCCAAAATAAACTCTCTGGATGACAAGTGCTAATATTTTCACTTCTTTCTAGGTGGCTGCTGTGTGGCCAGGGACAAACCTCAGCGTTCCTGGCACTGCCAGCCCGGGCAATTGCTGCCCACTGGGACTGGCAGCAGAGCTCCCTGTCCCTGTCACAAGGGCTGCAGCAGGGGGGCAATCCCTGCCGTTTGTCTGCAGAGCAGGAAGGCATTGATATCTTCATCTACCACTGGCTGGCTATAAATCCTGAGCTTGTCTGAAAAAAAATTCCATGGGGAGCACAGATGTTGTCAGCTTTTCTCCTGGTTTCTCATCCGATCCTTTGCTTTAAGCAGCAAACATGGAAGATGCCACTGCAGTGGTTACTGTGATCACACATCTTCTGGGGCTGTACATTCTTGATTTACTGACCACCAGGCTGCATCTGCCATGGTCACCACTCTGAAAGACCAAGGTAGTTTCTCAGAGTCAAAGGAATATAAGGAAAAGAAGAAAAAAGGAATAAAACTCCTGTATTTGTCTTTGCCATGTCTGGCTCCTGCCCATTTTTGCCCCAGTAAGATCCAACAAATAGGTCCATGGATCAGCTTCAACCTAAACTTCCTTTTCTGCACTCCTTGAACCAACTGCACCCTTCTGCGTCTGTCCTACCAGAAATTAGGGCTTCCAAGTCACACCACTGCAAACACACAGGAGTCAAGGACTCTGTGAGCTGCCCCTGTTTACCCAGGTTAGCCAATTAACTAATTACATGCTCTAGGAACTACAGACCAAACTCATCTCAGCTTCCTTTTGACTAACTAACATTAATTCTCAAAATTTACTTAATGAAGAGCCATTAGGTTTTATTTCTAAGCTCTCAAAGCATCAACAAGCATCAATAGTTCTGAATTAATTTGCTGTTGTTAACTGAAAGGTCACTGATTTTAGCACATTAACGAGCCAGGCATTACCATGAGATTACAAAAGATGCGTGAAGGGTATTTAGCATCACAACTGGGGCCATCATCGATGCTCAGATCTGGTTAATGAATCTGAATCCAAAGGTTCAGCACTGCTGAAGTGCTCCACAGCGATTAGCACATTTTAAGACTCTGAATGTTAATAGGAGCTAAGTGAAAATCTTCTCCTGTCTGCTCTCCATTATCCTGACGGCTGTCAGTTCAACAAAGGCAGGCAAAGCTGCTGGGGGGAGTTGTGCTCACCCGGATCATCAGCACGGCTTTCCTGATGTCCCGGATGCCGTCGTACACCAGCCGGGAGGCGTCGATGAACTCGTTCTCATCCATGGGCTGGGCAGGGTCGGAGCTCAGCGCTTCCACCGCAGCCTCCACTTGCTCCGTGAAACGCGGCATGACTGAACCCAGAGCACAAAGGCGGTCAGTCCCACCCGAGCCCCTCTCTTCTTCCCACTCCTGCCTTGCTCTGAACTACCCTGGAAGCTGTGCAGTCCTTCCATTGAAATCACAACATTTGGTACGGGAGGTGAAGTCTTAATGCAGCTCCGTTTCTGCTGACACCGCTGCTGTTTGGTGTTTTCCCACTGGACAGTGAAAGTTTATAACACCCTTCTAATGGACAAGGAGAAAACACCTGGGGAAGCCCCTAGAAACAATGGAATAAAGTATTGTTTGTTTGATGTTCCCTGCAGATGTACAACATTTCTTGGGAGGAATAAAAAAAAAGTCATGCTACCACCAGGAAGTTTCAA
Source organism: Brachypodius melanocephalos (assembly GCA_013398615.1). Taxonomy (NCBI): domain Eukaryota; kingdom Metazoa; phylum Chordata; class Aves; order Passeriformes; family Pycnonotidae; genus Brachypodius; species Brachypodius melanocephalos. The sequence continues at coordinate 1,102,884 of VZSR01003410.1, read as the reverse complement.
GTTTAAGAAGTTCTGGAAGGGAGCAGATTGCACTGCTGCATTTCAGTGACTCACGGTGCCCCAGGAAGAACATGCCAGAACCAGTTAAGAGGCTGCTGTTTCTTCAGTGTCACCCCTGATTCTTCATCCAAGTAATTAAAGCACAACCAACAAGGAATGGCTGGCACTGAAGCAGCCAGAATCACCAGCAGTTCATAGGGAACATCCTGATTTGGTGTTTATGTGTGGGGCACTACTACCTACAATGGTAAAGATACTTTACAAAAGTCACCCCAATTATTACCCTAAATTTATTCTGCTGAGGGAATGTGATCTTCCTTCTGGACCCAGAACAGCTGCAGAGCCTGGTGCAATACTCCAAGATGAGCACAGCACAACTTTCAAGCCTTCACTCACGTCTGGGACTCATTCCCAGTGTTTTGGCTTCCCACAGCCCAGTCCATGACAGCGAGCACACTCAGGGACACCTTGTGCACCGCTGAGCTTTGAGCCAGTCAACACAGCAAAATCACCCTTCTCACTTTGCAACAGCTTTGCAAACAACTCCCACTCATTTGCATCACAGCAAATTGAGTCTTTAACAGATTTCACAGGTACACCGGTACCCAGCTGCCCACGACCTCTCGAGCAACAGCAATTCAGGGCTCCTGGGAATAAGAGACCCTTACCTGTGTCGGACAGTAACTTGGTTGCTTCCAGCACCTTCTCAGTGTACACTCCAGGTTCGTAGTTGTCCATCTCCGAGGTGACCACGTGAATGACGCGAGCGGCGCGGCCCCGGATCGCGCCGGCCGTGCGGTCTAAGCCATCCACGTCTTTCTCTTGCAGAGCAATGACACATTTGTTTACATCCTCTAGAATGTGATTCTCTGGTGGCAGAAGAAGGAGGATTTAGTTGGAGATGTCTTTTCCAACTGTCTTTTCATCAGCACGGCAATTGCTCAGCGTTGGACCTGCTCTACAGAAGCTCCATGGAGGTGCTGTCAAGCATTTATGTGAGGGTCACTACAACCAGCAAAGAGCTGCCCTTCCACAAGAGGTGTCAAAAAGCCATCAGTCCATCCACCAACTGGCCTCCACACGTTCTGCCCCTGTTAGTACTCAATTTTACGAAAAGGAAAGCTGAATTCTCCCCTGGTTTCTTTCCATATTTCTGCCCTGGACTGCCCCAGCCCTTATTTCAAATACCTGCAAACCACTCCCCTGCCAGAGCATGTGGGGCGATGGGCACCGCCCCAGCACCACACCTACTCCCCTCAACACTTCAACAGACACTTGGTGCGTGTTTCCAGCTTCCTCCTGAGTGTTTTCCTACAGCCACACACATTCCACCAGAGCACATTACGCTGTCAGTCGCCCATTCCCATCTGAGACACATAATGTATGCAGTGAATCATGTGGAAAGCATTCCAGCCAAACAGCACTCACTGGCTGTTCAGAAAACAAACAAAAAAATAAAGGCAAAACCTCTGTTCGCAATTAACTTTTTAAATGTACATTTTCTGGTTTTGTAAAGAGATGTTTTCCCCATTCATCGAGTCCAAGAAGCCCAAAATGGGTAAAACCTTCTATGAGATTTCTGAAGATGCCTAAAGAAATTGGGATCCTTATTTGGGGAAATGCACCCTCTAAAAATCTCCCAAACAGTTATTAGAGACATCCAAACTCTGTTAGAGAGCTCTTTAATGTACCAGGACTAATGTTTTGGTATCATCATCCAACACCAGCATCTGGGCTTGTTTGGTAAGAAACCAACTTGGAAACATTTCTGCTCTGTCACTTAAAATAGTTCCCAGTGTTAATTACCATTGACTTAATCATTCTACACTGCCAACCCATGCGAGTGGCTTTTATTCCCTCTGCAGGTAGTAAAAGAGCCATTTTGCAAGTTTGTAGAGACAAGAAGCTCATAGTCTTGGCTGGGAGAGGGTTTGGAGGAACTGCCTGAAAGGATTGCTGCAGCAAGTTATGCCTGATTTCCATAAAATTAACACAGCCAGGTGCAATATTGCGAGACTTCTGTAAGTAACCTGGGCAAAAATTACACTTGTGAAATGCCTCTGAAGCAACTCAGCCTGAGCAGGTTCAGCTGAGGGCAGACTGTGGCCCTGAGAGAGGGAAGAGCAGGTTCATTAGTGATTTGACAAGTCAGTGAGCAGGCACAGGAGCCACAGCAAGCACAGAGGGGATTTAAAGAAGAGACAGCCCTGGGAGCTGCAAGAGCCCAAAGAAAAAGCTTCGGCGCCAGGCCAAAACACAGGCTGTTTATTGCTTCAATTCCTAAATGAATAAATTAAGCCACAGACCATTAAAAAGCCTCTTTGGATTATCCGAACTTTAATAAAAGGCATGGACGAAATTAAGGTGAATATTTAAATGTCTGCTGATCATTTAATGCCTTTTGCAGATGTGAAGTGGCCAGAAAGTCCCTTCTAGAGAGAGATAAACCACAGGGCAGCTTGCAAAGGGCCCAGGGAAGTGCAGGACTGTCAGGTCTAGCTGCTCTGGTGATATTCTCCAGCTGGATGATAACAGGTAAGATCTGACTTGTATTTACCAGAACTCAAGACTCTGCTGAGTTCTTGTAAATACATCCAGTGCTCCCCATCCTACTGGCACACGGAGTTCAGGATCCCCACCAGCACCTCTGGGGATGGCAGAAGGCTGTCCCACATCCAAACCCCCCTGTCCTTGTGCTGAGCAGGACAAACATCCCACAGCAACATCCCACAGCACGGGGATCTTGTCCCTCCAAAATACCTACAGGGAAAATGCTGTGCTTAGGCAAAAAAAGTAAAAGCATAGGTATTTTTTCCACAGAAAGGATTTTTAGACCAAACAAGGAAATACATTAAACTGTGAAAAGCTACAGAATAAAAAGTCCCCCACGACTGTCAATCCTCAATCCACGCCCACCAAACACCTTGCACCTCCATCCACCTCCACATTAAAGGGATTAAGCAACGCTTTTCCAAGCAAGCCCAGCAGCCTGTGAGGGAGTCTGAGGGCTACAGGAGATCAAAATCAAAGAGCAACAGTCAGAAGATGAAGGCACAGATCCATAAATCCATCTGTGCTTGTCCTGTGGAAGGCCTCAGGACCATTTCCATGCTGAAGCTGTGCTGCCAAGGGGCACTGCAGGAGCCAGGTCAGGCAGCATGTGGAGCCAAGCCTGGGGAGCTCACACCCTTGTAAACACAGTGCTCATCCTGCCAATGTTCACTGGAGGCTCTTCAGGAAAAAACAGTTCCACTGAGGTGGGCAATCTGTGGCACAAACCTCTGTCAAGAGCAGAGAACAGAAGGCAGCAAATGGAATGGTTTTTTAAGCCAGTTTAAAGGAGATTCAGGTAATTTCAGAACATTGGATTTGACAATTACACGGTGCTATCAGCAGCTGCTCTAAAGAACAGAGATAGTGGGCACACCAACACACCCAGAGTGCTTCGGGAAGGCATCGATCAGAGGGATAAGAATTACAGAAGGTACAGGAGCTTTGAAATGAGGAATAATGAAACGGGCAAAGAATGTGCAGTCAGGGAAGCGATGACTGACAAAGTGCAGGGCAGAACCCTGTACATTTGCAAACAGCATGAAAAGAGAGAAGGGGAGAAAAAACCTCTTCACCATCTTTAGTACAAGTAGGGGCATCAAATCAAGCAAACAGGCGACAGTGCAAAACAAGGAGGTTCTTCACACAGAGCACACTTCAGCTGTGAATTCTGCACAGGATGATGGAGGTGCCAGCAGCTTATAATGGTAGAAAGAACAACTAACACCAGCTTAAATGAGAAAAATGTGTCAAGGACTTCAGGAGATAGCACCTCTGATGCTGAAGCTCCCTGAGCTGCACATCACTCATGGCTGGAAGCACACAGACAATCTCCAGGCTACAGGGCTCCTGTGCCATCCATCTCCCATCCTGACAGTGAGCCTCCCCCAGACCCTGCCCTAACTCAACAGGGCCCTTCTGCTGCTGTACCTGGGAAATTGCTGTCACTTGCAAGCTCACCTGCAGCACTGTGCACTGAAAGATCCTTCTTTTATGCTGTTACTTAAACCCAGCATCTCTTTCATCAAGCCTTGCCTTGTGGATAATTGATACAATTCTCTAGCATGAGCTGAATGGCGACGCCTTTCCTTCAGCACACCCCACAGTGGGGATGTGGGATGGCTTACATACATATTTATATATGCATGCACTCGTGCACTCACAAGAACTCCTTTAAATTCTGCTTACATCCCAGTTTGTAACTGATACAAACATCCTAATAACCCCAAACAGCACTTGGTATAAATCATACCCGCCACAACTTTATCCAAAGAGAAGTTCAGACTTCTAGCAGATGAATTGGAGTTGTGGCATTTATATGGAAAACATTTATCAAAGTTCAAACAAATAGTATTTTAAAGAGTATTTATTGCTTTAATATTTTTCTACCATCACTTCGGTAACACACACAATATAAATAATTACTGAATGTACTTGAATGTCTGGAGTTTTCTCAAACTACATCCCCTTGGTTCCATTTTGGGTGGTGAGCACTCACTCGAGGTGAACTCTCCTGAGTCAACCTGCCACCACCCCAGGGAAGAAAGCTTCTCTGCTCACTGCCAAGCTCCTGAGAGTACAGCCATGCAACAGATCTGCTTATTTAACTAAAAACCCCAGTTCTGTTCTAACTTGCATCCCTGCAGAAAATGTGCTTGTCCTGCCCACAACTCACTTGAGTCTTGTGGTGCTAAACCCAGACCACAAGGGAAGGAAAGTGATTTTACTGAGTGATGCAACTTCCTGCTTGTGGTGACTTCAGTCTTAAAAACCAGCTTGGAGCTCCTGAGAGCAGAGGGGCAGAGCTTCCTCAGCACAGCTCCCATTCCCCCGGTGCCCTGCAGGAAGGCAGAGCCTCAGCTCTGCCCAGTGGCTGACCCCTGGAGGGGCACAGCTGCCAGGGAGATGCCCTTTGGCAGCTCCACACGGGCTGTGTTTGTATGGATTCACAGCTTTTCCTTCTCACATTTTTGTACGCTTGTTTTTTGGGTCCAAAAGATTAGGCACCAACAACCACTACTAACCTGTGAGTTGTCAAATGGTAAGGTTCGAATTGATATTGTAAATATAATTAATATGAAAGCCAGTAATTCTGAAATCTCTCACTCTCTTTGGCCAAAAGATTGGAAGTTAACTCAGGCACTTTCACAAGCATCAGAAGTGCCACTCTGTATTTGCAAAGTAAATCTATGATTGGTGTTACAAAGGCAGAAAAGAAAAAAGCACTAATTCCTCCCTATGTAGTGCAAAAACCCATCGCAGTGTAGGGAAGAGAAGTTAATGTAATTTACTGTTTCTCCCTAGGCACGTAAGTTTGTGTCTTTTCTCTCTTTTCCAGGGATGCCAAACATCCCTGCATCCGAGATAAAGAAAGGGACAAGAAAACTGCAAACAGCTACATCACACCTGAACGTGACAGACACCTCATGAACTCTGTTTCCAACACATCCAACAGAACTGCATGAAAACCAAAGAAATTTTAAGTGCCAGCCTAGTCACTTGCCTTGTTAACTTTGTAATGTTTTAGGTGTCTGTATATTCTTTGCAAGTAACTTAGTAAGAAGACAAATATTTGTTACAGTATTCTACGTAACATTGAATTTAATTTTGCCTTTTAGCTTTACCTTTTTACTGAAAAAATAGTATAAACAACGTATTATCTGTCTCAACAAGTTTTATCCTGAGAGTTAGTAAAACAATAAATTATACATATTTAAAATTATATAAATATGTATTAACTTTCCCAATCCAGCCCCAAAAGCTCCAAACTATTGTAATTTGACTGAATTTCTCAAATTTACTAATCAGTGAATATAAAAAAAATTAACGAAATACAGAAAAGCTTTTTACCAGCTCTCAAGAATAATGTACTGCTAAATGTAATGCCTTTTTTAGCAAATTACAACTGATAAGCCATTTCAGCTAGACAGTTTGTTTGA
>VZSR01003410.1:1084178-1096794 GCA_013398615.1 Brachypodius melanocephalos | reverse complement strand
CCAGCAGGAAGAAAGCTGTTAGCCAAAGGTGGATTAAGCAATGGCACACCAAGGGACACCCATGGACCCATGGGTGGAGCCCCCCAAGGTATCAGGGAAGGGATAGACTGGGGAGTGACCTTTAAGGTTTAGAATATAGAGTGATATGGTAATGTAGTAGTTTCTATAGGCTGCATGTAAATGTAGTAGGATTGTGTCCCGTACAGGTTGGTTACTGTAAGTTAGAATATTCAACAGAGAAAGAGATAAAACTGTAAAGCCACAGGAAATGCCTCCTCTTGGGCCATCTCTCTTCAGACCACGCTTTGAGCTGCATGCTGGCAGCTCAGAGCAGGGCCCTCTCCATCCCTATGCCCTTGCAATAAACCAAATGTTCCTGAGCAACACTGTCTCCAAAGAACTCTGTCCCATGCCCTGCTGCTTTTACAGCACATGATTCCCTTTGAGCAGATTTCCCCCAAACAGGCTCCTCCCAGCTGTGCAATTCCAGCTGCTGCTGCCCCAGTGAGCACCCACGGATACTGAACTGCCCAAGAAGTTTATGCTCACTCACTGCAAAGAGGAATTTTATTGAGAGCCCAGGGAACCACAACACGTGTGACAATGCAGGTGACTCATCACAGGAACACCACTTGGACTTTGGTTTTTCTTTTCTTAATCATAACAAAATATGATCTTTTAACTCAGGACCTTAATTTTTCATCTATAGTTTCTAATTATGTTCACCTGGTACTTCTGACTCCACACATCCTCCTGTGAAATCCCTCTCTACAGCTCGGGGTTGTAGGTCACCTGAGATGCCCAAACCTGCCTGCACCACAGAAATCAGAATCTCAGCTTGCAGTGGTGATTTGTGAACACTATTGCAGACACAATTCGTGTGGTTCCATCTCCATCTCCTCTGATTAGAGCCCAATTAAAGGATGTTGAAATAAAAATGCCCCCATTATTTTTAGGTCACAGCAGCTGATAGTGTGTCTTTATCAAGATGCTGATAAAATGGATTATCTTGGCAAGCACTTTGCCAAATGTAATTATTAATCTATTATAATGATCCAATCTCTTTTAAAAACTCTTAAAACTTTACTAAAGCTGACATGGTACGAACAGTTTTGTTTTAATTAACTTGTACAACACAGTTTGATATTCAGTTTTGTTTACATGGCAGAGTCTAAAGTGACCTGAGGGATCATTTTTTCTGCTAGTTCCTACCTTGGACATAAACATGTTCTGTTTTCCCCAGAGTTACTGGTGAGGCTTGTCTCCAGCAGCTAAATGGTAATTCATCCTTAGTTCAGTCAGCAATTCCAAATCTTGGGACATAAAGTGTCTTCTCTTTGAGACCAGATCTCCTGCTGCACCTTCACACCTCGCTGGGCACAGGGTGATCCCAGGTGAGCTGTGACAACACCATCCCTTCCAAAAGCCTCCCAGACCCCAGAACACATCTCCAACCCCCCCCTCTCCAGGACTAAGCTCTCAGGAGGATGATCATCCCTCAGCCTGGAGCCCTGATTACCTGACACAGCCAGGAAGTCATCGATGGAAGTGATGTCATCCACAGCATCCGTCAGCACACGGACTTGCCTCTCCCACTGCTCCTTGAACAGATCCATGTTTTCTTGAGCCAGTTTGCTTTGAGGTTTAGCAGCCAGAGCCAGTGCAGCATTGATGACCTGTAAAACACCTCTGGATTTTGAAAACATATCCCAGCAAAACGATTACCTCCTTTGTGTTTATCCAATGAACTCAGCAGCAGACAAAGCAAGTTTAGTAAGTTTGGACGAACTTGATGTTTAAACACAGAAGTGTTTAATTTTGTTGCTCTCACATCCAACTCATACCTGCTTCCACGTTTATTATGGATAGTTATTAGAAGCAAAATCACTTGGCAAGTTTTCACATGACCTGGTTCCACCTGACTTTAGCAGCTCGTGGTAACAAGGTGTTGCTTTCCCACTGCAGGCTGTGTCGTTAAGTGTTTTAGACAGGATGACATTTAGTACACTCAGGGCTGCATTTGCTACTTGCTAAAATCTCAGTAAAAAGGTCACAAAAGGATTAATCTTATACAGACTGAAGTAAAAATTATATGCAAATACAAAATTAAAGAGAAATTTTGATTTATCACTTTTCCTTGAAGCTTTACTCTGGATCTTGCCTGTAATTGTTGTAATGATTTCAGATTTCTGCTGTGGCTGTGAACAAGACAGATTAGCCAGGGAACACAAGATGCTTCTCTTGAATACCCTCTCCTAATTTTCTTCAAACCCCAAAACCAGAATTTACACCAGACCCTAGTTTTTCTTAGCAGAACAAATGCTACAGGTGCTGCTGGGTCACAAAGCTTACACTGTGTCCAATAATTGGTCATTTAAAGGACCACAAAAGCCTCTTTGAATGTGGGGACAGACCAACCTCAACAGCCTGGTCCTGCTCTTGCTGCAGCAGAATGACCTGGAAATGTGCCAGGTGTGAGGAACCCTCCAGAGTCAGAGCGTGACAATCCCAGCCCTGTTCCCAAGCACCTGAGAGTCAGAGTTAATTAACTCACAATTTCAAGGTGTAATTTTTCTTCTCTGCTTTAGGACCGTATTAATTTCACAAACTTGTCGACCAAAACATGCAAGCACCAGATGTTCCCGCTTTTCCAGAATCTACTTTCTCTACCTTCTTCATTTACAAGTGTCACAAAGCATTTAAAAAAATATATAACTCACTAAACATGGAAATGACGGTGATGTCAAACGTACCGGGACGGCACTGAATGGATCAGGCAGGAGGAGGGAGCTGCTTCACCAGAGGGATGCCAGGAATTAGCAGAGACAGGAAAATCCACAGAGAGCTGGGCTGCTCCCCACGCTGCCTTTGGGGCTGGGGCTGCAGCTCTGGGTCACAAATGCAGCCCAGCTCGGAGGGTTTGGTGACAGTGACAACAAAACAGGCAGCACCTGAGCCTGAGCAGCACCTGCCCAGGGGTCTGTGGGGATGAACAGGCCTCTGAGCCCTGGAGGAACAGCACTGTCCCTGTCCCCACCACCACCAAGGGCTCCTCTGCTGCTCCCCTTCCTCCAGCCAGCCCATGGTCACACCTGTGTGGCACCTGCGTGTCCCTTTGGAATGCCCCTGCTGCCAGCCACGGTCCCTGCTGCTCTGCCACCCTCATGCACACAACTGAAAGTACAGAAAGCCCCCCAAAAGCCTTGCAACGCCCAAGAAAATGATGTTTAGAATTTTAAAATCAAACAGAAATAGAGGGTTTAGAGAGGCAAACCTGTCCTCTGCTCGAGAGCCCTGATTTGCAGTCCAGCCACTGCCACCTCCCACCCACCCCAGTCTGATGGATGTAATGAATTAACCACCTATCAATCAAAATCTAGATAGCCAAGGCTTCATGAAGATGAATCTGAACAAGTGTCCTGGAAACAGGAGAGATAAACCAGACAATGCTCCAGAAATGTGCTCTCGCTTTTATCCTGCTACAAACTGTCACCACAGAGACAGAGATGGTGGCGAGGCGATACCAAGGGTCAGGACATTTTCTCTGCTCTTCCCAACCCGCCTTGGCCCATATCAGATATAAAATATCCTGTAAGCATTGAGACAGGGCAGCATCAATGCTGCAGGGACATATGGCCTGGGTTCCTGTGAGATGCCTGTCTGGACACAGCAGCTGTCTGGACAATTAATCTTTGCCAACAGCGCATGGCAAGCCCAGATGCCCACGCTGAGCACCTCGTCACAGGTAGTGGCAGAGCTGTCACACACACAGGGCCCTGCAACTGCTCCTCAACCTCACACTGTGTGTCCTCACCAAATCCAAGCACAGGAGGCACAGGCTGCATCACCCTCCTCTCAACAGGCAGCTTGTTCAACCAGAAAAAGTGTACTTTTTAAAATGTTACAGCAAAAATGTATGGCCAAGGTAAATGTATTTTATAAAAATGATCAAACAAAATGAGTGTTGATCTCCATTACAGACAGACCTTCCTGCAGTAGGGAAGAAGCCAGCAGTGCTGGAGATAAAGAGACCTGGTGGGGATATTGAAGGTTATCCTTGGTCACCACGGAGCTAAAGACAAACCTCCAGCTCAGGAGAGCCACACAGGTGTGAGTGTGCTCAGGGAGAAATTCAGGGCAGCAGACAGCTCAGCAGTCCCTTTTTATAGCACACACTCCATATCTCCATGTGCAAAGTGGCCACAACAGGCAGCTTTAGCAGGGGTGATAAAAGCCTTCACTCTGTGGAGAGTTTAGAATTCAAGTGGGCAAATCATCCTGGATGTGTCTCACACCTGTGCTTGAGGAATGTCCTAGGCATCACTGACAACACCCTGCATGTGATCTATTCCAGGGAATATACTCTGGTATCCAGCACAGAGTGATTGATTTATTTTCCAACAGATGCTTAGAGAGACGTGGGAAAATGACAGGGATGCTGGATCTTAAATAGTCTGTGTACGTAGCAGGACTATGATCCCTTTATTATCTAAAAATAAACACTTTCAGGGGGAGGAGGAAACATTTTTTGGGGGAAGGGATGGACCACAATACACTTTTCTTTCTCCAAAACACATAAAGCATTGGGCAATTACTTTAAAATTTCAGTACCTCTCACAGGATGGAGATAGACAGAGTTAAAACCCCAGGAAGATCATGACTGGACTGTCTGAAATGTAGCCACTTCCATGTAAAACATTTGGCAATCTCAGGGAAATATTTTGTACTTCAGAGCTTTTCAAGATGCTGCCAGAGCACTGTGATCACAATGACTCACTGAAGTTGTACAAAGAGAAGAATCAAACAGGGACATTTTGAGCCTATCCAGAAGGAAATGAAGCATGGCAGGAAAACACACTATTTTTATCGGTGCTTTGTTTCATGTAGCAATTGCAATGTTGGAGGCAGACAGCTCCACGCCCCGGATCACGCTTCCAGAGAGTTCCTTGGAGCCTCTCCCCTGCACCTCACAGCTTTCCCTGGCAGCAGCCAGGGCTCGGCAACACCTGGGGAGGCACAGCATTCCAAAGCTTGGAATGGATGTCTCAACCTGCACCTTGAGCCCTCTCCTCATCCCTTCCATGGGAAGAAGCTGCTGCTTTTCCCTGGTTTTGTGCTCCCTGTTGAAAGCAGAGATGTCAGAGTGTGGCTGTGTCCTTCCACCCCTGCAGGGCAGGGCTCTCCAAGGCTCCCTGCACTGACTCCTGCCTGGGTTACAGCACTGCACCTGCTTGGCCCAGAAGCTCTCTCAAAAAGCTCAGGCCAGAAAACACCTGAACCTCAGATAAATCTGTGGGTAAATTACAGCCACTGGGTCAGCCAGAATGAATTCTTTTAGGCTAAATTTAGTTTTTATAGCACCCCAGTTAAAAGTCAGAGAGACCAGAAGAAAGCTCTTCCATGTGGTGGTGTTCTTACAAAGAACAATTCTGTACACTTGGCTGGCATGGCCAAGGGAAGAAATATCACTTGGGAGAGGAAAACTATCACCCAGCTATTTGCACTGCAATCCCAACCTGTCGTATCTTAGTGCACACCATGTCTGACCCACACCCACTGCAGGGCCTTTAAGCACTTCTTGATTTTTGCCTCAGTCCTTTTGATAAGAAGCTTTTGCTCCTTCCAGGAGAATGTTCTTCCTGCAGCTGGTTTAGCTTTTCCTTGATTCTTGCAGGATTGATTTTAGGATGTTGCTGTGCCCCAACAAGGAGGAGTTTTTCAGTTTCAGAAGCTCTGAGGTGAACCCCCAGTCCTCTCCCCTGACTACACACCACTGTTCTACAATCAAAACATCTGCAGTTCCTAAATAACTCACTTGGGCTTGGGGTTTATAGAAAGATCTTGACTCACCAGATTTCTTGTGGCATTTGGGTAATAAGTTAGAAAGTAGTTCCGTGGCTTACAGATCCAGGATACTTTGCATTTGTAAAAAAGAAAAAGCTAATAAAACAAGCCCACAGCTATCAGCTCTCATCTCAGGGGCAGAGGAACACGTGGCACACATAAACAGTGCCCCAGTGGGGAGGTGAAATCAGTTTTACTCAGGAGTATGTGAGAAGAAGCCCACCAAACCTCTCTGCTCTTGCCCTGGTGGATTTTAATCCTATATTTTCCTGTAATAAAGAAAGCATGGCTTGCTTCCTTGCGGTGTATAAGCAGCTCCTCATAATTTAACTTTACATGCACAAGATGCCAGAACTGCCTCCAGTGCTCACCCTGCTGATGCCCCTTCCCCGCTCCTCACTGCATTTTGCTCCGAGTGTTAAAAATGGTTTATGAGGAGGACACTGAAGTCACTTCCAGTTACATCCCAGGCCAGGTTTGCATGCCCACATCTGTGTGTGCCAGCCCTCCACGTACTGGAGAACAGCAAAAAGCACTCTGCAGGCTCTGATGAGCTGAAATGCCTGCGAGCAAAACACACAGCAGATTGTTTAACATTCTCAGAAGCTCTAATGGCAGTGACCAGCAATGAACAGAGGCTGATGAACCAAAAGAGGAAGGAAAAGTTTCCTTTGATTTCCAATACTTTGTTCCCGTGTACAAAAGGCACTTTGAGCAGTTTCCTTTCCTGTGAGTTACACATGGAGTGACTGCAGGGATCTCTGCAGAGGTATTTACTCGTCTTGTGGCAGTGCTGGAATAACCCACAGATCCTCACTTCTACTGAGTAACTTAGAACCACAGAATGGGCTGGGCTGGAAGGGACCTTAAAGCTCATCCCCTTCCAATGGCAGGGACACCTCTAGTTACATCAGGCTGCTCCAGCTCCATCCAACCTGGCCTTGGGCACTGCCAGGGATCCAGGGGCAGCCACAGCTGCTCTGGGCACCCTGTGCCAGGGCCTGCCCACCCTGCCAGGGAACAATTCCTTCATAATATTCCATCCAGCCTTGCTCTCTGGCATTGGGGGTCCAGTTCCTGACGCAGAGTTCCCTCTCCAGGTTCCCTGCAGCCCCTTCAGACACTGGCAGAGGCTCTGAGGTCTCCAGACAATCCTCCCTTCTCCAGGCTGAACATTCCCAGCTCTCCCAGCCTGGCTCCATGGGGGAGGTGCTCCAGTCCCTCAGCACAAAGCCCTTCTCCAGCTCACCATGTCCTGTCACAGCAGTATTTCCTATTTGCTATAAAGACTATTTGCATAGTGTGTATAGATAATTATCTTATCAACTTCCCCATCCATGAAGAAAGCATTTTCATTTGGAGCTGAGGGCTGATTTTGTACTGCCAGTCCGTGTAGAAGCTGTAAGAATTTCGGTGCCATTTATCTTGCTCCATTTTGCATTTTACTGGCTTCAAATGCTGAAACTTTTGGGGTCTCAGGGACTTTGTGTCTTTCCTGGGAGCTGTTCCACCACTGTGCTCCTCAGATCCTGTGTCTGTGATGAAACAAAAGGCCCTTACTCACTAACACACTTCTTTCTACAGAACTGAATCCTTTTCCTGCTCTTTGCTTATTTTTATGCATCAGTAACTGTTTGAATTTCTAAAATTGTTGCTTTTCTGGTCAGCCTTGGCCTGTGCTGGCAGTTCTTCCCAGTGAGCCTGGGTGATGCAAATCTGCAACCCAAGTGTTAAGTTTTTAATAGAAGCATTTCTACTCAATGCCAATAAAATGTTTCAAGCACCTGTAATTAAACAGTCTGGAGACAGATCTGCTCGTTAGAACATTCGAAAAATCTGACAGTCTTTCAAAGCGATGAAAAAAGGGGACAATTGTTTGATGTTAAGTCTTTACTGCAAGAAAAATGAAGTTCTCTCCTTCTCCAACAGCCACCAGGAAATTGGTGGTGACTGGGGACTCAAGGAGAACAAAGTGTGCTGGTCACATTTGGGTTTGGTTGATTTGAAGGGTGGTCTGCAGAGTTTTCTTATTTATCCAAGATACTCCAACTTTTAAACAAAGGTTTCTGGAAGTCTCCATGGGATTCCTTCTGCTTTGGTATTTTGTCTCTGTGTCAGTAGGTGTGATCACATATAAGCCATCTGCCTCATCAGAAATCTATAAGCAGCAAATGGCTTTTGAAGCAGTTCAAAATTGGAATAGAAGGATGTGAACAAGCAGTTATTAAAACAAGATGTTAATAGGAGAAGAGCCAATTTATTTTTAATAAAAATGTAATTCAATCCAAGAATTCTCTGGAGTCAGTTTGATGGGCGATGCGTGTGCGTGGCGAGCAATTCCGAGCACACTCCAGCAGCTATGGAGGGGGTTGGGAAGGACCTGTGCTTCCAGGTGCTGCCTGGTGGCCTCCCAAAGTTTCTTTGGAGGATGAGCTCTTTGAGCTGTGGTGGAGAAAGGCACCCAGCCCTGCCTGTCATGGGGGAACAGGTCCTGTGTGCCCCGGGGCAGGTCTGTCCTGCAGCCACCTCCCAGGGGATGCTCAGTCTCCGGAGCAATGGGCTCCTGCTTTGGCTGGCAGAAGCAAACACCCAACCTGATGGGAACTCCACCCCACAGTTACTTCCTACAGCTCTCAGACCAACTGCAGTTTGGGCACGAGTCTATAGATGAACTTCATGGCGGCTGCAAAACCCAAGAAAGTCAATGTACGGCTTCTAAAAGGAGCCTGAGTGACATTAGAGTGTCACATCAAAAGGCTGGAGCCCTTCCTCCTCTCCAGAGCTGGGCTGGGGCATTCTCACTGTTGGTTTCTAACACCTACAGCTTGTATGATCAGAAACACTCTGATGGTTTCAGCTCTCTTCCCAGGCGTCTTTAATGCAAAATGCTGTTATAAAACAGCCTTTGCAGGCTCCCAAAGCGAGTCCTTCTTGGAAACAGAGCGCAGATGCCAGAGCTGGGAGCGAGGATCCAGGTTTCTGAGTCGAGATAAACAAAATCTTTCCCTAATTCACCATTGGCAAGCTCTGTGTTTAGCGAGAAGGCAAAGCAAACTTCCCCCCGCGCTCTGCGAGGCAAAGGCAGGCACAGGCAGCTATTCCAAGCATTTCACAGCAGTAATTTTCCATTTCCATTAAGACAGTTTAAGCATTTCTTTTTAAAATTTAACTGTAGTGATGGAGAACTTTGCTTCTTCCTCTTAACCCCCTCCAGCCTGGCCTGGTCCCCAGCACCCAGCGAGGCAGGGCTGAGGGAACTCCTGCGTGGTGCTGCACAAAGCTGGTTCCTTCCACACACAGAATTCCAGCAGTTCTCAAAAGAAAGGATTCAGGCAGGCTTCTAAGTCAGGGCTTGAGGAAGAAATCACAGTGACCCACTGAAGCTGCCTTGTAAACCCAGATTAAAATCACCCAGCTGGCTACTCTGGCACAGCTCATCCCAACAGCTCCTCCTGCACCCTCGAAAGGGAGCTCTAAATATCCCATTAAGCCTTCAACTTCACATTAATTTCTGTGCTAATTGGCTGGGGACCCACAAACAGGAAAGATGATGTTACTCCTGAGGAAGAGCTGATTTCCAGTAACTAAACCACACCAAATAAATTGACTGCTTGTTTCTGTAGAGGCCTTTTGATAAAAATTTTTCCACTTTTTCTTTTTCCTCAAAGCAAATTTCAAACCTGAGGAGGTCTGAACCCAGGGGTGACACTGGCAAGGACTGACTGCTTGTCAATACCAACAAAACTTCCAGGTTTTCCCCAGCCAGCTTAAAGAGTTGCATGTTCCTTCCTCCTGCTGCCAGCTCAATGGCTCCTGATGGCAAGGGAGCGAATTACGGCTCTATTTGAGCTACAGCTTTTATAATTAACTCCACAGATTGATTTCTGCAGAAATCATTCTTTAACCAGGAATTCCCTACTCCCAGAATGGCCTCTACTCAGATAAACTATTTAAGAAGTTACCTGGCACTCAAGTGCATTAAATTTCAGTTTCATCTTTCAAGCACAGCAGTACTTTGAATTACATTTCATACACTGTATTTCTGTGTGCTACTGATACCTTGAAGTTTCTGAGACTGTTCTAATTTACTGATTGACTTGACTCATTCTGAATCCAGAATCTTCCTGGAAAAATACCACCTGAGCCAAAAAAAAATCCTCCAAAAACATATAGGGCATATAATGTTGGGTTTAACGTGTATCTTATGCCTAATTCACACATTTGTTCAGCACAGCCACCCAAGAGGATTCAAGAAGCAGCTCCGAATCTCATCAGGAATAAACTGCAAAATAAGTAAGTAATTGTCTAAAAAAGGAAGTAAAATCTCACTTTGCTGTTCTTGATATTGAGAATCTTTTAGAGATTGTGGAGAATACCCGAGGTTTGGGGACAAGCTGAGGAAGGCAGCTGAGGAGGAGGAGGAGGAGGATGGAGAGCTGTGCTGCTTGCACTGGCACAAGACGAGCTATTGTTACCAGAAAACACAGATGCCATTTGTGAAACAGCTTAGACAAGTGCCCCTAATTATCTCTCAGGATTCACAACATGTTTAAATACTCCTAGAGCATTAAAGAATCAACCCAAGAGCATGTAATATAATATAAAAGCACTCTTTCAACTGCCATGAACATCTATAGTGTCATTTACTAATCTCTTGGTGACGACCCTGAAATTAAGGCAAGACTGTGCAGTGGAACATCTAAACTGTAGGCTTGGAAGTCCAGAGATGTGACCTTTGTAAAGCCAAAATCCATCAGTTAAAGCCTTTGTGCATTTATAGATACTCAGAGCTTCCAATGTGTGTTAAATATATTGTCCATAATCCCCGAAGTCAAAGGTGAACAGCTGCACTTCAGGAGATGTGGCTACACTGGTGACTACAGCTGGGTCATTATTTCATGCTGGCTACCACGGTGCTTATTTTATCCAGGAGTAGATTTATTTAAATAGGCAGTTAGCTGTTGGAAAAGCAAAGATAGAAGAGTCTGAAATACACACAATTTCAGCAATGGGGAGAGGAAAACACCCCCACAGACTTGGACAACCACCAGAAACATTTAGACTCAAAGAGAACCTAACTTTCTTCAGATGATTATTTTCAAAAGCAGCAGCATTTGTTTGGAACACCCTGCGTTAGACACCCATATTCTGGGAGATAACTAAAAAAAACCTTCCATCAGCCTAGTTGGCTCCTTCAGGAAAAGAGCAAGCCCTCATATCAGGGAAGATGCACTTCTAAAAGCTTTTTCTTCCACATGCTTTGTTCCAACTGCAAAACTTGACCTTTGGTTTCAGCAGCCATGCACAGCCCCAGGGTGGGGGCAGAGAACTGCTCAGCCAAATGCAGGAGTGGGAGCACAGAGAGCCACCCTGGGGTGCCCAAAGGCCTCCTTTTAGGATTCAGTGCTTTATGGTCAGGGGCCTGTCTTCACCTCTTTAACAGCACAGTTACCTGCAGGTCATACAAAAGGTAAAACAGTCCTGCTCCTCACACTGCCTTCACCTATTCCCTCCAAATCCCCTCCTGCTGGAATGGGTACAGGTGAACATCTCTCTTCCTTTTGACTGCTTTTAAAAGAGACCATTACAGATGGGAAAACCTGGAGAAATCCCAAGCAATGCTGAGACAATGCACTTCATTTTCATAAAATGCCATTTTGCCAATTTTTCTGAGTACGTATTTTCTGTTAGTTCCTCCTTACCAGCAACAGCTTATCTGGATGTTTTAGATCTGAATTTTCTGTTGCTTTAAAAAATGTAAATGACACAAATCAACAGCACCCTGCAGTCTTCAGGGGTTCATCCAAGTATCTAGTTGTTGACATTTAAAACATCAGGCTGTCAAAAAGGAAGAGGATAGTCTAGTGCTTATATAAACTTAATTTCCTTGTTTCCATTAGAAAGTTATTAATTAAAAGGTAGTCTCAGCCAGGCTCACACTGTTCACACACAGCCAACTTCCTCTCATCCTACTCCATCGGGAAGATTATTTGGCATATTTATATTCTACTCAGGCAAAAATAGTATTTTATAATTCATCTTACAGCATGCCCAGGAGCAGTGCTAGCACCTTCACAAGGCACCTTCCTGCAGCACAGATGTGCACAGGAAACCACTGAAGCTTCCCACACTTACTAACTGCAGGTTACTGCAATGTCCTGGCCAAATGGAACTAGAGCCATGACATAAAAACGACCCTTTCCCATCAGTGATTTCTTTGCCATGGATTTTAAAGTTCCTGAGTCTCGATGCCTATGCTGCATTTCATCCTCTATGTGTACCAAGGGAAAACATCAAGTTCTGCAGCAAGTCACAGACAGCCACTATGAGACAGAGCACACTCTAAGCAGCACCAGCTGCCCTGCTGGCTGGGGTTTGTTTTTTGTTGTGATGTCCTTCCTTACCTGGGGACACAGGGCCTCCAGCTGGCTGGCTGACATGCGAACCAGTTTCACACCTTCCTCATTGTTGGAGATGGAGCAGGCCAAGTTGGCAACCTGTGTCAGAGGAGGGAGAAAACAAAACACAATGCTTAGAACTGGGCGTTATTTTCTTCTGTAGAAAAGTTTTGCCCGATCCCAACAGTGACCAGTAACCAGTAACCCACCATGGAATAAAAAGATTCCACATTTGTTCTGTTCTAACCACTCTGAAACCACGAATAGCACCTGCTCCTTCTGTAGACATAAAATGTAATGCTTTGGATCATGGAATCCCAAAATGGTTTGGGTTGGAAGGGACCTCAAAGCCCAGCCCATTCCACCCTGCCATG
>VZSR01003410.1:1052741-1084078 GCA_013398615.1 Brachypodius melanocephalos | reverse complement strand
GCCCAGGGCTGGGGGGTTCTGGGTGCTGGGGCAGCTCCAGCTCTCACCCCCAGCCAGTCAAACAGGGCAGACACCACTGCTAGCCCTGATGAGGGTGAATTCTGTCCAGTAAAACACACAAGAGCAGCACTGGCAGCAGCTGCAGTCACAGTTTAACAGCCCAATCCCACCAGGGTGGGACAGCAGCACCCTCACAGGGCTCGAGCTGGTCTGCTGGTGTCCCACGAGGGCTCCTCTGTGACAGGACATGTCAGGTGTTCCTCCAGCCCTCTCTCTATGCTCTTTATTCATCAAATAAAACTGGCACAGGAGATCTTCAAGATGGATCCACAGGCCTCCGAAATTTGAATAGGATCTCTTGTGACGCTAAAAACTTTACTCCACAACCTTGACCTGCTGCACAGCATCACCCTTAACTAGGTCAGCCTGAAGCAGGGACCTCTGTAAACACCTGCCTTTTAAGAGCATGGAGGATGGGGACAGCACAGAATTTTTTAGTAATTGAAGATATTCCTCATCCCAGAGCTACTCTCAGGGGAAGGAAGTCTGAAATAAGTTACATTTCTCAGCTGACAGGTGAATGACAAGCATGTTATTCTGAGCCATTTGAACACAGAAAGCTGTAAAAATAGCAGCAAGTGAACTGAGACGAACACCGAGTACTGTCCTTCCAGAGGCTGAGCAACCTGCAAAGCCCCCTGTAAATGTGCCATAAAAGCATCACCAGGAGCCAGCAGATGCTCAGTAACACCACTGAACCAGATTTCTCCAGATACTTTCCTCTATAAGCTGGGGAATTTCCATTCTGCCTTTAATTAAACTATTCTTTGCATTCATGTAAGTCATTTTCAAGTAGTATCTGCAGCTCTACCAACATGCTTTCCCCCCTCCCCAAGCCCTTCCCTCACGGCAGATGTTCCCACACAGAATACATTACTGTCCTGTAAATCATCAGGCACGTGCCATTACACTTGAACAGCATTTTTCATCAATCCCACGATCCATTGGGGAGCAAAATCAAGTTCCCACTGCAAAGCACACGGCCTCTTCCTCCCTCCAGCTCCAGGCCAGGCTACAGAGGATAGAAAGCAAGGGTGTCCAGAGGAGAGGTGTTTCCAGCACAGAGCAAGCAAGCTAACAGATGTGACAGCACATACTTGGAGGAAAACAAACTGAAGTTGAGAGAAAGCCTGTGCAGCATCGACAACACAAAGGAAACCCTGCCAGCTCTCAGGAATATTTGTGTCCTGCTCCTGAAGTTTCTCTTCCACTCATGTTTGGATTGAAGTCCTGCACATGCAGGGGTGAATTGAAGGATGTCCCCAGCTCTCTGCACAGTGCTGCAGGCAGGGCCCAGCTGAGCCAGGGCTCTGTGCTCCCTCTCTGTGAACAGCTCCAGCCCCTCTGCATGGCACCCCAGCAAACAGCTGGCCCTGGAACACCCTCTCACACAGGGGTTGTGTCTGAACATCGGCCGGTTTTCCTGTACAATTGCCGTGCCTTGAATCCCTAGTTCCCAGCGTGCTGCTGGGATGATGTAAAAGTACATCATGCTTTTGTTTAGAGGCTCACAAGAATCAAAAGACAATCACGCCATGATTTAAAAGTCAAATAAAGATTTTGCTGTTGGTTTAAGCACAGGTCATATTTTTGAGAAACAGCAGTTTGCCAATATTTTTTATGGTCGGTATTTCCCCATCATTCCTGCCTCCACAGGAGCATTACAACCTCTGGCAGTGAGGAGAACACAAAGCTCTATTGAGTAGGGGCAGAATAAAAGCGACATTGAAGCACCACAAGATCAGCCTCTCCGATATCTGGAGATGTTGTGCTGTCTCTCAAGCCAAATGTGATGAATCAAGCGCACAGAAACCCTGCTCTATCTGAACACAGAGAGGCAAAGAACTTAATAATGGAGTGTCCCCGCCACGGGATAATGAAAATTTGCTTTTTTGCACAGTCATTTTTGAGCAGTCATTTTTCTTCTGAATACCCAACTGATGGCAATTCTTCTTTAGAAAGCGCCTGACTGGCACTGCCAACCCTCATGAAAGGAGCGTGTGTGCTTCCCTGACTGAGGGTCTTTGGCAGTTTAAGACAATCCAATGTTGGCTGCCACCTCCCATGGCAGCGCTGCGCCTCCAGAGCTCAACACTCCATTTCAGCACGCCCATCCAACAGGCAGCTATTCGCTCTGGAGGGGTGATTGCTCTGCCAGATCAGCACACAAACTCCCCAGCAAACCCTGCTCAACATCAGAGCGAGGCACAGGCATGGCAGCGGCTGAGATGACTTCACAGTGCTGCAGACAGGGCTGTAAATTCACAGCAGTGCAGTGTTCACTGCACCCATGGGAAGGCTCTGTCAAACTACTGGAAAACACTCACAAGCCTCTTAAAATACGGGATTTAAGAAGAGCGGTGTCTACTAATTAATCAAGTTGTAAATGACATAACAATGAGGTATTCAAAACTGTCAGTAATTATCAGGTACTCTATAACACGAATTCTGAAATTGCATGTACCAGCTGAGGTAGATGGCTGCAGGATCAAGAAATTTAATTTTAAAAGTACCTGAAAGGAGCCATCTTCAATAATTCCTGGGTGATCTGACAAATAACTTCAAACTCCCTCTCTCTTCAGAGGATAGGGTACTGCTGGCCAGTGATTTGGCACATACCCATAATACATTGGATTTTGTAGATGAGATGAAGATCAACTCTTTCAAAGCCCACAGAGTGCTTGGAAATCATACATTTCCAAAACTTCTAAATTAAATAATGCACCTCAAGGGAACAAAAATTTCCTTTAAATCAAATGTGAATTAAATAGTTTCTCCATGGCTCCAACAAAGCAGCTGACTGACATAGTAAGTGGTCAGACTTGATTTAGAAAGAAGAACACTTGTGCTTGAGAGCAAAATAGCAATTGAATTCCCGCTGCATTTGTTCATTCTTACCATTCAATATCATCAAGTCCCTTTACATAAGCACTACTGGCACAGGCATCAAAGGAGACAAAACCACTGCAAATAATGTAATCAGCACAACGAGCAATCTCTCGAAAAAAGTTAAAAATACACCGGGAAGGAAGACAGCCCCGAGAGCACGGCCCGGCGCGGCTCAGACACCTCTCGCTGCTGACAGACTGATTGAAAAGCAGATTTTAAGGCTCTCTCAGTTCAGACTCCACAGCCATGGCCCAGAGACAGCTTCTGAGACCCCAAAAGGCAGGGCAGACCCCAAGCAGCTGCTGGTATTTAGAGGAATGAGCTTAAATTTCCCCCCAGTGACAAATGCAGTGCACAGCCCCAGCCATTCCCAGCACAGAGCCAAGCAGAACAGCTGGACAGGCTCATCTGGAAAGGGGCTGCCATGTACTGATCAGTTCTTGAAACTCAAATCTCATTGTTTTTAAGGATGACATCAGCACACTGCGAGATGATTTGAGGTGAGTGGCTCTGGTGCCAGCACCATCTGGGAGGTGAATGGCCCTAAATCCAGGCCAGTCACCAGTGGGGCTCAGCACTGGGGCCAGTCCTGTTTGGTGTCTCTGTTGGTGACCTGGATGAGGGGATCAAGAGCTTCCCCAGCAAATGCACAGACAGCACCAGGCTGGGCAGAGAGCTGGGTCTGCTGGAGGGCAGGGAGCTCTGCAGAGGGATCTGGACCAGCTGGATCCATGGGCTGAGACTCATTGTGTGGGGTTCAACCAGACCAGGGGCTGGGACCACAACAGCCCCAGGGCTGCTCCAGGCTGGGGAGGAGTGGCTGGGAAGTGTCCAGCAGGAAAAGCCTGGGGGTGCTGGTGACAGTGGACATGAGCCCAGGGGTGCCCAAGAGGGCAAGAGGCCATGGGCACCTGGACTGTCCCAGCCCTGGGGTGGCAGCAAGAGCAGGGCAGCCCCCTGTCCCCCCTGGCACTGCTGGGGGACCTCGAAGGCTGTGCCCTGTTCTGGCCAGAGAGCCCTGGAGGGGCTGGAGCGTGTCCAGGGCAGGGAATGGAGCTGGGAAGGGGCTGGAGCCCCAGGAGAGGCTGAGGGAGCTGGGAAAGGGGCTCAGCCTGGAGAAAAGGAGGCTCAGGGGGGACCTTGTGGCTCTGCACAAGTCCCTGACAGGAGGGGACAGCCGGGGGGGTCGGGCTGCGCTCCCAGGGAACAGGGACAGGAGGAGAGGGAACGGCCTCAGGCTGGGCCAGGGTGGCTGAGCCTCTCAGGGTGGATTTTGGGAAAATTTCTTCACTGAAAGAGTTGACAAACCCTGGCAGAGCTGCCCAGAGCAGTGGTGGAGTCACCATTCCTGGAGAGATTTAAAAGCCACGTGGATGTGGCACTTGGTGACAGAGTTTAGTGGTGGCCTTGGGGAGTCAGACTCGAGGGTCTCTGAGGGCTTTTCCAACTTAAGTGATTCCACAGTTCTGTGCCTTTGGAGGAGGCATAACTTAAGTGGTTCCTTTTGAGAGGCAGATGCTATCTCAGGGCAAAGGGTCAGCTGGGAATATGTTGTTAGTAAGAAGGTGTAACTCCAATATAAAAAAAAAAATTGTACCATCTGTCACAGAATGATTCCATCTCAAATTCTAGTTAACTTTGACTCGTCAGTATTTACTAATATTTAAATCAGGAGAAACTTGACATTTCTAAAGCTGTTCTTTCTACCATTAGTAACAATTTGTGGCAGAGAACCGCCTCCCCTGACAAGACACAGGTTGTACCTTTTCCACATGAAATGCATTTTTTGGGGTTGGTTTTTTTAAACTTGAAATTTGTTCAGATCGTGACTAAGAAGTGAAGTCTTCCAGCAATTAAAAAACTGCAGCAGCCTCAACTACACAAGTTGGGGGTCGGTGTTAAGCTTCTAAAATTACACTATTGAACACAACCCAGCAATGCTAATAATAACACCAAGGTTGTGGGTCTGACTCCCATTCACTTAAAAGCTGGACTTGATGATCTTTGTGGATCCCTTCCAACTCGGAATATTCTGTGATTCTGTGTAACAATGCTCCAGCCTTTCACTTGTTCCACCTTCTTTTTGTACAGACTCTCTGGCTTAGGCAGATGGGTTACTTAACAGGGAACTCTTTATTGAAGGACTGACCAATTGTTTTTTCAACGAGAGACAAAAGATGCAATAGGAAAAAAAAAAGGAATTATAATTTCTAACATTTTAAACCTTCCTTTTCGAGGATTTCGAAGGCTGACAGTAAATGTGTTAAGCCTCTGAGTTATGCACCTGGATTGACTTCACAGAATCACCACCCAGGGTTTTTCTCCTTGTTTACAGGTCGAGTTTTCAGGACAGCTTCTTCAGGCAGTCAGGAAGGCAAAGTCTCTCAAGTGGTGCTGCTGCAACCATCCCGAGCTGGGGCAGCCCCAGGAAAGCTCTGCAAGGTGTTTATTGTTGCATAATTCAGTGTTGTCAGAGCTGGCCCTGCCAGCCAGCATTGCCACAGCCCAGGATTACACATGGCTGTGCAGGAGCCAAACACTCACTAATGGAATTCTCAGAGTCTGGGCGCTCTCGTTTGAACCCGCAGTTGTAAAAACAGCGTTGCAGAGAGAAGTTTTCCGATCGTCTTACGCCGAAAATCTTTTCAGTTTAACATTAAGCAGAATCCTCTCGTAACCAAAAACTCCTACACAAAAATAACAAACTCACATCTCTGTGTACACAGATACTTTGGGAATTTCAATGAGAACCAAGCTTTTCAAAGGTGTTCCTGGCATTT
Source organism: Brachypodius melanocephalos (assembly GCA_013398615.1). Lineage (NCBI taxonomy): Eukaryota > Metazoa > Chordata > Aves > Passeriformes > Pycnonotidae > Brachypodius > Brachypodius melanocephalos. The sequence goes on along the minus strand of VZSR01003410.1, from coordinate 1,078,349 downwards.
TCATTTCCGATTAAATTTCAAAACTTCACCCGTCCGAGTTCTTTTTCTTTACATTTTACAATTTCTCTGGGAATGCAAATTCCAATTTTTTAGCAGCTTTAAAAAAATCACCCATTTTAAAAGCAAAAAAAGAAGGAATGGTCAGGCAGTCATAGAACATTTTCCTCCTAGGGATTTGCTAAAGAAAAGTGTATCTGATATTCTCACAAAATTCAAACAGACCACAGCTAATTTCTTCCTTCTCCATGTTAAAAAAACCTGTCCCAATTCCCTTAACGCTGGTCAAAGCTCAGGAAATTAATTTATCTGCAGAAACAACTGTTCTGGCAAAACTAATGGCAACTGAGGACTCTCAGAAGAGATGTGTTGATTATGTAATCCCCATCCCTCTCCAGAAAGGCTTTCATTATTGACTAAGCCCATACATTTATTTATTCACCTGTACACTACACTCAATATTCAAGATGAATCTGAGCATTTTAACATCCAGCCCTAACAGGTGCTGCACGAGGGAGAAGTGTTACAGCTACACTGCATGAACTGGAACCCTACAAACCCCTCATTTGGCAGAGACAGAGCTAACTGGGAATTACACAAAACAGCTCCACTTCTTGAATGCAGCAGGACTAGGGATCAAATCCACTGGGTTTGGATTACTCCAGAGTTACTGGAGTCATGCTGTCAACTGCTTTGTGATTTTATATCACTCAGGTAACTGCATGTGGCTGCAGCTCCACAGAAGGTACCTTGAAAGAGCTTGTTGTGGGCAACAGAATCCCAATGTATTAACTGAAAATAGTAAAAGTCTTTAAATAAAACAAGGTACACACAGACAAACTGCAGACACAGAGCACTGGGGAGAACGAAGGACTGAGCAGAGGGAACTGCTATTTCCAGAGCTCTGCAGCCTCACATGAAAATGAGAACAGTTTTCATTCCAAGTCTGGTTATAAACACAAGGAGGTGAAGTTTCACCTGGCTGGAACAAAACTAGCAAGCAAAGGGTTGGCGTTTTGGACAATGAGGAATGGATGTTACAGTTTGTTATTTCAACAGGCTGGCAAGTGATGGCAAGAGAAAAGGATCAGAGACAATATCACAGAATCCCAGACTGCTTTGAGCTGGGAGGGACCTTAAAGCTCATCCAGTCCCACCCTCTGCCATGGGCAGGAACACTTCCCACTGTCCCAGGCTGCTCCAAGCCCTGTCCAACCTCAGACACTGCCAGGGATCCAGGGGCAGCCACAGCTGCTCTGGGCACCCTGTGCCAGGGCCTGCCCATCCTCCCAGCGAGCAATTCCTTCCCAATATGCCATCTATCCCTGTCTTCTGGCAGGGAATCCATTCCCCCTTGCTCTGTCTCTCCATGCTCTTGTAAGTAATATAATATTGTAAAAAGAAACGTATTGAGCACCTTCTGCTCCCTGTTATATTGAGGTAATCAGTATTTCCACCTTTTGCTTGAGATTACATCATAATAATTCCACATTTCTAGCTGTACTGTGTGTTTAAAATTCTAATTAAGGGATACAGCTTTGCACTTGCTTCTCACACTGTCCAGAGCTGTCTCCAAATCCCTCTCCAGCTCCCTGGTGCCATTCCAGGTACAGCTGTCCTGGAAAAGCTCTGCTCCACACTGGCAAGATCCTTCCATGCCCTGAGGAAACGTTCTTCCCCAACAGAGCCACCCATGTGTTGCCAAGGTTTCATAGAGAAGGGAAATTTTTCACACAGCTGGGCAATCCCAGAGTTTGTGCATCAGGACAAAGCAGACCAGGCTCCATTTACTGTGCAGCACGGAGACTTCTCTCTTGCCAGGGGGAAAGGTTTTCAATCAGACAGAAAGAAGAGGTGTTTGAAGGGCATCGACACATCTCCAGCATAAACCATACCCACAGCAGGAAAGGGCAGCAATATCTTTATTTCCAGCCTGGTGGATTATCCTCTGTACAGACCTGGGGGAAAGCAGGGCTGCTACAGGAACACCAGTGTGCGACGTGGGCACCATGCCCCTCGTCCATGCAGCTGTGGCAGCAGATGTAACTGCTGGCACAGGAACTATTCCTCCCTCAGACAAACAAGCTAAAGTGTTAGAATGTTGTTATCATCACAAACCACATTAGTTACACAAGTCTATCTGAGCTACCACGACAGCAATGACACCACTGGTGTGTGATGGAGAGCTCAGCTTCAGCTGAAACCTTCAGAGCAAACCCTCAGCTGAGATGCTCCTTAGCAATACAAATACCTTTCCTTAAAATAAAAGTGTTTCTAGTAGTGATATTTGGACAGGACCCAAATAATTATCCTTATCCAAAAATGTCTCTGTGTTCATCAAAGTGGAAATGAAGGCAGGCTGGGAGAGCTGGGGGTGCTCACCTGGAGAGGAGAAGGCTCCAGGGAGAGCTCAGAGCCCCTGCCAGGGCCTAAAGGGGCTCCAGGAGAGCTGGAGAGGGACTGGAGACAAGGAATGGAGGGACAGGACACAGGGAATGGCTCCCACTGCCAGAGGGCAGGGCTGGATGGGAGATTGGGCAGGAATTGTTCCCTGGCAGGGTGGGCAGGCCCTGGCACAGGGTGCCCAGAGCAGCTGTGGCTGCCCCTGGATCCCTGGCAGTGTCCAAGGCCAGGCTGGACACTGGGGCTTGGAGCAGCCTGGGACAGTGGGAGGTGTCCCTGCCATGGCAGAGGGTGGGAATGGGATGAGCTTTAAGGTCCCTCCCAGCCCTAAGCAGTCTGGGATTCTGTGAAATTGTTCTTCTCTCCTATCTCAGTTTGCTCATCACTCAGAACATGCTGCCTTCTGATCTGACTAAAGGCTTCCAACTTGGTGCCTATTATTAGCTGCTTAAACCAGTTTTTGGTGATTCAGACAACTGTTCATGGCAGTGTAACTGTAATTGTAAGTACACTGTGCTCTTCACAAAGACGACAAAACAGTGTCAGTAATGAGCTCCACACAGATTTCAGGCACCTCCCTGATGACATGACATGACTAATAATCCAATATTGCTAATGACTAAGATGATGAAAATCCAGACATGCATCAAGGCTTTTAGTTAAATATCAAGAATTAAAACGTTTATGCCACATCTATAAAAAAGCTCTACCCAAAAAGCCACTTAAAAATGCTGTTGCAATTAAGACTTAAATATCTGGAAAATAAAAGGACTCTATTGCTTTTCAGCTACCTCTGAAGACATCATGTCAACACCACCTAAACCCAACTGTTCTCACACTTCCCGACCTCTTTTACACATTTCCCTTTCTGCAAAGCTTCTGTTTCTAAAGGAAAAAGGAACAGAGTAAATACAGGACAGTTTCTAGTGCAATAAAAAGCACATTAATATTTTCCAAACCCCAAACTCACTCACCTCCAAACACTACCCCCTCCACATGTGCCTTGGAGCAGGTGTGCACAGAGGAAGCCCTTCCCAGTCACACAGGTGACTGTCCCTGTGGCTGAGGTGTGGCAGAAATGCCTCTTCTCCACAAGCAGCAGCAAACCACGAGAATTTCCAAAGAGAAGAATTGTCTCTGGACAGCCCAGCCGCTGCCCAGATTTGTGAGGATTCAATCCCTTCATCTCTCCCATCAGTTTCACTGTCATGGCCCTGCTCACCCATGTGCACTTACAATGAAATCTGGACAGAAAGATTACCCTCAAGTCTCTTATTCCTCTTCCAACATAATTTTTAAACTCTACCAGCATCTTACAGACCCTTTCATACATTATTTGGTGTAGCATTAGAAGATTGGCCTCAAAAAATAACCTTACAAGAACAGAAGTTATCCTATTAAAAGGTCACTTGCCTTTACTTATGTATGATGTATTAAATTTGTATATCCAGTTTTGTTGAAAAATGTAGGAACATTTTTCTGCTGAGGCTTTCCTGCTTTCCTGATTATGAATGTAGGGAAAGCATGTTCTACGAGAAGAATTTAATTTATTTATGAATTAGTTGACTAATAAAATGAACTTACAAGGAAAGTGCATCGGCTGTTGAAGAGTGTCAGACTTTAGAGGGCACATTAGAGTTACACTGGTCATTTATTGGAGACATTAGTTTTAAATTGCTGCCAAGGCTATCTATAGACAAATTACAGAAAACGTGCTTGTGCTTTGGAAGAGACATTTTGCTCATTTTGGTCTCCATTTTAAATGGGAAATAACTCTGTCTCTCTTCTCCAGACCACAGTGCAAGGACATTTCCCTTGTAATGCAAAATTACCTTAAAAATAAAGGCAATAAAAGACAAACCTGAGTTGGCAGATATTTTTCCCTCTGTAAATGAGAGTACTGGAAAAATAGGTGCCGAGGTACCCTGGTAATGACCCTGATCTGGAAACTGCTGGGTTTTGAGATTTAATAAAATTCAGAAGAACACTCCAAGTCAATATCTGAGTTGGGTGCCAGGTACTTATCTTGCTCCCCAGGAACCTCATCCCTGCCTGGCAGCACTGAGGGAGCTGTGCTGGCAGGCAGGACGGGAGAGCATTGCAAGAATGAGCAAAGACACCTCCAAAGAGGTTTGGAAAACTCTGTGGAAACTCTGGAAATCAGGTGGCTGAGAGACACAAAGGATAATCTTGTCAGAGCAGATTAACTTCTGGATCTGCTGGATCCTTCCATTCCATGCTTTGTTTGCAATAAATGGTAGCTGGCCATGCCCAGGTAAATGACAATGAACAGGGGACAGCCAAGCCTCAGCTTTTCAAGACCTGCACTGTGCCTCCAGTTCAAAAACCAGTTTTTATCTGAAATCCAAGAGGTTTTATATCCACTTCAGGTTTTTAAAAAGCCTTTCACATGTAAAAAACCTGCAGCTGTTAAGACTCTCCAAAGAACATACAGGCTGCAAGTCTGAGCAAATCAGGATAATTGCAAGAAAAACGTAGCAAGTGTGCAAGGCTTCAGGCTTTGGGAGAGGGGTATTTTTAGATTTTAGACTGAAGAATGACTCCAGGACATCGGGCTAGACAGGGAGGGCAACAGAAGGGGGAAATGTCAGAGCAAGAGGCTACAGAAAGCTTATGGAGCTGCAAGTGCCCAAATGTGATTCTTTCCAAGCAAATAAATTTGCTGTCTGCATCTGTTCATGGGTTTCACTGAAAATGAGAAAATCATCACTCCATATGCAAGATGCAACCCAGTGCATTAAAAAAAGGCACAGAGCAGTCTTTTCAGATAAATTAAAGCAATTAGAAAAAAAATCAATGCTTATGAAACACCACTGAGAGCTTTTGCCTCCTTGGTCTTACCAATATTTCTCTTGGTAAGAAGAAGTCTTCTAAATAAAATTTAAGTTGAGAAAAACACGGGTAGTGAGTGACATGACACAGGGGTAGTGGGTTCCAGAGGAAGAAGAGATAATTTGCTCTTTTTAAAGAATTATAAACTCCAAATACATTCTCAAAAATATTCTTCAGCAAGCAAACTGGAGGATTTTAACCTGGACTCTGTCCTTATTTACCTTTTACTTCCTTATTTCTTAATGCCTGTCAAACTTTTCTATTAAAACTACACAGAGTTATACCGTGTCACAGTGTAACCAGTGACAAATTGACAAGCTAATTTTTCCTTTCCAAAGCATTCAACAGCTTAGCAAAGGTTTCTGTTTAACATGCCTGCCTTTTTCCCTTTGCAGGAGCAGCCCAAGCATCCCCGGGGAGCGGCACAAAGGCAGCTCAGCACAAACACTCCTCAAAGCCTGGCAGGGACAAAGAGCCAGCGTGGTGCTCGGTGACATCACTGGGGATGGGCAGCACGCTGCAGGACAGCCCCATCCCTCCTGGGGAGGAACAGCCACTCCAAGGATGCCAGAGCCAAGCTGTCCCTCCTCAAGAGCAAAGGCAGGCTGGAGAGCCAAGGCTACCTCACCCAGCAGGGAAAAACATTGGAATGAGCTAGCAGTTCACGGTCTGCAAATCGGGAAGACTTCCATAGTTTACCAGTGAATTTAACTTTTTGTTAGGCTGGTTCCCCAAATGCTGTCCTTTCTGTTATTCTTGTGTGTTACATTGAAATTGGCTTCTCAATTCCTGAATTAAACTCCTTTTACCCAATCCAGCCAGAGTTAATGGTCTGTCAGCACAGGGCAATTCTGAAAGCTATCTTTGAAACGTATTGTTCAGCTGAGACAAGGCTCATTCTACTCTTTTACTGTTACTCAGTTTTCAAAAGGCAGGATAAAAGGGTTAGGATTTTACTACGTGGGAAACAAATTAGATGGGAGCCCTTTGGGATGTCTTGGTATGGGTCCTCCAGAAGACACAGACCCAGCAGGCAAATCAGCTTTTTGTGGTTATTGCACCTTTTGGTCAAATTTGGCTGCCTGGACGTTAGGAACCACAAGAGCAGACAGTGCTGTGCTGCCAAGAAGGGAACATTTCAAAACGAAATTACCCAAATCATGTGCTTGCATCTCTTTATGGGTGCTTGGAGGGCCCATAAACAGCTCTGCACTGCAGGAGCAAGAACTCCCTGTGCTAAGCCAGGGCAGAACCAGCGCTGCCACTCCTGTCCGGCCAACACCTGCCACAGTTTAGTACAGAAAACGAAATGAAGTAAATCTATGTCATTCTATCTCTCTCAGGGGCTGGTTCACTGACGCCCCCAGCTCACAGACACGGGGGCATTAACCCAAGGTGCAAACCCTCCCAGCAATGCCGTGGGGATGTGCTGAGCTCTCCAGGGCAGGCAGCATCTCCTGCACATACATCCAAACCACAGGGAAGGAAGGGAAGGAAGGACGTGCTCCCCTCTACATCCAAACCACAGGGAAGGAAGGGAAGGAAGGACATGCTCCCCTCTACATCCAAACCACAGGGAAGGAAGGGAAGGAAGGACGTGCTCCCCTCTACATCCAAACCACAGCAGCCTGTCAGTCAGGCACGATACAGCACAGCTCCACTGGGTGCTGCAGCTGCTTGGGCTGATATCCTGGGGCACCCAGCAGCAGCTCTGAGGGCAGTTCTGATAAACCCCCTGCACACCCATCTCCCCTGAATTCAGGTGGAAGCAGTCACTGCCCATCTCACCGGGCAGAACATCTTCAGCCCTGCTCTCACACAACCTTTTGTTGTTTCTCCTGAGTTTCCTGGCCAAGAGCAGAATGATGAGGGAACTGGCAAACATCCTTCTCCATTCTGGCAGAGGCACGAGACATTTCAAGTGCAACCCACCCCGACCCATCTTCCTGCACAGTGAATCTGACGTCTCATATGACTCCAGTGGCTCTCCTGTCCCTCAGGACAAGGGCTCTGCAGGAGCACTATTCCCTTCTGTCCAAGCTAAGTGTATATATTAATCCATCTCCATTCAGGGAAGAGGTTTATAAACCATCTACATCATGCTACTCTACAACTACAGTTACATTTCAGACAGCAAAAGCAATAACCGAGCCTTCAAAAAGCTGTTGCAGCAGCATATCATTTTAGCAGAAACTTTTGATGTCAGTCAAAAATATTGCTGAATGTCTGCTTTCTGGGGAATAGTCCTTGGAAGGCAAGAGAGTCTGGCTGCACAGAGGCTCTGGAAAACTCCTCTGCAGCCTGGCATTTGCACACCAGGTAGGGCCAGTGAGGATGGAACTGTGGCTGCTCCAGTGGGACACGGCTCCTGAGAGGACAGGGAAAAAGGGTTTACCTGCCAAGGGCAGGGGAGAAGTTCACGGACAGAGCAGCACAATTATTTCTTTCTAATTATGCCAATAAATTCCACACATCCACTGAGGAGGTAGCAGAACTCTGGCAGAACAGGCACTGCTATTGTTACACGATTCAACTTCACCTGTAAACAAGTCCTAAAAATAATTTTCTAGATAAATCAGGCTTGCAACATGAAGAAGGGAGGCTTTAGACCAAACCCACTTCAAAGTGTTCCCAAGGCTGTATCCTGCTGCCAAGGCAGGGCACAGCAGCCCTGCATTCCTTCCACATGCTGCTTTGCAGAACAACGTCAGTTACTTAAAATTTAGATTAGAATAGCTTTGCAGCTCTAGGAGGACAGCATTGATGCTGAAACATGACAAGCCAAAAGAGAAAAACGGATGCCTTCAAGAAATTAAAAATTTTCATTGCTCAGACAGCAGCTCTGAAGAGCTGGACAAACTTCATGCACCCTGCACTATAGGGCAGCTGCAAAGCGCACTCAGAACCCTACGAAAAATACATTGTGCAAGTCAGAAGCTACTTTTACTGATGTCTGATCATTCTTGAGCAATTTAAATCTGCCCAGCTGTGTGAGTATTCCCCACAAGCCTTGGAGACACACAGACTCCATTATAAAACAGAGACACCGAGAAAGCAAAACCACACGAAGCAGCCTGGGACTGTTCCCAGGGAGTTGCTGAGGTTAAGCACAACCAGCCAGAGCCTCAAAGCATGGAAGAGCACAGGAGGAGTTTTTGAAGCTTATTCCTAGTGGCATGTTTCCCCAACAATACCTATAGCTGTTTGTTCCTTGCCATTCAGCATCAGCTGGCACAGAATTCTCACGCGAAGGTGGTGGCAAGGGGCCGAGAATCCCGAGATGGATCCATGGACAGGGACAGGCTCTGCTGCTGCTCTCTGCAGACACATCACCCATGGAAATCTGCTTCCCTCAGCAGGGCACAACTCCCTGACAGGAGGGGACAGCCAGGGGGGCCGGGCTGTGCTCCCAGGGAACAGGGACAGGAGGAGAGGGAATGGCCTCAGGCTGGGCCAGGGGAGGCTCAGCTTGGACAGCAGCAGGAATTTCCCCATGGAAAGGGGGCTCAGGGATTGGAGCTGCCCAGGGAGGTTTGGAGTGCCCATCCCTGGAGGTGTCCAAGGGAGGGCTGGAGGTGGCACTGAGGGCTCTGGGCTGGGGACAAGGTGGGGATGGGGCACAGCTGGGACTCCATGGGCTGGGAGGGATTTTCCCACCTCAGGGATCCTGGGATTCCGGTTAAGACAGGTTGGTCCCAGTTAACCTGGTTTTCCCCCCAGTCAGAGCTCTGCTCTGCAGTTCCATCAGCTGTTTGGGTTTTCCTTACAGAGGGGTGGCAGGGATCAGTTGTGTTATCACTCCAGGTGCTCTGTTTGCTCTTTACACACACACGAGCAGCTCTTCATTCTGAAAGCCTTCACACAAAAGGCCTGTTTATATTCAGTGGAAAGAAAAACCCTCCAAGCTTCAAAGCAATGGGTCAAACTGTCCAGGCAGGACAATCGTGCCCTGGTCTCCCTTACTCCAGATGACCACCTCCAAGTAACAAAACCTTTATCATATACTCACATTGTAATATCCACAACTACACAGGTTATTTAACAGCGCCTTTTGATAAGCTTACATTTTCAATTCTTTAAATATTAAATCGTGTTTAAAGTCATTCAAATAAAATTTTAAAAGGAAATTTATTACAGAATTTGCTTTGTGCTTCAACCGAGTTGAAAAACCTGTTTTTCCTAGTTTTGCCTTAATTTAACTAGCAACAATTAAATTTTAATTTGTACCATCTTACCTCAATCAATTTGTTGGCATGTTCACGGAAAACCTGGGCATATTCTTTAACTTCTTTTTCATTCCCATTCTTGGCAGCTTCAATCAATACTAAAAGAGGAACATTTGTTTCCAGAAAAGAGTCTGAAACATGGTCCATAACAGCTTTGCGGAGCTAAAATAAAAATAAAAGAATGAGTTATTCTTCAGCAGTGTTCCACTGCTGTTTCCCTCTGACTGTATTAATACGTAAAGCTTAAACTACTTTTGTCATTGATCCTTTTTCCTTTGTGTGACCAAGGCTTTCCCTGCACTAAGTCTTGTCTACACGCTTTTTGCTTCAATTTAAATTAAATCTCCTTAAAAAATGGATTGGTTATAGAAGTGCAAGTCACCAGTTTGGCCTCAAATATTGATTTAGCAGCTCATATTGGTTTTGTCTGAGTAAATTTGCTGCTTTCCCTCAGCTGATTAAACAACACGCTGATTTAACTTTTTTATTTTTCTGCTAGAATAAAAACATTTTTCAACAAACCTGATCCATATTCTTGCTTACTTGAAAATGGGAATATATTGCTTTAAAACCAAACAAAAGACAAAAGGCTGATGCTACATAAATATAGTTCTCAAATAAAATAGGTTGGGATGAACACCGCCAGAATCATAAAATATCACTGATTATCTTCAAAGTCCATCAAGTGAAAGTTGTTTTGGGGGGGGTTTTGGTTGGGTTTTTTAATCTCTCCTGCCATGAGGATGATTAAGACTCCAACATCTGTACCACACAGTTAACAGGGAATTAACAGGGAATAACATTCCAGCCCCACGCTTCCCACTGAAAGCTTCTGGCTTTTAATTCACTGAAGACAGGCCAGCAAAGCCACTGCCCACTAGAAACAAATCCCCAGCACACAGCACTGCCCTCATTTGTGCTCTGACCAGTCCTCACCTGTCTGCGCAGGTCTCTGGTCTTCTTGGTCATTTTATCAATGGCAGAGTTCAGGGCATCACTTCTCTCCTTGCGGCCAGCCTGAAAAACAGCAGACAAAGGGGTGAACAGGTATTCAGGCTCTCAAAGTTGTTATTCAACTCTCAGCTGTTATTCAAGTATATGGTAAGGTTCTTTTTCTATATTTGAGGTTTGTGAAGTGATTCTGCACACTGGCAGCAGAGTCTCCACCTCCCTGATAAGGCAGTCCCTGCTCCCTGCACACCCCACCCCAGGGATCACACAGCACTGCTCCTGTGCAGGCAGTCAAAAGCCCAGAATCAAAAGTCAAATCCTGATAAACCATTTGTTGGGTAAGAAATTCAACATTTCAAGTGAGTCTCCAGGCCCACCCTTGGGGAGCTGCCAAGGTTTGATCCAGCACGTTTCACCTGAGCCCTGTTGTTAGAGAGGCCAAAGGGCCCGGCAGCAGGGGCAGCTTCCCTTTTCCATCAGACACTGGGTCACAGATACCCTCATTGGTGTCAAATTAAGAGTCAGATAAGACAGTGCTGGTGGTCTGGTTCTGCTGGAGTTTTTTCCTCTTTAATATAGCTTTTATTAGGGTTTCAAAACACACTTTATTCAACCACAATCCAATTTCTGAAGTCCTAAACCACAATCAATATAATTATCCAGTTGAGAAGAAAAACCATTTAGCAGTGCTGCAGTGAGGGTATGCCAGGTATCAATTCTCCAGGTGACAGGCTGGTGTGAAATATCTGGATGAACAGCCTTGAATCTAAAACATCAAGTCCACTCTACAGCAGAAATAAAAAACTGGGGGGAGTGAGTTAGGATGTTGTAGTGTCATTATACTGTAATGAATTATTGAAGATTTGTCACCGCCATGATCAAGTTATTTGATTCTCATCACAAAAGGTAACTGAGAAGTGACTGGAGCTAAACCCAGGAGTTCGTTGTGACGGTGCCAAGCCTTCAGCAGCCCCGGCACCAGCCCCTTCTTTGCTCTACATTCAAAAATCAAAGCTGAAGGCTCTAAATAAAGTGAAGATTAATGCACTGATTTACTCAACACTTTGCTGTTGCCCTGCTCAGGAAATATGACAGACAAGACTCCCTGAGCAATGTCCTTGGCATGCTGGTGACAGTGGGGACAGGGGGACAGTGGCTCCAGAAGCTGCCACCAGGCACTGCCCCAAGCCACCAGCTGCCCTGAGACACCAACCTGCAGTGGCAGCTGCTGTTCCTGCTGATGTTTCACCTCTGCCTACCCATGGCAATGTGACCATTTTCCTGAACCCCCAGCAGCCTCCCCACACACTGGGTTTTTTTCCCAGGAATATGTTTGGCTCTAAGATATATGCTCATCTATTATGCAGAAAGCCAAACATTCAGCTGTTCCAAGAAGTGCCATTTTACCTCTCCCCGGGTGCTCCCACATTACCATTTTAACAAGAAGCAGGAGCACGGATTTGAGGCGAGGCCACCCATCAGTTCCACTTTGCTGTCCCTGGCTTCACAGCCCACAACAGCCCTGGTGCACAGCACCAGATGCCTTTTGGATGAGAGGAAAACCAAGAGATTGCTTCCACTAATGGACCACTATGCAAAACACCCCAAAAAGCACATTACAGCCTGAGCAGCACTGATTTCTCACTGCTGATCCATTCCTATGACACTACACCATGTCCTAGCACAGAAAGAGCTGTAGAATCCAGCCCCATTAGATTTTAGGAAGGCAGCTTCAGTTTATTTCCACCTTGTTGGCATGCAGAAGTTTTAATACAGAAGCTTGTCAAAAGCACGACCAGAATTTACTTCAGAAGGCTGGAGGATAAAGCACCCTGCTAATTTAGCTCTGGTGATTTAGCGCATGGAGTCACTAATCGCGGTCCTTCGTTAGGGCTTTGTGGGGGCACGGCAGGACAGACCCAGGACACCTCAGAGGCTACAGACACCCCGCTGTCACTGACATCTTAAACCATCACAGACAATTCCAGCCAAGGTCCTGGAGACAGCAATGTCAAGTTTTGCCCAGCTGAAGTTTCCTGAGTGTTTTTTCCCCCTGCATAATAAACACTGTATTTCCCTGCCCCATAAACACCATGGGGCCAACCAAGCCCCATTAGGACCTGGTGGAGTACATGAAGACCTGCACAGCCCGTGGCAACACGAACCCTCCTGGGCACAGAAACACGTGAGGATCACCCCTGACCACAGCACTGTCACTTTGTCCAGGCTCCCACACACCTCAGGAATTTTGCCCATTGGTTCCACCCTACAGTTCAAAAGTCCTGTTTCAGCTGGGCTCCCTCTCTCAAGTAATAAATCATGTTTTAAAGGCTCCAAGTGCCAGTTTAGCTCTTCTGGGTAATTTGTTCCACTAACCAATTAGCCTGACCATTAAGAACTGGTCCTCATGTCTAGTGTGAACCTTCGCTGAGGAGCCAGCTAATGACCCAGCAGCACAAGGCAGCCCAGCCAGCAGCTCCTGCTCTCCACGGGATTAGGAGGACTCACAAGAGTGAAGCCCAAATATTCAGATTTCTAATAGGATTTTTAGATATTCAGCACAAAACTCTGCTGAGGGAATCACAAACCCCGCAGCCAGTGAGCAGTTAATAGATTCAGCAGATTTAATAGCATCATGATGACCATGTCAATCACTCTGCAGTACAATATCCCAACTCTGACCAGTATCATGGATAATAAATTTAGCCACGGTGCAAATTTACTTTAAATTAAATCAGATCTTTATCGAAGAGGATAAAATTGATGTTAAAAATTGCTCGTTTCCCCTACCCCCTTCATCTCTGCTCTTCCCCCACCATTGCTGCCCCGCTTGCAGAGCACCACAAGCATTGCCTGTCACATCCCTGCAGTCCCAGCTCATACCACCATCCCCAGCAGGGCTTGTTTTAATGCTCAAAGCAAAAAAAGGGGATTTGTACACAGGGAGGGGAGCAGAATCACCATTTCTGTCACAAAGCCTTCCTGCTGTAGGTGTGCCATCTGAATTCAGACGAGCAAAAGACAGACCCAAGCTTTTCCTACAGCTACGGAGGTTAAAATCTAATCCCAACTGATTTACAGAGGTACAGGAGCACGGTGGTGGTGATGCATTCCACCAGGATCACCAGAGCATGTGCTGTAACCAGCTACTCAAAGATATATTTTTGTAGCTGAGTATCACAAACCTCTGCTGTTAATCTTAAAGGTTCATCTTCAGTTTGGGTTAAGCTGAACCCACAGAGGTATTGAGGGAGACAGTGCCTCCTGCTCAGCACCACCTCACACCAACCCTGCAAAGCCCAGCATGCCCCCTCCCCAAATCAGCACCCAGATGTGAGCCAGATGTGCCACTGCTGAGAGTCACCACTGTCCCACCTGCCACCCACCACACAACCACCAAAAAGGATGGCTGGCAGAGAGGTTTCTGCTTCAGGGGTCTATGAATTGACTTCTGGCTGTCGGTACAACAGGCAGCACGCTGGTTAATGATGGGGGCTGAATAAGAGACAAGTGAGTGCTTGGCACACCTTCCTGTGAGCAGGCCGTGCTGTGTCCCTGTGCCACCTCTGAGCTCTGCTTCCAGGGGACACAGGACATCAGTGCTCAGGTGCATTTTGTCCCATGCTTGGTTTTGCCTTGCCACCCTGCCTAATTCCATGTCTACAGAGGATAACCATGCACAGCCCTCCATCACTGTGACAGCAGCGCTGCCAACAAATTCCAGATAGAAGAGGGCTGATTCAAGGCCAGGCAGTGTGAGCACTGACGCGTGACCCACACGAATTCCAGCAGCGTTTTCACATCCTAGGTCTGCCAGTGGAGGAAGCAGGACTGTGCCCTGGTTTGCTGTAGGGAAGGAGCCTCCCACAGCCAGCCCACAGCTCAGCGGAGCAAATGGGCTGCATGGCATCATCCAGGGCTCAGCGAGAACCTGAGTGACAATAAAACTGCCTGCACTGTCACCCTGCCCAGCTGGCCACGCCACAGCACTGCCACTCTGACATCCTTCCCCATGTCCAGGCTGCACCATGGGGAGGGGAAGGGTGGCTCCTGCACTCGCCCTGGAATAAGCAAGAATTACAATGTGCAACCAGTGCCAGGTGCAGAGAGCTGCCAGACAGAGAGGTGACAACCCCCATGCACCCTCTGCTCCCATGAAGACAAGGACACCCAGCCTTCAGTGCCCATCTCTCCCACTGCCCTCTCACAAAAGGACTCTGCAGCTGGCCTGAACCCCTGGGTGTATCTCTGCTGCTGGGTCACCTCTGACAGGTCTTTGTCCTGTGTGTCCCCTCCTAGGGCTCAGTGCGTCCACAGCAGCAAATCCGAGTGACAGAGTGTGCACGGTAACACTCCAGCCACACGTCCCTGCTCAACTCTGACCTCACAGTCCTTGACACAGCACAAACACAACCTTCTGGCCAAAATGCAGCAAATCCTCCTGTGGTCCCCAAGGTGCTAACACCCAGCAACAATTCCCACCGCCCTTCCTGCAGGCAGAGGTGTGAGCTGGCTTCTGTGCAGTGCCACACAGGGGGCTGCGTGTCCCAGCTGCTGCAGTCTCACCTGCAGCTCCAGGGCTTGCACCCCCCAGGCCCCCAGCACAGCAAAGTCACGCAGCCCCCACATCTCCATCCAGTAAAATTAGCTTGTATGTTGTTCTTAATACACTAGGAAGGCTTCCACAAGATGTCAGCCTAACTAAATGACAACACTCGCCTCAGGGTGCAATTCTACTTTCCCAGTGCATGGGTTTAGCAGGAAAACCAGTTGTGGTGCTGCTCCAGGAGCGGGGTAGGTGAGAAGCCCCCAAAAGGGTTATCTGATACTAGCAAGCTTATTCCTGCCAATTTGCCTGTCCATGCTGCCTGTGAAGGTTCAGGCTGCCATAAAGCACCCGCTGTGGCAGAAATGTCCAGGTAGCATCAGACATGGTTTTTCATGCTGGGCAATGAGTTTTCAGGCTCAGAAGAATTGAGTTTGCATGAGTTTTCCAAGGGTTTATTCCCAGCCTGTTGCACCTTGATGCCCCAGGCAGCTCCCAAGGAACAATGTGAATGTTACTGCAGTGTTCCAGACTTCAGAGACTGAGATGCACACTTGTGGTAATAACTGTTATTTCACAGCAAGTGCACATAAAAACATGTTTTGCTAAGAAAAGCACCCATAAAGTTCACGTTAACAGTTTCCCAAACAGGAAACTCGCTGGCAAAGTGCTAAATAGCCCTTGTTTGGTTAAGGGCCAAAGAATGGAGAGCTTCAGAAAAGGAGCAACTCACCATGTTTGAACATTAACTCTTAACTCTGTGCCAAATTACACAATCTTAACGTGGGAGGAACCTACCAGCAGATATCGATGCAAAAAAGCAAAACGTTTCCAACAATACCTAATTTCAGTCTCCTGGTAAGAGGGAAAGAGGCAGCACTGGGGAGGGCTAACAGCTGACCTCAAATTATACCCTTTGG
Organism: Brachypodius melanocephalos; assembly: GCA_013398615.1. Lineage (NCBI taxonomy): Eukaryota > Metazoa > Chordata > Aves > Passeriformes > Pycnonotidae > Brachypodius > Brachypodius melanocephalos. Next base: position 1,062,453 of record VZSR01003410.1, on the reverse strand, counting down.
AATGCTGTTGTTAAATGTTATGGTAACATATTGAAATGCTATTAGAACTCAAAGCAACACCTTGGATCAGGGTGTTGCACAGAGTTGCTCCAAGAACCCTCTGCAGGTGCTGCAGAGCCACAATTCCATCGGATAGCTGCAGCTGAGCCTGAGCTCTTCGTACACCGAACATTAAACAAGAAGCATCTCTTTAAACAGGTTTATGTCATTTCTTTGCATGTAATTCTTTCACACTGGAGCAAATGTGAAAACACTTACTATGGCAGAACAATTTAAGAAATTTATCAGCTATTTCCTAATTTGCCTAATCATTAAAGACAGTTACTCTCCTGATGGGTTCAGGGTAGGGTTTATTTATTTTGCTTTAGCTTTTTTGAGGTTTTTGAGATTTTATTCTTGTGTGTTCACCTTCTCCATCCCTTTACTTTCCACTCAGTGCTCCCCTTGAGTCTGCCCATCCCAGAAAGGAAACACCAGAGGCAGTGTCGCCATTCCACCACAGGACAGCCAAGGGAGAAGCAGGCAGAGAAAAGCAGGTCTTGGTTGAAGCAAGGCCTTCCAAGGAACCAAAGCAAGGAACCAACACTTAATAACACTAAATGGCCATTTTATTTTAAACCCTTCTTTTGACACAATTCATCTTGCTCCATCATCATGGGAAATTTGTTATTCTCAGCTCATTCCAGATCTTGGAGGTCAGAGGTAATACCTTGCTGCTACACAGCAAACATTTTGAAGTGCCTCCCCTCTACATCATTGCTTTATATCTCAAGGTGAAAAGAAAAAAAAAAAAAAAAAAAAAAGAAGCTGATCCAAGTTGCCTGGAGCAGGAAAGCAGCATCCCCCTGCTGCACTCACATCGAACTACGACCAGAGCACCAAAGGCTTTACCTGCATGTGAATCCTAAAAACATATAAAAATGTCAATCAAACCTGGCCATTTACCTTTCAGTACCAGCTGTCCCAGATGAGAGGCTGCTCTGAATAATGGGGCAATAAACCTTTAAAGCAAGCAAACAGCCTTAAGAGCCCACTGTCATCCTCCTGGCTGTGTGTGCATGCTCCAGCCAGAGCCTGGTGGGGCTGGAGAGCACACACGGCTCTGCAGGGGCACAGCTCTGCAGCCCTAAACCCACAGGATAACTGTTAGACACCCACCCTGCAGCCAGGGGCTCCTGGAGGTAGTGTCCCCCTCTCCGAGGGGACACACAGCAGCAGGACATTGTGGGTGACCACAAGGAAGCCCTCGCACCGCTCTGAGCCCCGGCTGAAAATGCCAATCTCACCATTTCCTCCTTGCACTCCAGTGCCCAGGAAAAAGCAACTCCAAAAGCCACCGTTTGGGAGGAGAAAATAGATTTTCTAGTTTCATAACCGCACACTGTCAAGCTGGATTCCAATTAAATTTTTCCCGTGCCCTAAGGCAAGCTTTGCTTTTTCCAGAAATTTCTCCTGGCTTGAAGCACTCACTCTGTGCCCTGCTCCTGGGCTGTACTTCCTGACACTCCAGCACTGCTCTCTGCACTTCTGCAGGGACCACAGTCGCACACAGCTGTCACACGGAGCTCTGAGCTGCTCAATCCCTCTCACCTCCATGAAAGCCGGTGCTGACCAGCATCCTCTATTCAAACTCTGCACATTTTGCATCTAAAGTTCCTTTCATGCGGGGAGATTTAGCAGAAAAGTGGGAGCAGGCAGCACTCAGGCACTTCCACCCTGTCTCTGTGCTGCTTTTAACCCCAGCCGAGCAGAGGCGGCGCAGATGCGGGGGGAGCAGGGTGCTGCAAGTCCCTCCTGCTCCTGTCGTGGGGACGAAGGACTCCTGCCGCTGGATTTTTCCCCCTCTATCAGTGGTCTTTAACACGATCACAGCATGCAGCACAATGCTTTAAAACAGCAAAGCTTCTGGAAAACCCAAACAAAAGGAACGTCACCAGGTGACGTCAGCCTATATAGAGCCCTGTGTGGTCGCAGCGCATAAGCAAATCCATTCTTGTACCGCTTCCCTGAAAAGCTTTTCAGTAAATGCACTCATGCTACTACAGGAGCTTCTCTCAGCAATAAGCCACCCATCTGCCATCAACAAGTTAGGACTAAAGGAAGCCACAGCTGCGGAAAAGGAAAACGTGAGCTTCAATTAACCAGCTGAGCAGCCACGGAGGACGAAAACTTGTATTAAGATTTAAAAATCGCAGACCTGTCAGAGGAGATCAAGGCAGCAATTTCAAAAGGAATATTCCAAGAGAGCATCGTGGATTTTGCACTAATATCAAAGGACACTAAACCCAGTCAATTATTCAAGGCTGTCTTACATTAGAGCCTTTCACAGACTCACGGCGTTGAGTCTCAAACTACGACTGAATGCACCCTCCAATGTGCTCAAAAGAATGGGTAAGTTCCTGCGTTTCTCTGTTCCTTGTATAATGAATGACGGCTCTGCTTTAAAGGAGCAGTTAAGATGCTAAAGCTGATTGCTCTGCACTGAACCTTAAGAAAAAAAAATGTTTTCTGATAGTGCCACTGTAACCCTCCGTAATTGAGATAAAGCCTCCTCCTAAGTGTAATGTCCAAGTATTCGGTTTGTCGTAGTAAGTTGTTTCTTGCATTTAGAATTAGCTTGTTGGAAATGCATGGCAATGTTATCTGCAGTGAAATCTTCCACCGTGATGTTCCAAGTGTACTGATAAGGCTATCCTATCTTGTTGTTTTCCTAAATTATATTCTGCAGGCTTACATTTCAAGTGGCCATTAGGGGCTCGTATGCTGGCAGCACTATATGCAATGAGTATGGTTTTAAAAATGCTGCCTGCCTTGGGCATGGCTTGTCCACCAAAATGTCGCTGTGAGAAGCTGCTCTTTTACTGTGACTCTCAGGGGTTTCACTCAGTGCCAAACACCACTGAAAAGGGCTCGCTAGGTTTGTCACTGAGGCACAATTATATTTCTGAACTTGAAAGGGATCAATTTGCAAGCTTCAGTCAACTTACTTGGCTTCACTTAGATCATAATCAAATTGCAACAGTCAGAGAAGATTCTTTTCAAGGACTGTATAAACTTAAGGAATTAGTCTTAAGTTCCAACAAAATCTTTCATTTGCCAAACACAACTTTTAGCCAGCTGCTTAACCTGCAGAATTTGGACCTCTCTTTTAATCAGTTATCCTCTCTGCACCCCGAGCTCTTCTACGGCCTTCGCAAGCTACAGACCTTGCACTTGCGATCCAACTCCCTGCGGACCATCCCGGTCCGCCTGTTCTGGGACTGTCGTAGCCTGGAATTCCTGGATTTGAGCACAAACCGCTTGCGAAGTTTGGCTCGCAATGGATTTGCGGGATTAATCAAGCTGAGGGAGCTTCACCTAGAGCACAACCAGCTGACAAAGATTAATTTTGCTCACTTCCTCCGGCTGAGCAGCCTGCACACGCTCTTCTTGCAGTGGAACAAAATTAGCAACTTGACATGTGGGATGGAGTGGACCTGGGGCACCTTAGCAAAGCTTGATTTGACTGGAAACGAAATCAAAGCCATCGACCTCACCGTCTTTGAAACTATGCCTAACCTTAAAACCCTCCTCATGGATAACAACAAGCTCACCACTCTGGATTCCAAGATCCTGAGCTCGCTGACATCCCTCACCACCGTGGGCCTCTCCGGCAATCTGTGGGAATGCAGCCCAAAGATCTGCTCCTTGGCCACATGGCTGAGTGGCTTCCAAGGTCGGTGGGAGCACTCCATCCTCTGCCACAGCCCCGACCACACCCAGGGAGAGGATATTCTGGATGCAGTGTATGGCTTTCAGCTTTGCTGGAATTTATCAACTGTGGTTACCCCCGTGGCTACGACGTCGTACACAGCTCCAACTACCGAGTACACGAAAAGAATAAGCTCTTCTCATTTCCATGTGGGAGACAAAGAGATTCCAACTACGGCAGGCATGGTCGTTACCACCGAAGAACCGTTCCCTGAGCCAAACAATGCCATCTTCACCCAGAGGGTAATTACAGGAACAATGGCTTTATTGTTTTCTTTCTTTTTTATCATTTTTATAGTGTTCATCTCCAGGAAGTGCTGCCCTCCCACACTAAGAAGAATTAGGCAGTGCTCAATGATTCAAAACCACAGGCAGCTCCGATCCCAAACGCGGCTGCATATGGCCAATATGTCAGACCAAGGACCCTATAACGAGTACGAACCCACCCACGAAGGACCCTTCATCATCATCAATGGCTACGGACAGTGCAAGTGCCAGCAGCTGCCCTATAAAGAATGTGAAGTATAATGCCTACAGCCCATCACAAAGTAAATCAGATAAGTAACCTACTTTAAAATTGTAGGGACCTACATCAGATTCTAATTTTTACAAATGTTGACATAAAGCCTAATTTTCCAAGCTACTTAATGGAAACATTGTTTATGGAGTGGTGCAGTATTTTTAAGTTTTTTAAAAAATAAATCCATAATATTTTCAGTGTTAAAGAAGCAATGATTACATTAAACTTGCACTCCTAATGTTTAAAAGCCTAAGAGATGCTCACCTCAAACTATGTAAAATGTTTCATGTTATGTAATTATATGACTGTGTGTAAACATTTATACCTGAGTCTCCATATTCTACTTTTTCTACTGCAAACAGTTTGAGGGGAAGGATACTGGACATCTGTGCAGGGATCTGTTTGTTCCACTGCAGCTGAAGGATCCCAAACACTGCAGCTGGCTCCGGGCACTTTAAGGGCAGCCAGGGAGGAAGATTTTCCTCCTCTGAGCATTTCACTCCAGTAAGGGAAAGGAGGGAAAACAAAAGGGAAAAAATGAAAAATAGCAACAAGGGTTCAGGTGGGAATTTCAGCGCATTGGGGAATACAGTTTTGCTCTGTGCATGTTCATGGCTCAGCTTGCTGAAAGGGACAGCAGGCACAGGAAGGAGCAGTTCACATGGGCACACAGCCCCGGGCAGGATGGGCACACACAGCCCCAAGGAGGATGGGAACACACACACAGGAGCAGGAAGAGCACACACACAGCCCTGGGCAGGATGGGCACACACACACACACACACACACAGAGGAGCAAGATGAGCATACACAGAGGATCAGGATGGGAACACACACACACCCAGGAGCAGAATGGGCACACAGCCCCAGGCAGGATGGGGACACACACAGGCACACAGTCCCAGGCAGGATGGGCACACAGATGGGCACGCAGCCCCAGGAAGGATGGGGATGCACACAGGCACGTAGCCCCAGGCAGGATGGGCACACATACGGGCACACAGTCCCAGCTAGGATGGGCACACACAGAGGATGAGGATGGGAACACACACACACCCAGGAGCAGGATGGGCACACATACATGGGCACACAGCCGCAGGTAGGATGGGCACACACACACACCCCCCTAGGAGCAGGACAGCCCTCCGTGTGTCCCCAAATTGGCAGTGCAGCTTCTTTAGGGAGGCTCAGCATGCCAGGATCGATTGGAAATATTAAGTACATTCAGTCCTCGGCTCCCTGGTTTCACTTGATGATGCTTTACATGAATTCAGGCTAATTACTTAATGACGATGAACAAACAGCATTTCAACACCTTTTCATGTGTAAATACCCTTAATGCAAGGTTCTCTTAATTAAAAGCAAATATCAACAGCGAGGTTAAGGAGAAGAGGGAAGGAAGAAAGGAAGGAAGGAAGAAGCCTCTCTTTGTCCCCCTGCTGCCCCCCCAGCTGAGGCTTCCTCTCGCTGGGAAGCTATTTTCATGCACTAACTCCACTGGTTTCTCTGGAGACAGAATTAGCCCCTGTAATATAAGCTCTCACTTGTCCTCCTCTTCCAGAATTCAAGATAAAAAAAGACCTCTTCTGATAAGTTAAGAGAATATGATTAGTTTATAGAATAGTTCACTGAAAAATGTTTTGTTTCTTACTCGATATGGGACGGAATCTAAACTAGTATGACTTTTAAAAAAAATCATATATAAATATATACACACACACCTCATTCTAAGGGATAATTTGGTTTCTTTAGCCAGAAGTACCATATTGCTATTTATACTGTATTATGGAATTATATGTAAATATTTGCAGATCTATGCAGTGATGGTGGTACTCAGATGCCACGAGGGTGGGGGGTGGGGGGGGGTCTGCAAAGGATTACATTATTTTTAAGTCAACTGCTCAAATATTGTAAACATTCTAACCAAAGCTAAAAGATTCAGAGGGATGGAGAATTATTTTATATATATATACATGTATGTATAACTAAAAAATGTGTTGTGTCCAATGCTGCAGTGTTAAACAATTACCAGCACACCCCGATGAAGAAACGAAATTCCTCACAGTGTTGCCATACCTTGACCAAATCCATAATTACAGTATGCTAATTGTGATGTACTAAACTATCCTGGAAACTTTTTAAACAGAAAAACCACTGCATAAAAATCTGTTTGCTATTTCACTCTGCTTTTCTCTCTGTATTACCACTTAGTGAGGTATTTAGGGTGCAATTATACAACAGTTTGATGTTTTCTTGTGAGATGAATTCGTCCAAGGCAATTATAGCAAGATAAGTAACTTCTGTTCAGATTTTATGTTAAGGTTTCTCAATTGCTGGTTTTGAAGATATTAATTTGCATCATTTTACTTTTACATACAGTCCCCTTATTATAAAGCCAATATTTTGTTTACTTCCCTTGACTCCGTACTTTAATGGAAGAGATCCAGTGAAGCCTAATGGATTGCCATAGAGATATCTTTGAACTCTTGTTACTGTTAATACTAAGATGAGTCCATTTACACCTGTTCTGGGAAATTAATTATTGCTTTTAACTGACTACAAAAAATCCTGCAGGGTAGGTGGACAAAGGGCAGATATTCCGGATGATTAAATCCCACATGAGGCAGAAGACCAGAGCTAACCCGAGAAATACAAACCCATATTGGTCCCCAGGGGTATTTAGCTGACGGTAGGAAGATTTGCTTTGCTCCTTCCCATAACTAGGTGCTCACAGCTCTCCTGAGGCCCAGGATGCTGCTCTAGGAGCAGGTGAGTGGGCATCACTGTCCCTGTCTGTGCCCCTCCCTCACTTCGCACTTGGCTGGCACAGGTCAGCTCTGGGAGCCTGGGGAGGAGGCACCTGGGGATGACTTCCACCTGCAGGGTACCAGCACAAAGTTATCACTGAGCTCATTAATTATCCTGGCAGCCAAATAATCTGGCTGTGCTGCCATCTCCCATCAGATGTCACCACTGAACTCTGATGGCCTCAGCTGCCTTTGCAGGAAGCAATCCACCTCGTCCTGCAGGCCCTGCAGAACCCCTGGCTGCCAGACAGTTCAAGGGGTACCACCCCAGTCTTCCACACAGGAACAAGAAGTGGCTGCTTGATGGGGAGCTGAGATTCCTCCAGAGGAGGTGCTTTCCCAACAGCCCAGCTCTGCCCCACTCCATCTTTACGAGCTTTTAATTCCACCCAAGAGGAGCAAAGGCAAATGCTCCAGCAATGCTGGATTTAACCCTGTTCTCCATCCCTGTCACCCACTGTTCCAGTGCCTCTCCAAGCAAACCCACCCAGGCACCCAAGTTCTCCCTCCCACCAGTACTCCCAGTTTCCACTGGCCCTGCAGTGCCTGGCTTGCAGACAGCAGAGCAGGAGGCCAGCAGGCACAGCCCAGCACCATTCCCATTCCCTCTCTGTACTCCACACTAATCCACCAGCCAATCTCCCCAAATCCGTGCTTTACGTCTGCTATTTCCAAACCCATTTGTTGCCAGGTTCCAGGCATAAGCAAAGCAATTCAGCAAACATTACATTTAGGGTAACAGGTATCATAAAACTCGCAGAATGTCAAACAGTAGCAGTGAAGCCAACTCGAATTCCCTGCGGAGGGACAGCGAGCGCCAGGCAGAGCCATCGCTCTGCACAAGGACATGGCCAGAGGCTGTTAGTATTTTTTTATTTTAAACTTACTGTCTTCCATTCGCAATTGCTTGTGACTCTTCCAGGCAAGGAGGGGATTGGAATAATTGCGCTACTCAGCAGTCCCTGATTTATTTTGTTGATGGAACAAGAACCACGATGATTTGGTTTAAATTAATCATATTTCAGTACAAGCACTGGCTGATGACAGGAGCTTGTTAACCTGCCCTCCCCAAATACCATCTCTGCTGCACAGCCTCGATTTGTACAGATCCTGCATTGCTCACAGGTGCTTCAATACCTCTAGGCACAACCTCAGAGGTCTCTGGATCTTTCAGAAACAGAATTTCTTGTACTGCTCTTGAGGTTCTCGTCCCATCCAAAGATCTCCTCCATCCTCACTGATCTCCAGGCAGCTTCCCCTGCTCCCCATCCTCGTGTCAGTGACATGCAAACCCAGCAGCACAAGTTCAGGTTTTGAGTCATTCTCCTGGAACAGGCTGATTAATGCTCCCAGTTAGTCTCTCTGCATTAGATCAGTGTTTAAATGCACACAAGTAAAAATTACTTGATGAAGGGTGAAATGGGTGAGTGTTCAGTCTCCAGCTGAAGCGTTCCTCTGCACTGAGCTCCCACTCCCTATCAGATGGAAACATAATGAATGCTGCTCCATCGGTGTTTGGTTTTGTTTGCTTCTCCCCGAAGCAGAAATGATCCAGTTTTTCAGTGATCAGCCACATGCAAATCTGAGCATCTGAGCCTCTGTCCCATTACCCCCTTACAAGACAGGGGCCTGTTGCTACCTTGTAAAATCAGAAACATCAGAAACATCCCGCGGCTTTAAACCAGAAATCTGCACTACACACTTATTTTTAATGTGTCTAAGATAATTTCTGTACTACTTTAATGGAAATAAAGTTGATTTAATTTTGTGATCTGTGTAGCTATCAAAATCCATCTGTTCAGACCTATGAAACTTACCCAGGAGCTGAATTTCATTTTTCTTATGAAGTTTTCCATAAAAATTAAACAAGTTCAGAGGGGGATACAGTATTTCTCTTCTCCCTCAAAAAGGAACAAGCAAGGAAACAACAGAAACCAAAGGCAGCAGCTCCTCCTTCCCCACACCTTCCTCCACTGCAAATGTCCCAGATGCTAAAATTGGTGCTGGGCTTTGCTTTTTAAGGCACCACGTTAGCAGGATGCTTAGAGATAATTTCAGAATCAGCTGGAAATTCAGCTTTTCACATCTAGTGTAAAAATCTTCTGAGAGGCATCTAGGGAAAGAAACTTTGAGGGGTATAATCAGGCCTCAGACAGGGTGAAACACCGTGGTACACCACTGTGTAAGCACTCACAAGCTATGCCTGCCATCTTCCAACCACTCCTTTGTAAAAAGCCAAACAAAACCCAGCCCATTTCCTTTTTACTAATGAAAACACTACTAAGTGAACTATTCTACCAGCTTAGCAACCCAAGATTACAGAGTCCTAGATGTGTTGTGTTTAAATTATGTTTCAAGAGCCAACTTCTGGTGGGAGGGGGTGTGAGTAATGGAGTAAAACAAGTGCAGTGTACAGAAGCATTTTGTTATTAAAATTGTGTATACTGTAAAACTGAATTTGCCTCTTTCTTCCTCCCTTTCCAAGCAGAGGTGTCAAAAGCTCACTCTTTCACAGTATGTTAAAATCAGTCTGTACCCATTGTCCTGTGGAGAGTCAGGTTGGGCCATTTTCCAGAGCCACAGCAAATCCAGCCCCTTCTGTTGTACCTGAGTGAGGAACACACACCCTTCTGTT
>VZSR01003410.1:1030907-1052641 GCA_013398615.1 Brachypodius melanocephalos | reverse complement strand
GCTGCACAGGTTCTGCCCACACCAGGTGTCTCCTGACTAACAAAAACTGAAGGAGCAGGATGGGAGTGAAAAGCAAACCAAAGCCAAACTCTCAGCCCTTGAGTAGCTGGCTCAGGATCAGCACGGGCCTGGCTCTCCCCCAGGTGTTCCCTGGGTCCCCAGGTACATCTCCATGGCCACCTGTGTGTCACTGTGCCAGCCAGGAGCTGGCATTTCCAGCGGGAACCAACAGTGTGGCAAGGACAAACAGCCCGTAAGGTTCAGAGGTGTCACACAGTGAGACAGCTCATCAGTTCTGAGTCACAGCCCACCAGGAAGGGTCCCAAAAACCATCCCTGGCACAAGAAGTGGTCTTTACATGAGCTCCCACAGCCAACACAGCGTTCAGAGCCACTGTGCCTCAGTACCATGGGAAGGATTTCTGGGTTTGAGAAGTGACGAGTTTACAGACACAGCCCAAAAGCTGTGATAGAGAATTGAACAAAAGAACAAGTTTGAGGATGTTCCAAGATGATTACATGCACTGAACCGCCAGCTAAAATCATTTAGTAACTAAGCCCTAGCTGCATTTACTTTTTTATCAAAAGGTTTGGCTGGAACAAGTTCTCAAGGGTTTTAAATGTTAGTTGGCAAACTGCCTCTCAAATCCTTCTAATACTTCAAAGCAGCACATGATATATCTATTTTCCTAAACTCTCAGAGACTAACTTTACAAGCAAAAGCATCTCTCAACTACAAACCCAGTTGTTCTCACAAGCAAAGGTAACACACCTCAGAGAAAAATCACTATTCTGAATACATTATACAAAACCTTTAAATCCAATTAGGAACAAGAAAATGTCAACACCACTAGCAACTTACTTTTAAATGTAGGCTCTGTTAAGACAACTGCAAAAAAATTGAGATTCAAGAATTTGACTGGAGAGGATTGCACAAATGAACTGAAAATTGCAGCACTGGGAAACCCTGGCTCCCTCCTCCAGTGAAGGTCCAGGCTAAGGGACAGGATTCAATGAGAGTAGTCACCCACCACAAAACTCTGATGTCAGTATTTTTTGTAATCCCTTAAGGAAAAACTTAAAAATATAATTGTTACCTAAACAATAATAACATTACGATGAAGATTTTAAGAAATTTTATTATAATGAGGAATAATTTCCTATTATTTAGGAAATTTATTATAAAGCTCTATGTGCTGTATTTGACATAGGATTCACACACTCTGGGTCTTATTTTGGAAGAATTTTTTTACAGTGAGGGTGGTGAAGCCCTGCAACAGGTTACCCAGAGAGGTGGTGGATGCCCCTTCCCTGGAAACATTCCAGGCCAAGTTGGACAGGGCTTTGGGTGACCTGATCTGCTCTTCCTACTCACTGCAAGGGGCTGGACTAGGGTGGCTTTTAAAGGTCCCTTCCCACCCAAACCATTCTGCAATTCTATGAAACAAAAAACCGACAAGGGTCTCATTAGCACAATGCCATGGGGTTTTTTGTGGTGTACAACTGCAGAGGTTTGGCTGCCAAGGGCACTCAGCAAACCTTTCTGGGCTAAAAGGTAACCAAACCCTGACTTCACCTCTTCAGCTGGCTTTAATCCACAAGGTCTATAATTTGACTTTTTCTTCTATGTTTTCAAAAAGGACAAGAGTTAAACACACATAAAAATCATTTGAGCATAAAAACCAGGAGCAAGAAGCTGAACCATGACCGGGGGAACATCCCTTGAGTTAAACCAAATTTCTTCTCACCAGTATGTAACACAAACACTTTTAGCATGCACACAAAAGCAAAATGAAAGGGTATTCTCTCCTACCTGGATGTTTAAATGATGCAATCAATCTTTCTTTTATAAAACCAAAGTTTTCTTTTAAATGCCATGGAAATAACTTCTGTGTTATGCCCAGCAGACTCTACTCCTTGTACATTGAATACTCAAGCAAACTGGACACAGAGGAGGTGCTGGTTTTCCCTTCCACCTCTCCCTATCCCACAGGGTGGGCAGTGCAGCCACTGTTTGATAGAGGTGCATCACGCTTTATAGCAGTTAAAAAAACCAGCCATATTTCATGAGAAGTCTTGGAGTAAGTGGAAAAGGTTCATCCATCAAGAAGGTGCTTAAATAATGAATGAGTCATAATTCTTTACAGTCAAAAGCAATTAATTTTCTGTATTGTAATCAGGAGAATAAATCTGAAAAATCCATTCTAATGGCCCTGAATCTGAAGGTAGTGTTGCAGCTGAATTTTTAATCTTAAAATACAGGAGCAGTGAGGACTTCTGCTGTTTAAACATACAATATTCTACCAAATAGAACAGCTTTATTGCATATTTAATAGGTAGAATGGGTTTTGTGAGACCACATGAGATTAAAGACAGCATTAGATACAGGAAATGCATTTCAAGCAGAAAGGCTGTTCCAAGATACCTCTTAACTGTATAGCCACTAAAATACTTGAAATATCCTTTAGGAAGTATACAAAATATTCAGAAAACCTTGCTGCAAGAAGTAGTTTTACTTATATGTTTGCAAAGAGCTAAAAATATTGAGAAGCATGTAAATGTGGACTCCAGCTCAACCCTACAGCAACTGTTCCTATTAGAAAGCATTTGCTCTCTTTCCCACTAACTCCTAAATAATCCATCACATATCCAGAACCTCTGCCTAAAAGCCAGGTGGTGTTAGCTGGGACTATCAATTTCTGCCCTCAAATGGATTACTTCAACCCTAACACCGCTTTAAGTTTGAATTTTTTTAGAGAAATAACCTGTAAAATTAATAGAGCTCTTAGTAAAGCTAATAATGACACAGTCTGCTAAGGAGGGAGAACATGGGAAAGGGGACAGGGACACAACACTACAAGGGAATTTCCATCTCTGAAGGCACCACACAGCACTTTACTGGGGGAAAAACATATTCCCCTGCACTGCAGCCACTCTCAGCAGCTTTGCTAACAATCTCTGCTTTGAGGAAGGCAAATTTCAGCTGCCCAAGCAGCCCAGCTTGCTGAACATCCTCAGCACACACCTATCAAAGGATGTGAGCCAGGAACAAACCCTCAAGTTGGGAAAACCACACAGCCAGGCCATGCTGCAAGCCATCAGGTCTAAGCCTGTGACTTAAAGAGCAAGAGATATTAAAGCATCACCTCTGCTGTCCTAAGGAGAAGACAACATGCTCCAGTAAAGACCTGGAACTACTTATTGATCCCATCCAGCCCTGAAGCATGACACCTCCACACAAACAGCAACAGCTGCTTGAAATTCTGGCTGAGTAATTTAAAGAACTCCTCCTTCAAGCTTTCCAGATAGTCCTGAAGATGGAAATAGCTGGAATTGCTTCCAGGCAGGACAAACACTGAGCTCAGCACCCAGGGGAGCAGCAGGCCACTGCAAGGCTGACCAGGCAGCCAAGCTGGGGAACCCCTAATGACAGCTGGAAGCTCTCTGGGCATCGAGGGTGCATGTACAGGGTCCAGACCTTCAAGAATTCCACAGCCACAGGGCAGGCAGGCAGACAAAGCCATCTCTAGTTTATATTCTTGTCTGTGGATGACTGGCTTAGCTCTGGGATGTCCACGAGCACCACGACAGCTGTGGAGCTTGGAAGTGAGGGAGCTGTAACTACGTGACAGATGCCTTCTGCCTGCAGTTAGCATCCAGAAACTTCCAAAATGGCTAAGGTTAGACATCTGACTGGGATTAACCAGAAAAAAAAAACCCAAAACAAACCAACCAAAAATGAAACCAAAACAAATAAACCAACCCAGTGAACTCTGGCAAGTGATGTGTCTTTAACATGACACTACACTTCTGAACAGAACAAAAATGAGATACTTCTGACAAGTTCCCAGAGTCTATGGGGGCAAGGAACTTCTAGGAGATGCCCATTCACCCTCTACTGAATTTTTAGGAGTTGTCTAAAAATCCTTGTCCTTATCCTGGGTTTGCCAGACCAGGACAACCCTTTAGTGAAAGTACAAAGCAGCAGCCTCAATGTCTCACGTGCTGGGTATTCCTCCCTGCCAGTGAGTGCAGAGCAAGTCTCCAGAGCAGCTAAATACCACCCATAGTTCAACTCAGCAAACACCCACAGAGCTCACTTTGTAACAACACAATGGCATCAGGACTAAGGAATTCCAGTTATTTACAGACCACTCCACATACCCCAGCGCTGGGAACTGCTGAACTGCAGTGCTTCTTCTGTGCCAAGTTTTGGATTTGTCAGCAGTGTAAATATTTGTTGACAAATCTGAAACTTGGATAAAACCACCGCTTTGTTCCACACCCAAGAGGTGTTTCTGGAACGAATGCAAAGCCCTTTGCCCCTGCTGCAGAGCTGTCCCTTCCCAGCAGGGCCCAGGACAGCAGCAGGAGGTTCCTGAGCAGAACAGCAGTGGCAGAGCAGCGGGATCATTGCTGGAGCTGGAGCCAGAGCCGTGGGATCAGTGCTCCACACCTTCCCCAGCCCCTCCTGACAGCACACCCTAAAACACAGGGACAAATGGAAACACAGACAGAGAGGAGGCAGATTCCAGTGCACCCAGCAGATAAATCCCAGGATATTGTTTCTTCATACCTACAGCTGTCTAGGGACAACAATTAACTTGACAAAGGGTGCCAGGAGAGTGTCCAGAGACACATGAAAAAGGTTTATGCCACATTCAAATGAGCTGATGCCACTCGGCTGCAGACTGCTTCTTTCTTCTTAGTGGGCACTCCATCATTTGAATATGCCCCAATAAAGCTGCATCATCAAGAGAGGAACTTTGACACCTACTTTTACTGTCCATTTATTCAAAACCAGTAGTCTTCATCAGGTAAATTAGTAAGTGATCATCAGCTTTAGAAAGCAATTACAATTGTTCATGCAAACATAGCTCCACTGTAGAAAACAGCTCACTGCCACTGCCCCAACCTCAGCCTGTGCTGGCACAGTCAACAACAAAACCCACTCCATCCTGCCTGGCCATCAGACACCCATGGGGAGCAGGAAAATACCAGGAAACCACTCCAAAAATATGAGATCATGGAAAAACCAAAATAACGCAACCCCCCTATCCCTCTAAAGCATTCATTGTGCACATGTATGCAGCTAATATATATCTATGTATGTATAATAGAGACATTTCACATGGATTTCCTGTGTCACATTATGACATACATGCAACCAGAGATCCTGGGGAACTAAATGAAATCAATCAAAAAGTATTTAAAAATCAAAAGTAAATCTCAAAAGAAACCCACTAATGGGAAGTTCACTCATGGAAGGAGTTATAGAAGGGTTTTTTAATAATTACTCCATCCTGTTTGCTACATTTGCTTATGCAAGGGAAATGTTTTTAACTACTGACAAGACTAGGATTAAATGACAAGTCCTACTTGATCCAGATTGTTCACAGGCACAAGGTGAAAAATATGATAAAGAATATGAACAGGTTTTAGTGAGCTGAGCCAGGAAAAAAAATCAAACCCACACCCCTTCTGAGCAGAAAACAGGATTTTTTTGGTGATTATTAAAAAATTTCTATCAAGGCAAGTACACAGGCTGATTTCTATTCTGACAAGTGGTTTGGTCACTTCTTTTTATATAATGCAATTATAATCAAGAGAAGCCTGTTTCACCTCTGTTATCAAAACCATTCCACTGCCTTCAAACATTTCAAGTTAGTAACACACTTCCAGTCACTTCACTAATATAAAAAAACTGCCAAAAAATTCTTATTTTCTCACAAGAGAGCTGTAATTTGCAACTCCAGTCTTGCAGTCTGTTCCCTAATGAAAAAGAAAAATCAGGAGAGCACACAGGACTTCCTCCACATTTCACAACATCTTTTAACTTTAATAGCAACTGACCAAAAACTTCAGGACTGCCCTGGGCTAAAAACAATTCCTAATCCCTGTAACTCAGTCTGGAATTCCCACTCAAGGGCAAAACTGGGAGCAGCTAGAAATACTGGGACTGGTTTGTAAGAATTTACATCTTAAGAACAACCAAATGTAATTGCCCCAGCTCTGGAAGTGTCCAAGGCCAGGTTGGAAATAAGGCAAAAAAGGAAGATGTGTGCCCAGTGAAAGGAGGGTCAGGTGAAGAAGAGATGCTGCTCCCCCCACTGTGGGCAGAAAATCTGTGTGGACAAAGCTCAAACAGAGTTGGAGCTGCCAGAACTGTCGGGATAATTACAATCTCCAAACATATTAATAGCAAAAGGCAGTGTAGAAATTACTTCAGTGTGTTCCAAGATGAGGACAATCACTTCACAGACAGGGACAGGGAAAGGCAGAGGTGTTTGATGCTTTCTTTGCCTCTGTCTTCAATATGGATCATGGACCAAGGAGGGCCAAGTGCCCTAAACTGGAAGACCATGACTGTGACAATGAGCAGCTCCCATTTGACCCTGAAATTGTGCAGGATCTGCTGCTCCAGCTGGATGCCTACAAACCTATGGGGGCCTGATGGGATTCATCCAAGAATCCTCAAAGAGCTGCTGAGATCATCACAAAGCCTCTCTCAATGATTTTGGAGTGGTGTTGGGAATCTGGAGAGGCCCCAGCTGACTGGAAGCTGGGGAACATTGTCCTGATTTTCAAGAAGGGCAAGGAGGAGGACCCCGGAAACAACAGGGCTGTCAGTCTCACTCCAGTGCTGGGTAAAGTTATGGAGATTATTCTGGGAGGTAAAAAAACACCTGCAGGACAATGCAGGCATCGGTCACAACCAGCACGGTTACAGGAGGGAAAAGTCCTGCTTGCCAAACCTGATTTCCTTCTACAACAGGGTATCCCACCTGGTTAATCGAGGAAAGCCAGTCAATGTGATCTTTTTGGACTTCAGGCTCCTCTTTTCCTTTCAGGGAAAGGTTCTTCCTCCAGAGGGTGCTGGCACTGCCCAGGCTCTCCAGGGAATGGGCACGGCCCCAAAGTTGCCAAAGCTCCAGGAGGGTTTGGGCAGCGCTGCCAGGGATGCACAGGGGGGATTGTTGGGGTGTCTGGGCAGGGCACTGGAATCCTTGGAGGTTCTTCCAAGTCAGGATATTCTTTGATTCTGTAAGCCCTTTTTTTAAGTGATGGTGAAACCAAACCTTTAAAATTACTGTCTATCAATGTATTATTTCTTGAGGGAGGAAAAAAGCATTATTGCAACAGCAAGAAGTAATTTTTTCTTACTATTATTTGCACCTGTGGTGTGGGGGAGGAAGGGAGGTGTTTGTTAGGTCTGAAAAACAACAGATTCTCAAACATTTTGTACTACTTCTACACCATTTCCAGGTAGCAGATCTATCTACCACTGTTCTCTTAAGGCTTATTCTTATATCTAAAAAGTTAATAGCATATGT
Source organism: Brachypodius melanocephalos (assembly GCA_013398615.1). Classification (NCBI taxonomy): domain Eukaryota; kingdom Metazoa; phylum Chordata; class Aves; order Passeriformes; family Pycnonotidae; genus Brachypodius; species Brachypodius melanocephalos. The sequence continues at coordinate 1,045,308 of VZSR01003410.1, read as the reverse complement.
TTTATGATATATAGCACGAAGGTTCTATACCTCTGCAGCACACTTCTATCACTGAAGCAAAAATATCTATTTATACAGATCAGTAATGGTAGGAAAGTGCCAGGGTGCCAAGAAAGTCATCCTGTAACAACATCCATCTTTTCCTTAAAAGCACAAAAGAAAACCCAAATTGGCAATAATACATCACATGCTAAAGCTGACTTTTCATGGAACCGAGTTTCCCCAGTTTCCATTACATCATGATGCTGGGCTCTACAAGCCAGAGCAGACCCAGCATTAACCAAGCAAATGTACCTGAAACCTTTTGCAAAACAGCACGGATTTCTATTTCTTGTTGTGCTGAAGATGTTTCTTAGCTGAGCTCAGAGCCAGCTGCAGGGCTCTGACTGCCCTGGCTCAGTGTGTCGGGCCCGCAGCACACCCAGATCACAGAACATTCTGAGTTGGAAGGGGCCCACAAGGATCAAGTGAACAGCCCTCACAGGGATGGAGCCCCAAACCCTGGGGTTATTAAGGGCACGTTCTGACCCCCTGAGCCTGTCTCAGGGTCACCCCCTCCATGCCAGGGCAGCTCCTGCCTCCACGACACAGAGGCAGAGGAGTGCTGTGTCTCCATCCCACCCAGCTCCAGATGGAAAGGGGTTATTTGGCAGAGGGTCTGGCATCCTAACCCTGCGGTTTGCAATGCCATGCTCTACTCCTCCCTGCTGTGAGGTGCCAGGGCTTAGGGCTCCAGCGCTCCCAGCCAGGCTGCTCCTTCTCCTGAAGCACAGCCCTCAGCTGCCACCCAGCCCAGAGCAGAGCAGAAAACCCGTGCTGGGAAAGCAACAGGACAGCACCACATCATAACAGCCCCCTCAGACCCTGGGATGGATCAGAACTGCTGATAAAAGCTGGTTTAAACCTAGACTCTTCCTGCAGCACCCAGATGAAAATGATGCTGGATCCTCACAGCCAAGTGCAGCCGGGTGAGATCTGTCCCAGGCTGCCGGGAGTGACAACCAGGAGCTCAAGGGGGGCTGCCCAATATTTTGTCAACACTTCCAGCTGTTTCCTCACAAGGAGATTTTGTTGAGTGACGACTGGTTAAGCTTGGCTACAGGTCAATTCATCTCACTTCCAGTGTGCCTGGTTAGATGGGAGAAGCAGGATGGATGGCAGAATGTTTCAGAATACCAAATCAGGGGGACAAACCATTTCTGCAGGAGCCACCAGAGAGCTGCTGGGGCTGGAGAGTAATCTGCTACTGTAGCTGCTTTTTTACAGGCCTGGTTTTTCTTTTTTATGTTAATTAGCAATCTTATCTAAGGAATATCTCAAGTTTTCCTTTGCAGATTATATGAATTAATAGATACATCCAGAAGCACAAAAAGCAGGCTAAAGTTTACACCTGCAGTAATTGTAAAAGCCTTGAGATATTGTAGTTTTTATCAAATTTTACACGTGTGCAAAAGGCTTTAGAAACAGAACTAAAATTGGAATAACACAGACCCCTGCAAAAGTCAAATTAAAAAGAGTGAGCCAAGGCAGCATATGCCCTTTCCAAGAGGAAGAGAATGCATTATAAATCTGGGAATAAAGCCACCTAACTCCTGGCAAGACAGCTTGGAGAAACAGATAATAAAGCAATCCTACCAATATGGTCACAAGACATTCAAAGTTAGAATTAAAGTATCCTTTATTCATTATTAGAAACATAAATAGGTTTAATTTGCAACAGATTTTAGTGTTTCCTGTAGGGTAGATTCAGCAGCCTTATCTTGCAATACAGCAACAGAAAAAGTAGGTATGAAGTTGCCTTTGACAGGAAGCAATAGGTATTAAACACCAGGAAGAGCAGGAAAAGCTGAATTGTCAAGTGAAAGCAGCAGAATCTCCTCTCCATCACAGAATCCCAAAATGGTTTGGGTGGGAAGGGACCTCAAAGCTCATCTCATTCCACCCCCTGCCATGGCAGGGACACCTCCCACTGTCCCAGGCTGCTCCAAGCCCCAATGTCCAACCTGGCCTTGGACACTGCCAGGGATCCAGGGGCAGCCACAGCTGCTCTGGGCACCCTGTGCCAGGGCCTGCCCACCCTGCCAGGGAACAATTCCTGCCCAATCTCCCATCCAGCCCTGCCCTCTGGCAGTGGGAGCCATTCCCTGTGTCCTGTCCCTCCAACCCCTGGAAATTGTCTCTCTCCAGGTTTCCTGCAGCTCCTTCAGGCCCTGCAGGGCCACCCTGAGCTCAGCCCAAAGCTTCTCCTGTCCAGGTGAACAATCCCAGCTGTGCCAGCCTTTCCTGCCAGCAGAGCTGCTCCATCCCTCTGCTCATCCTGGTGCCTCCTCTGGCCTGGCTCCAGTGATGCCTTACGTTTTAGCTTTCATATTTTTCAGATTCTGTGCTGCCTAGATGTGTAGCCCTGAGCCTCATATCAAGTGTTAGTCAGCTCTCTTCACAGGGTAGGTAAACAAAACAAATCCTTTTCCACTTGAGACCAAGGACAACTGTTAAAATTTTCAGGCCCAAAAGCATCGACAATGGAGGGCTGAGGGGAGAGAACAGTGGGGATGGAACTTCACACCTGAAGCTGTAATTGGACAATTAAGCCCAATATGGAAATGAACCCAAACATATAAAAGTATGAAAACTTAAAGTTGTGACCAGTCGTCCACTTTGTGACCATTTTGGGTCCATCTTGGGTGTAGCCCTGGCCAGGTTCTTGTACTGCCCAAGGTGCATCCCTAAAGGCCTTTTAATAAATATCTACTTTATTCTCTAGCTCTGTCCAGTCTCTGTTCCAGGTCATCCCCGTGCTGAGCCCCAGGGCTGGGGAAGCTCAGCAGGTTCAGAACCTGTGGGGTCAGGTGAAGTCCTCAAGAAGCCTCAAGGGCTCAGAAACAGCCCTGGCTGCCCAGGAGAGGGATCCCCCCAAGTGCACTCAGACCTAGCCAACCTCATTACCTCCATCCACCCTGAGCCAGTGACTTACTGAGGAACCATGGGGGATTAAAAAGCCCAGAAACGTGGTGTGCATACCTTCATTTCTCACAGAGGCACCACCAAACCATTATTTACTAAGCTAACTAATTAGCCAGCCACCCTTGCAGATAATAAGAATGCATTAAAGTATTTAAAATTCCACTACAAGCCTGACACATACGAAGTGGCTGCCCTTCTTCAAAAGAAAATGAATGTCAAAGGAAATAAACCATTTAGGAACACTCAGCACATCTGAGGTGCAGGGGAAAGGTGGCATCACCTCAGCATCCAGGAAAAGAAAATAAAGCTGAGTGCTATGGGATGCCAAGGCATTTCACTTTTTTTTTTTTTTTTATCAGCTCCTACTTCTAAAGAGATCATTAGGTACACAAGTTGAATTAGTATTAGATAGATGATAAAGTAAGAGCTATTCAAAACAAACAGAATTAATACACAGAACTGCAAAAACTGGCACAGAAAAAGCTGGAGATTGAAGGCACTTAAACTGACAGTAATCTGAAAAACCCAGCTGGTAAATTCAGTTTTACACCAAGAAATAAGTTGTAACTGAATCTCCACTTCACTGCAGTCTAGCACTGAAAGCACCCTTCCCTCCATACAGGCACTGCTCCAGGAGAGGGTAATAGAATCAAAGTCACAGAGCAACTTTAGGAAATGCATAAAACAATCAATCCACTGGAAATAACACCAGGAATACTCCCAGGGGATACAAGGGCCCTGTGCACTTGATGTGGTCCTGCTGATTCAAAAAGAGTTCCTCAAGTCCAGCTGAGGATGCCCATAACTTGGGGGCATAGAGGAAATAGGTTTCTATAGCACTACAAAACTGACCAGCCATAAAGGTCTAGAGGAAGTTTGGAGAATTCAGCATCTGCCACCAAAAAGGCAGTTTTACATTCTCTGTGAAAAAGCCTTCATGAGAGCATATGGGGGGGTACAGGACAGGAAGATTTGCATAATTACCATCTTTTTCTCCCCAGACACATTCCTGACAAGCTCTCCTCACTCGGCGGATGCCTGAGCCCCTGCACACATGGGAGCAGCCCCTTGGGGTGAGCAAAGCTGTGACTGTCAGCAGTGGGGAGAGCAGGAGCCCACCCCACCCAGGAGAGCCTGGGCAGAAACCTCACCTGGGGCTACCAGAGAGCCACACCTGCAAACCCACTCTCACAAGAACATCAGCTTCTCGATGGGCTGGTGAAGACCCTGCAGGAAGGAACATGCCCAGCTTGTAGGCCATTAGCTCCAAAGGGGTCAACTGCCCAGGCACAAGGCAGAAGGGCTTTCAACTTCTTTCTCTTCACTTATTTCTGCATTAACTTCTCCTTTTCTTGGCTTTTTTCAGTTCAGTGACCTCTAGAATTTGGATTCTTTGACTCCTGGAGAGATGCCCAAAAAACCCATTCTGCCTCTAAGGAAATTCACAATTTGGCATTTAAGGGGAACAGTATCAAGCGATATGGCTGCAGTCTTATTTTGTACTTAACATCAGAGCTCTCCAGTCACCTTTCTGCCCCAAAATGACTTAAGAAAGAGTCTTCAAAGGAGAGGTTCAAAGGCACAGTAGGGAAGAGGAAGCCAGCCCCACATCCCACATTCCTCCCTACACAATCCAGGAGGCTGAGTGGTGAGAGGAGGATATACACACGAGCCCTTTGAAAAGAGGAAAATGTGATTGAAGCCATAGATGCAGAAGCCACCTGGGCAGCATCACACAGCCAGTTGCTCAACCTCTACAAAAGCAGAATTAATTGCATTAATTCTGGGGTTTAGTCAAGAGGATTTGAATAAAAATAATGCATACTTAAAAGCAGTGCACAGTACTGGGTTAAAAACCACGGGGACAGCCTGTAAATGAATGGATCTGACTTGTGCACCACTGACATTCACAGCTGCAATTCATCTGCTGGGAAGCCTGAGAGGAAAAACATCCATCAACTTCCAACACCAGATACAGGACAAAATGTGTGTGCTACAAACAAGTCCCAGGGTTATCTTCCTACTCAGCAAATGGGCTTTTTAAAGCATCATATACCAATGTTGCAGGGAATATCAGAAAAGAAAATAAACTCCAAAAAATAGCTAAAGTCTCAAGCACATGTTGAGAATGGTGTCTCAACGAAATTGCTGAAGTATCTCCAGCATTTCTTAATATCTCTGTACCTATTTTAAATTGGGGAGAAATTATGTAACTACATTCATATATCAAGACAACATGAAAAGAAATTTAACACTATCAGAATTATTTGAAGTCTTGAATAGTTTACGACAGTCAACGTTCCAACTCCCCAACACTGCCCCTGTGTGCAGCCCCATGGCCAAATCTTCATCTGTCATCATATTTAAAAAGCTGCCTGCCACACTTGCAGGTGGGAACCTTATTCCAAAATTCAATCAATCAAAGGCAAGAAAAAGTACTTTATGGTTTTTTGTGGTTTTTTTAAGGAATCCAACCTTTAAATACAAGGTCAAAAAAAAATTCCCTAAACCCCAGCAGATGAAAGGCAAGCTAGAAGGATGCTCTGCAGCAGTCAGGGCACCCAGGACTGACCCATCTGCATCCCCACGATGCTCCTCATCTCTGTCCAGTCACTCCCATGTCACACAGACTTCACTCTAAAGGTAGCACACCTACAAAGCTGAACCGATCCTAAACCAAGAACCTTCTGTTTTCAGAGCCTTTTTCCCCCCAGAGAAGCAGCAGGCTTCATTTCCCCAGATCACTCCGCAGGTTTCACAAAGTAACTGATAACGTCAATTCACGTTATCATATTCAGCAAGCCACAGCTGACAGCACCTCAGGCATATCAAAGAGATTCTGAGCTGAGAAGCAATTTTTTTCTTCTGGCCACATATGGCAGCAGTGAAGCACCCAATGAATGGCAAAAGCCTCGTTTCTTGACAGGCAGAGGTTACCAGGAACACAGTGGAGTCGATACTCCACGAGTGGCTGCACATCCCACAATATTTGCGTTCACTCTGACACACACAATAAAGAAAAACACCCTCCATTTGTGGAAGGCACAGGTATTTGTGAAAGACAGCAAAGAACCATCTGGGTTTGTTTCTTCACTGCCTACTGCTAATTTTGCACATGCCCTGGTTTTCTCTTTGTGGCTTGATGCCAGTGCTTTTTTTAGTTGGTGCTGAGAAAAATGTACCTTTTAGCCCACCTCTGCAAGGCAGCTCCTGGCCTGACAGCCTTGCTGTTATTGTAAGGGAACTACTCTTCTAGAATGCCTGTTAAGCACAAATGTTAAGTATCCAGTCTCCAAAGTCATGAAGTGTTTTCAGATAGCCTGAGCAGGTTTTTAACCCTGCCATACACATGCTGGCTCTACTGCTTCCCCTCCAACTCCTGTCCCTCCTGCTAAAGGAATGTGTCCCTGAGTAGGCCAGAAGGAGGCCAATGTTCTCTCCTCTATTTCAACAGCTTTCCAAGATGCAGCTTAAGCCTCATCCTTTTCTCAGACATGAGAAGGATTAAGTCATTCTTCTGCCTCTATTTAAATCCAGAGGGCTGCCACTATTTGGATAAGCCACAAATGCTAATTATTCTGTATTGATTCTGTTGACTTTCTGGGACAAAGGAGGTCTGAAGCTCCAGGACACATTAAGAGCATTACAGAACATCAGCTTTCTTACACAGGATAAAACAAGTTAAGCAAGAGCAGAGTGGATAATAAACACCACATCCAGAAGAGAATATCCAGGTTTCCACCAAGACCTCTAATGCTTGCAGCAGGGCTGTAAAAAAGATGCAGAGGTATTGACAAGGAAAGAAACAGAAGAGCACAACAAGTTTTGCATGTCATGGGAACACTGGAGAGGAGACAAGTGATACCACACAGCCACAGGAACAGGTGTATACATGGACATCGACTGTTCCCCTTCTCTCCCTTCATTATATCCTGAATCCCATCCTGCAGATGGAACTTAATCCAGAGTTTGTAGTAGATCAAGGCAAAAGAAAAAGGAAAAGTTGAGGACTTGAGATGCAAGTATGTCATTGCAATACAAGAACTGTGGTATTCCAGCTTGGTAATAATTCCATCATCCCTTTCCTCCAACGAGAGGAATTGAAAAGCCCAGTTGTGTGTGTAATACTTCTGCACACTGAGAGCATGATCCTGCTGGAGGCTAAAAGACTGTTTATCCACAGATCAGCAGTCACTGTGCAAACTTACATGCTCCATTCCATCCATACTCCTCGAATTTGACTTTGAGAGACTACTCAAGTATCACCAAATGGAGCTGCATTAGGGATGACTACATATTTGATCTTATGTAGGCAGATAAAGTTCAGATATTTTCCTACAAAACAGCAGAATTCAAATGAATTAAGCCATAAACCACAATTTTAAAGCAGAATCCATGCACACCATTAGAGAATATTTATGTAAAACCACTCACAGCTCAAGGAAAGTAAAACATTGCAAAATGCCAACATGAGACTAAGAAAGGTCAAGATTTATAATGCCTTATCAGAAGATTAGAATGTGTTAATGTTAGAGATGGACACATGCCTGGCAAGAAAGGAAAACCCAGGTGTTTCACCAACACAAAACCAAAGGGTGAGGGGGGAAAGGAGGGACCATGTAGGGTGGGCATACTTCACTGCCACTCAAAGGATCCACAGGACTCAATTCCTCTTCAGAGTCAGCACCAGAGCTCAGCTCTGCTACACAGCTGGCTGCAGTGAGCACTGCAAGTGAGGGCAGCCACCGTTCCTTCTTTTACATACATTAAGAGTCTGTAACAAAAATGCTGCAAAGCGTGGAAAGGCTGCAAGGGCGAGTTCTGCTGTACGAGGCAGTTCAGAACAAGTCCCAGCTGCTGTCAAATCTATTCAATTTAAGAGAGTTCTCACTGGCAGCTCTGCACCAAACAAGCAGCAAAGGCTGAAGGCAGTGGGTGGAGGGCAGCAGTGATTTAAGACTTCAAGAGACTCCTAGGCTCCTACTGGAACCAGATCTGAGGTGTGAGTGCTGGGCTTTGCTAGGATTCTCTCATGGTGCACTCAGTGAGCCATATGCTTCTTTAAGAGATGCATCTGCACAGCACAAAAACTGTCTTAGGTCTGGAAAAGCATCCAGGGCTTGCAAATTGTGCTACTGGCATCAATGGCTGCACTGGCATGTGCCCCTACCCAGGGCACACAGCAGGAACCCAGATGTGCTGCCCTCCCTCTCCTCTGGGGCTGGGCACCCTGAGATTTTTGAGGTGTCTAAACCAGCAATTCCACATCAACACTGGGACAAGCTCAGGGAAACCACTGGGAGTGACAGGGAACACTCTGAAGAGCTTCAAAACTCAAAAATCACAGGGCATACAGAGCTTCACATGAGCTGGACTCTTAAGAATGTCTCTTAAATCCCATTAAGTATTACTTACAAATATTTCTTTCTGTTACTCCCTAAGAAACAGAAGGTACCAGAACATCTCCTGAAAACCCTGCACTAAGTCCCAAACCAGGATGTTGTCGGGTGAACACCTGGAAGCTTGATTCTGTAGCCCAAAAGTGTCTGACTGACAGTGTGAAGCTCTCACCATGCTCATCTGGCTTCACTCCAATGATGCTGAAATATTTACTCCATGGCAGCCTGTAAGCATTAAACTTAAAACTCTTATCACTTCAGAAATGTTCTGTTTTTAAAAGCAGCATCTTTGTCAAGGCAATAATGTCTATGGAAATTAGGGCCCAGCATAACAGCACAGCTCTCTACTGAGCAGCAAAGTCCATGACAGGAAAACTCATCCAGGCTTTCAAACCACATCCATCACGTCAGCATTCAGGCATCTTAAACTGACAAACAATATTGAAGAAGAAAGTGTAGATTATCTCAAGGCAGAATTTTTATCAGCATCTTTATCATCAACACAGATCAGTGTGTCATTTTAATTCACATCTATTCCCACAGAAGCAGATGCTTTCATTAAAAGGGCTACGCAAGAGCCTTTTCAGTATACAAATACTTGCTATAAATGAATTTTACAGTCGTGAAAATTCACATGTTCCTTTCCAAGCTCGGATCCTTGATGGGAATACAAAGCTGTGGATCAACATTATTAATAGGCAAATTCATCATGAAAACACATCTCCATTCTGTAAATTGCAAGTGTGTCAGGAGTAGAAATATCCTTTGCTGGTAGTTCTGAAGACAAATGATTTCTCCCAGCAGATATTGAATAGATAAGCCACGCACTTTCCTGCCCAATCACTTCCAAGCATCAGAGATTCTCAGAGAAGCTTAGGAGAAAAAAGCAAAATAGTGCAATTAGGGTTGAAGAAACAGCACTTGTGTGGAGTATTACATTCCCCTAACTGCACTGAACACAGACACAAGGGTGCAAACCAAGCATTTAGCAAGTCATGGGTCCAACCAGGTCCAAATCCAGCAGTGTTGGGACCTTCTCTGGAGACCTCGAGATCCAAACCATGCTGCTCTGCAAGAGTTCCCTGAGGCAGAGGCAGGGATACAGCCTGGGCTCAACCACCTCCCCCCCTTACCTTCAAGTTGTGCCAAACCAGCACAGGTTAGGTTAAAATCTAACACAAAAAGAAACACAACCCCCACGCCCAGACCCTGCTGTTGTGCTGAAGCACTTGAGGCCAAAGAGAAGATGGAAACCAGGGAAGATAAAAAGCCATCCTGAAGTGATGTGTGCCTGGAATGCCTGCTCTGAACCAGCTCCCAATGGCTTTTCTCCATTTGCTGCCAAGCACCTCTAATGCAATCCAGACAGTCAAGGACACAGTCAGAATGTTAATATGAAAGCATTAAAATTCCCATTGAAATGGGACCTGTCAGGCTACTTTATGTAACATGATTTATCGTTTCCAAATGTAGTAACAAGGGATTTTATTGTACAAGAGCATGTGGTACACAATGGGGCTCCGAGCCCGCATTCCGCACTCGCCAAACTACAATTCCTGACAATGTTTCTTGCTGGTACACGGCTGAGTTACTGGTGTGTGCATGAAAGGGGAGCTGAATGCATTAGAAATTGATGGGGTACAGAATAGACTTAAAGTGAGAGTCCTCTGCACTTCCCTGTGCATGCTAAACAGAGTTGGACACCTCCGACCACTGCTGGCTCATGGAAAGGAGCCCAACTGTCCCCAGCCCCCAGGGCTGCTACACCAGGCAGTAAAAATTGACTGTCAGAAGCTTAAGGAAGCTTTTATTTCCAGTCTTACATGTCAGTCAGATAACTGATGTCTTCTGCAAGTTCAGGGCGCACTGGAAACTGCTGGTTACATTTCCAGGGCATGGCCTGTGCTTTCCACCCTGCTAAACCCCAAACCCCTTCAAAGCCTGGCCTCAAAGGCACCAAATCCAAGGTTTGCCACGTGTAACACAGAGCTGACAGCAAGGTAAGCTGCCCAAGACCGTGCTAATGACACCCAGAGGGTTACAGCACAGAGTACGCACCTGTCACAATAAAGTTTGCGGATTCCTGTGTCAGTGACACATTTTTTTACTTCTCAAATACAGAAATTTTTCAGCTGTCAGCCCACTGGGGATTTTTAAATGCATTTCAGTAGTTTAGCTATCCGTGTAGTTTTCGTTGGAGTTATGTTAACTTTGAGGGCAGAGCTGAGTAGCACAGCACAGAAAAGCGGAGACGCTGGCTGTACCTACAGTGGGAGAGGAATCTCAGCAGCTGCCAGTGCAAAGGAAATGCCAGGATGAACTGGTAGCAGTGTCAAAAAATGGACAGCTTCATCCTTTTTATTTGGAGCAAACTGCAACAGGTCAACATGTACCCACACCAGACGATGGAGTTAGAGCCAAAAGACTGTTTCCATTGTATTTTCTGATATTTCTTACCAACTTCTTCATTTTTCTTACTAACTTCATTGATTGCACTATTAATCTTGACATCATTCAGTTCAATGCTTTGTTCTGCCCTCTTGCCCTGTCTAAATCTGGAATCAATGTTCAACTAAACTCAAATATGCTTTGAAATTTCTTCATTTAATTAATAAAATAGACACCAAGAATGCATGACTGCCACAGATCATACAGAGATCTGGGTCTTGCCATCTGTGAGTTATATTACAAATTCATCTGCAACTGATGTGGTTAATTTACTGCATTCCAGGCAGTTGATCCCAGAACCAAGACCTTGGACTACTCTGCTTTTACAAAGCTACTCAGAATTGACAATGATTTAGGCCTTCCCCTTCCAGCTCTGCCATTCAGCACCAGCAGCAAGAATCAAGCTTACTCCAAGTAATAAAACCCAAATGCAAATAGGCATCCTTGCTATTTCAGTCCAGAAGGGATCTGCAATACAAGTTTAAAAAGGAAAACTATTTTCTCTTGGAGTTGTGAGAAGTGAGCAAAAGCCATAATGGAAAACAGCTCTCCCCAGGCGAAGTAGAAGAGGAGGGGGGAAAAGCCAGAGAGTCAGATGCTATAATTAAGGGATGAACAGTTGGGATCTCAAAGAATGTAGTTTATAAACCAAGAGGCTGGGTCATGAAGTGGCTGATGAAGTTCAGCAGACACAGGTAATGAAAGCCCACCTCACCTAACATGCACAGAAACAGACTCCTGCCACTAGCACGACTTCTCTTGCCATTTTTATGAGCAGTCCAGCTTGGTCAGAAGTGCCTGAGCTGCAGACTGCCAGCACTGGAGGGATACTTGGGGTAAGATAAATTAAACAGCTCCCTTGTTCCTGTCCTTCTGCTTGCAGGATCCACTGCTGACCACTGACAGGATGCTGGCCTTGATGTAAAAGATGAAGTCTGACCAAGTCACTCTTGAAAATGGCAAGAGAAGTTGCACTAGATGAAAAAGGAAATCATACGCACACCAATCTAAGAAAAAGAGGATTCAAACTTCTGTAACAAACTACTGAACAAGCAAATCTTGTCCTTCTTTTAAGTGCATAATCAAGAGGATTCATCACTGGCAGCAGATGCAGTGGGGGGTCAAGAGATCCTACAATCCAGTTTGTTGCCAAAAACTGTTATTCAGCTAAAAACTTCTGCCACACTCCTTAACACAGCCACCAATGAATGCTTCCAGACTTACAGACCTTCAAGGACAGGCACCGAGAAACAGTTAAAACTCTGGGTTCAAAACACTAAACTTAGAGTTATAAACTGTCTAGAAAACAGTCTTGTTATTGCCAGAGATCAGAAAGAAAGCCCAAAAGCTAGAGGAAGTCACTGAAGAGAAGGCATTTAAACTTAAAAAGGAAATCTGCCTCAAGTGAGTCTGTGCTTCAGACTTTCCACTGTATTCCTCATCCAATCTTCTCTGAATTTTTACACTTGGCCAATAAATACCTCTTACTCTAGCACTTGGATAGGATTTACGACGCACTGCAAGTGCTGTGCAATTAACAGATTTAATGCCCAATTCACTTCCTCCTTCAAAGGGAGACTGGAGGAAAGCATCCCAGGAGCTGTGGGTATATCATACATATACATGAAATGACATTTCCTCTGCCACTACTCTAAGTCAGCACATCCCTACTCTTCCTGCAGATGTATCAAACCATTTTCACTGTTTAGATTCCTAACTATTAGTCATTCTTCAGCTTAATCACAGAGGGGTTTACAGTATGGATTTTTACACACCATCCCACATTTTCACCATAATTTATCAATTGCTTTTTCCACCCCATTTCACTGAATTTCTAATCTCATTTCCCCAACTACACTGTCTACAATCATAACATAACAGTGACTTTAAAAAATGCAGTATGCTCCACTAGTTTCACAATGTGGTAAAGGAGATAACAGAGGGAATACATTCTTTCCATCTCAGCATGACTACTTTAACTTGCCTATCAGAGACAAAAGCACACGGCTGAGGAGGAGGACAGGCATCACTGTGAGAGGAACTCAAAGCTCTGCACTCTCACATGGCTATTGACCAACTTTCAATGAGACAAATGCCACCAACTCCTCCATGCAAGACCGAGCATTTACCTCTGGCACATGTATAATTATCCTTTGGTGGCTGCTCCATTTGGAATTCTGCTGACAGGGCTCCATCCAATCCAGCAGCACATTTGAGGGATTATTGCTGATGTTTCATAGACTCATAAAACACCCTGCTCAAAGGAGTTTTGAGTGGCACAACTCTGTGCTTTGCTTCCCAGCTGCAGTCTGAAGTTCTACAAAATGTCAATGCTGAGCACAAGCTACTTTCACAAGCAATTAAGACAGACTACATGAATACCTAGCTCAGCCCGCAGGCTACATCAGACTTGCCTTTCAGTTTTGTTCAATTACTTTGCCCTTCTCTTTGGTAAACAGAAATCCTTGTTTTCCTTTCTCTCTACCACATACTGCATCTGTTCTCCAAATTCCACCACTCCAAACCACACTCAGCAGCTCCTGGACCAGTTTTACTCTATGCTGAAATCACTTTGGCCAAAAGATTTGAAGGTAAGGTACCTAACACAGCAAGGTCCCTAAATAAGTGTTACTGTCTAAAAAAGGTATCTCTGAACACCTCAAACAAGTTCAAAGCATCAGGAAGAGTTCACCCCCTCCCATGAAGATTTCTTCAGACAATTTTACTTGCCACAGTGCTACAAGCCACAGGCTTTAGATTGTTGCAATTTCTGCAACTTTATTTCTGAAATCAGCTTTAACAGTATTGGAGTTTAGCAGTTATATATAATCTTGTCTATAATCTTATGATATCCTGATCTCACCTCTCAACACAGCAAGTTCTTCAGCTTAAAACCCACTGGAACATGAGCAAAGGGGCAATGGAGGGGAAAGAAGTCCAGTATTGCACCATGATGCCCTCAAATGCAGAAGCTCATCCGCATGACATGACACTTACTCCAACTACAGAAACACTCTCAGGCTGCACTGTGTGCACATTCAGTGCCTAAACACTGGAAAAGAACTGCCCAGAGCCCAATATTTACACCAAACCGCTCTCAGACTTTTTACTACATATTTAACTTCATACATCACTTCTACTCAAACTGAGTAACAACAATAATCAACATGATTCTGACAATTCGTGCTTTCAGCTACAAAGATGACACAGTTAAAGTTTCCAAGAGTCAACAGAAGTGAAGCAGAACTTTTTCCATAAGCCCAGTTACCTTATGTAAACTGAGGTTTGAATTTCTCTACAAAACAATGTCAACAGCCATAAAACAGAAATAGAAGCAGTGCCAAAGGGTTAACACTTTCTGAGCGTAACACTTGTAGGGTTAACACTTTCTGATGGTAACACTTGTTTGGAAGACTGGAGCTCAATTTTAAGGTAAGTATCATTGGTGATTTAAGTATGTTTCATCCCACCTCATGACAAACCTTTCAGGACCACTCGTTACTGTTCAAGTTCTGTTTGGGACAGAACGAACCAGCTTTGAGGGATATGGCTTCAGTTCCATATTTTAGCTGATCCCATGGGGTCACACC
>VZSR01003410.1:1002659-1030807 GCA_013398615.1 Brachypodius melanocephalos | reverse complement strand
GGTCACACCCCCCAAAGTGAGCCAGCAGAGCGGGGTACTCACGTTGCCCATGTACTCGGAGAGCAGGTCCTGCAGGGCCTGGCGCACAGCGTTGCACTCGGCCACGATGCGCTCGCGGCGGTCGTCGCGCGTGCAGGACGAGTCGGCCATGAGCGCCGCCCCGCTGATGATGCTCTCCAGCCTCTCCTCCAGGGACGGCCGGAACCGCTCCTCGCTGAACGTCGAGGGGTCCACGATGATTTGTTTCTAGTAAGAGAAAAAGCTCTCAAATCAGTCACCAGCCCAAGTGATGCCTTAGGATTTAGCTTTTATGTTTTTCAAATCCTGCAGTGCTTCAGTGTATAACTCTAAAACTCCTTATAGAGTGTTAGCTAGCGTCTCTGCATTTTGGTCAGACAAAACAGTTCCTCTCTGGGCCTGAAACTCAAGGACACCTCAGGCCCCAAGAGATGTAAAAAACAGTGAATTGCAGGGGTGGGGCAAACTTGGAGTAAATGATTTCATTACCTGAAGCTGTAATTGGAGGATTAACCCCTGATACATAAATGGACCAAACTTATAACTGTCTGAAAAACTCGAGACCACCATTCATCTTGGGTGTAGCCCCTCTCGGAGGCTTTTGACTGCCCAAGGTGTATCTACTGAAGGCCTTCAACAGAAAAACATCTTTTTTCTCTTCATCTTGTCTAGCCTCTGTCCTAGGTAGCCACTCCTAAGTGGCCAGTCGAAGCAGCGTGTTACTGTTAAGTCATGCACACAACCAACACTTAGAGCAACCCCCCGATCAGGCATTAAGAGGCAAATGACACCATTTTGGCACTGAGGAGGATTTTCACAAGTAGTTTTGTAAAATTACTAAGAGGTTTTCCAGCAGATTATATTGCTACTCATTTCTTGTGCTGCTTTGACAGCTAAACAGAACTTGGCCATAGGAAGTCTTGTTACATGAATGGCAAAAATCAAATGTGCCAGTAAAAATAAGGTTCAAAGTACAGAATTCTTCCTAATGACATGTCAATTTGGACAGGCCTTCACTAGTTAACTTGTCAGATATAATTATCCCATCATGAACAAGAAAACAAACATCCAAAATTAGCTCTATGTATTGTGTTCTGTTGCCCTACTTTGAACAGTCTTTCTTCTCTTCAGGGTTAGGCAGGTAAATACACCTGTATTTTTGAAAATTCTCCTACTGAAACATCAACATAAAGGTTTCAAACCACACAGAAATCAATTTCATCATTAAAATTACCACAGGTTTCTCTCACCAGAGCGTTACCAAGCACAGCTCATAGCAAGAGACTCAGGGCTGAAACAGCAACACTGGTCTATCTGCTCTCAAGGGGCTAAAAAAAACACCCATGGAAGCTCTCCAGGAAGAAGCTGCACAGTACTTATCACCTTTGAACACTTTCAGGTGATTTGTTTAAACAGGTCTGTAATTTAATTAAGAAAAATAATTTGGCCATTTCACGGTTTGGTGGTTTGTTTGGGGTTTGGTTGGGTTATTTCAGGGGTGGAACTGGTTAATTCTAAAAGAAGTCCCAAAGCTTTTTGAAATGGGAATTTTCTCAGTTTGTACTCAAGCTAACCTCAGCAGCCACGTCACAACCATCTCCTCCTGCCAGCCAGCACATTTCACAGCCCTGTGGAGTAACCATGCAGCCATCACAGCAGGATGAGAACATGGCATGTGTTGTCCAACACATTCCCTCCTCACCCTTCCTGAAACTTTTAGCCATTTGCTAATACAATGGTAGTGTGCTACCACTCCAGAAATGCACCACCAAAAAAAGACAGATAACAATCAGCTTATTTTCTGGTAGCCATTTCATATTTTACCATCACTGGAGTATCTGGGGGCACGTGTGCTCAAAGCCTCTATTACAGGAGTGTAATAACACTCAAGCAGTAGCAGGAAATGAAGTGCAGGGATAACATCTGCCAAGAACCTCAACACATTTGTTTTGTCAGCCTCCTTTGGCAGGGATGAGACAAAGCTATCGTGAAGCTGGCCTGCTGATCAGGCACTGCTGCTATTAGAGAGCCTCACAAAGTGGAACTAAAAGCTCAAAAAGCTTCATGTGAACTGCAACACTCAAAAAGTAGTCTGCAGCTATATATTGGAGAGTTTGTATAGTAAAATAGGGTGATTTATCAGAAATCCCACTAGCTGGTTTGAGCTGTACAAGCCAATCCACAAACCCAAACTGAATTGCTCCTTCATTCCCAGCCCCTGACATGCTGCTGCAGGGCTGCCTTCCCCTCCCACAGGCACCTGCGAGAACCTGCAGCCCCTCGGGGCTGACCTGAGGCATGCTCTGAAGGCTTACTGAGCATCTGATGGAATTTCAGAAAGGCAAACTCACAACTGAAACCAGTCACAAAGATCAAGACAGCCATGACAACCTCTTGTTACCCAAGAGATCATAGGGAAAGGCTTCCCAGCAGGCACAGGGAGAACTCAAACAGAACTTTATCCTGGCAAAATACACGTGACAGAACGGGAGAACGAGCTAAAAGGTAAGAGCAAAAAGGAGAAGCTGAGCAAAATCTGGCAAAACCACAACTATTAAATTCCTTTTGAGTGATGTCTTTGCAATACTAAATAAAGTTCTAGAGTAAGTTAGTGCTACAGTGTTCAAAATTCAGAGGCTGAATCAGGTAGACAGCGAATCCTGGCTTCAGAAGGAAAGTGATCTCAGTAAAAATGCATGGCATTCTCTGCATCGTGCTGAATGCAAGATAAAGAACATGACAGATCAGTACAACATATCAGCGTGAAACGACTTCATTTCCAACCAAAAATCATATTAAAACTTCCCACTTCATGTTCCTCTCAATAGGTAGTTTCAGCAATTCCAAATACATGATTCACTTCTAATAAATCACTTCTGTCACCTCCAAGAATACATTACATAAATATATTATGAAATAATCAATTTCAAACAAACCATCTAATGTAGCAGTAGGCTAACTGCTATTTCAGAGCTAGTTTAACTTGACAGCCTTCCATCACCAAGAACCACATATATAACTTTCTATATTCCATCAACCCTAGTTTGGAAAATGACTTTTTTAAAAAAAGCCTGCTTTGCCTACAACTTGCTGCACTTCGGTAGCAAATGATCTTCCAGGCAATATCAATAAAAGCAAGCTGTGGCTAACAAACGAGGTGAACAAGCAGGAGAGCCAGAGGGGTTTTCACAGCAAGGTTCCCACTCACATCGAAGTTGTTGAGGGCGTAGGCCAGCTCTCCGCCCCCGCCCTGCTGCTGGGCAGCGTCGTCCGAGGCGGTGGCCTGGGCGGCGTTGGAGATGCTGCTGACCGCCTGCTGCAGCTGTTTGTAGATCAGGTCCCTGTTGGCTTTGTAGGCAGCCACGTCGGGGTGCTGCAGGCAGGCCTGGGATGCTGTGTACAGGATGGGCACGTTCTTCTGCAGGATTCCTCTGGCTGCCGCCATCTGATCGCGGTGACCCACATCTTTCAACTCCTGTTAGGAAAGTTAAAGGGGGAAAAAAAAGGCATTTGAGAGCATTGTCCACATTCAGCATCCATGCGCTGTCTCTCCGCATCTTCAAAGGACAGGCAGGTTCTTTGCCTCAAATCTGCTCAAATCTGTCTGCTGAGTATTCCTGTCCTTAAGGGCTCAACTAATTGCAAAACACGACAGCTTCATAAAGCCAAAAAACAACAACACTGCAAGGCAATTCACAACACCACAATTCAAAATCTGACATTGGATTATTGTTCCTCTGCACCAGAGGGCCAGCATTTTAAAAGCTGTCCTGTCCTGCACTTGCAGATGAGAAGCAAGATCATCTTTAATTTAAACTCCCAGGCTCGCAACCAGAATGTTTTCTTTAATCACACCTAGAAGATGGCGTTCACTCTCGTCAAGAGACTCAGGTACTTAATTTCAGAAGAACAAATATATCATCTCATTTAACTTCTTGTTCACCTCCAGTGAGACAAAATTAATCCAATGACTGTAATTACCACTAATTCAAGATTAGTGAACAAGTCCATAAGTCTTTTGCCAAACACTCTGTGCTGTAATTCCCTAAAGCACCATCACCTCTGTTTTGGAACAGAGCACCATGATCAGATAAAGCCTCTGAGTCCAGCACAAGCAGTTAGTTGATAAAAGGAGGAACAACCACAGTTATTAACAGCAGCAGCATTTCAAAGTTACCTCTTAAATCTAACAAAGAGGCAGTGAAAATGAAGACAAGGACTGCCTTACTGAGAAAAGGGAAAAAAAAAATCTGTCAGACTCTCTAAAATGAATGGGCAATAGGTGACCTCTGTAAGGTACACACTGAGCAGGGAGGGCACTGCAAGCAGGCACAGAGATTTACGGATTTTGTACAACCACTTCCCATAGTGTGGAACAATCCATCACAAAGCAGTTTTAGAGCATTTATTGCATTGCCATCACAACCCTACTCCCATTTACTGCAATCAGATTTGAGATACATAACCAACTGGCAATCCCTTTTTGACTGTACCCAGCTTATTTTCTAAGACAAATCTGTGCTAAAAAACCCAAGTAGTGTCAGAGGTGCATAAGCAGTTTTGGTTTGTACATATCTACAGAGCAAAGAGGCAAAAAATGCTCTAAAAGAATTATGCTATTCCTGATAACTTAAACGGCCCACTCCTCTGCTTTCTTCTGAAACTTAACTACACAAGAATGAGTCACACCAGTGCTGTTGAACAAAACACATTTCACACGCAATTTAAGGCTAAGCAAAGCTATCCAAACACAGAACATACCCCCCAACAAACAGGAATTTAAACCCCTCCTCCAACAGACATTTCAGTGCAAGACCAGTGAGCAGCACCACTCACTTCCTCAGGAAGTTGTAGCTGTGCCCAGCCATGGCCTTTGCTCCCTGTGCTCGTGGACATGTTCAATCCATCTCCATGAAGCACAACAGCAATGGGGTCTAGTGGAGAGTGCACCAGGACTTGGGACACATCTCAGCTCCCTGTCCTCACCTTCCATCTGCACTGCTTCAAAATGGGAACTGCAGCTCTTGGGCAGCAGCATATTATTAATGTACTCACTGACATAAACAAATGCTACTATGAACAAATGCCATCACAATCAGTGCCCTACAGCCAAGCAGACTTTCCTTGCTTACCAGGCAAGCTAACAGTTCCTAAACATGGCAGAGCACAACACAAAGTACTCAGCAATAATGTAAAAAAATGAAGTAAAAAGTATTAACAGAACAGGAAGAGCAGCAAGGCTGCCTTATTTTGGAAAAGAAAAATAAAAATTAATATATAGAAGAAAGTGATCACACTATACCTGTTGTCTTTTGGCTGCCATTATGTTAAGCTTGTTCACTTCTGGTTTGAGGGCTTTGTACTGGATACCCAAGTCCTGCTCTGTGCCAGCATTCCTTAGCTTCAAGATACCATCTTCCACCTAAAAGAATATATATTCACATATTTTTCCAAGCAATACAATCCACAGGTCAGGAGGAAATTCAGAATGTATTTCATGGCAGACAGAAAGCAATCTTCCTTTGCCCTCTTATTTTTTTGGAGAGAGACACTTTAAGGCTAAGAGGATACAGTGCTTAGCTACCATTTCACAGTCAGCAGGTACCAGAGACAGTCAAGTATATCTGAAAGAGCATGAAGGAGTCCAGGGCCCTGGCAGAGCCACAGCAGTGGCCAAAGGGCACAAGGAGAGTCCTCAAAGCTCATCTGCAAAGGAAGACCTAGTATCCAATGTCATCTCACTTCAAATTCTGCACAAACCACTCAGCCACTCCACTGCTCATGGGAAGGAAAGGCTTCCTCAAACAGTCTACTTTCATTTTTATTTAGGCTGCTGAAGCTATTCATCCCTAGTAGCTGCAAAGGAGTACTGGTTATAAGAAAGCCAAATTCTGTAAGATGAAAGGGCTGGCTCTCACCTGCAGCTGCAGACCAGGGCTCTGTTAGTTTCTGTACTAGAAGTTCAGAACAGATTGCAGCTCAATGTCAAAAGCTACCGACAGTGAGTATAAGAAATGAGTGACAAATGCCCACTGCACACATTCTGCTGAGAGCAAAAACCCCCAGACCCTCCCCACATTCTGCTGAGAGGAAAAACCCCCAGACCCCCCCACACTGCAGAAGGGAGCCACTGCCAGCACACTTCCCACAGGGTCACACACAGAGCGGGCACCTGGCAGAGCCTCCCCAGCGTGCCAGGCACAGCAGAGCCCCACACTTACAACTTTGAGCTGAACAAGCAGCTTGTAGACATCTGCCATGTCAGCCAGGATGAGCAGGCGGGTGACGGCGGAGAGCAGGGCGCGCGCAGCCCGCACCATGTTCCCGCGCTTCACTGACGAGCAGGGGTCATCTGCAAACTCCCCCGACGCGCTCTTCATCAGGTCACCTGCATGGGGGGACAGCAGGGGCTGGCTTCAGCACCGCACAGCATCGCCTCAGCCACTGGAAAGATCCCTAAGCCAACCTGAGTCTCTAAAACAAAACGTTTGTGAAATACGGCTGATAGTTAATGCTGCATGTGGCTACCTGTAAGTACAGCTACCACATGGCATTGGGGCAGAGGGGCTTGTGCAGGGAGGAAGGGCTGGGAAATCACACTTTGGTCCTTATGTCCATTTGTACAGGTGTTTCAGCATGCCAGAATTCTCTAGAGAGGTGAATTCAGCACGCCTTTGCAGGGCTGCAGTTATTTTCCCAAGCTCCGATGCTTTCAAAGCCTGAGCAAAAGCTTTGATTTGTGTGCGTGTAGGAGCTAAGCAGAAAGCAGCAGAAAGCCCTGTAAACATGCAGCGAGCTGCCACAGCTCCTGGGACTGTAAACAACTCGGAGCGATGACCTGGCTGGATATGCCCTGGTTGGAATTCAAAGCCAGGCAGCGCTTCGTAAAACGCTTCAACATTTCATAGCCTGTGGGGCTGCATCTGGTGCAGGAGAAAAGAATTTGGGTTTCAGATGGTAACAATGCCATTGCTTAACTATGAAAAGCAAAGGCCACTTTGCACAGCTAGAGCAATTCCTCCAGAAGGCATTCACAAAGCATAAAAGTAATGCCTGTATATAGTCAGAAGAGAAAATTTTGGATTTTTCCCCACTTTTTGAGGCAGCTTCCAGTACCACAGTTCCTACACAGGAGTAAGTTTTGGAATCCACATTGTTACCCTTGGATCTCTCTGCATCTCAGAAACACTAAGAAAACAGCTAGGGCTTAGTTTAGAAAATGGTAGGTCCTCAGGGTCAGGCATTTGCAGGCAGCAAGAGATGACCAGAAAGCAGATTGCTATAGCTAGCTGCTGTTTCAGAGGCTTCCCAAAAACCTGTATGAAAAGTGTCCATGTGGCCAAATGCCGAAATAAAAATAGCGTGTCTCAGATTGAGACTAAAAAACCTCCACCAGCGCTCGACAAGTGACAGCTGCCAGTGAGTCCCATGGAGCCCCCCACACCAAACAGGGCAAGGGCCGCACCAAAATCTCTGCCTGATGCCGTCCCAGGAGGCTTCCACTTATTTAACAGCTTATTTTTAATTGCTCAGAAATGCCAACAGCTGGAGAGCCTGGGGTTAACCATCCTCATACACGATGTCTCGCCCAGAAAGTTTTTCCCACCCAGGCACTCTACACCTTCACAGCTAAATTCAGCCCAAGCACAACTGTCAGCCTGCCCAAGCAACCACATCAAGAGACTCGATTTTCTTCAAATGCTCCCCCCTATGTAACACCCTTCCATCATCTTAAATAATACAACCAAGAGTGGCACATAACATTTAAAGATAAAAATATGCTACTTCTGTACTGGGACACAGCAAAAAAGCTTCTGTTCAAGAACAGGCCAGCTCTGAATATCAGCCCAAAGCTACCCCCTACCCAGCTTTGGGGAACACAACTCATTACTTTAAAAAGGGTTAAGAACTCCAGATGTCCAGATGGATGAGACATGATGTACCACCAATGCTGAAAGCCTCAAACAGCCAGGAGATTACAGAATCAACACAGCTGACATGATCCTTTCTTTATTCCTTCTGGAGCAAGCTAATAATAAAAGTCATCACCACAAGTATGAAATCCATTGTCAACATTAGGATTTAAAGCTACATATTTACAAGAGCATGAAGTAACAAAACAAAGGGGAATGGCTTCAAACAGAGTAGGTTTAGATGGAATATTGGGAAATAA
The DNA here is from genome assembly GCA_013398615.1 of Brachypodius melanocephalos. Classification (NCBI taxonomy): domain Eukaryota; kingdom Metazoa; phylum Chordata; class Aves; order Passeriformes; family Pycnonotidae; genus Brachypodius; species Brachypodius melanocephalos. The sequence continues at coordinate 1,022,616 of VZSR01003410.1, read as the reverse complement.
TTCCTCCCTGTGAAGGTGCTGAGGCCCTGGCACAGGGTGCCCAGAGCAGCTGTGGCTGTCCCTGGATCCCTGGCAGTGCCCAAGGCCAGGTTGGACATTGGGGCTTGGAGCAGCCTGGGACAGTGGAAGGTGTCCCTGCCATGCCAAGGGGTGGCACTGGATGGGCTTTAAGTCCCCTTCCACTCCAGGCCATTTTGTGATATGCCAAAACCAAAACTGAGTACAAATATTTCCTTCCTTATTTACTTATATATAAAATTCCCACACGTTCAACTCCCAAAATGTTGTTTTCATTTATTTTCTATTTAAAACAACTTATTGGGCCACTTGCTTCACGTGAATCTCAGAAATTGCTAATGGAGTCAAAAAACAAAATTATCCTCTACCCATCCCTTAAATTGCAACCTTTCAAGCCAGTCCTAAAATAAAATGCTACTCCCTTTTATTTTAACTAGAGATTTTAAAAAGATTTAGTGAGTTTCAAACGGCTTGTCAGGGTGTCAAAAGATAACCAGCTTCCCAAAATTAAAAGCAGATTATATTTAAAGTTGTTGCATATATATACACTTCTGCCAATTAAGGGAAGCTGGCTTTCAGACTTCTTTTATAAAGGGAAAGAACTCTGGTGTAGTTCTTTTAGGTGGATTCAAAGGGCAAGAGGGCACTCTTGCCTGGCCTCAATTTGCAGGTACTGCATTGTGTGTGCACATCAGCACTTCCAAGGGGATCCAGCACCATTTTCCCATTTTCAATACTGAACACGGGTAACACAACCACTCTGTAAGAAGGATTTGAAGAGTTAAAGCAACACAGTGGAGAAGAGTCCATCTGTGAGACTCAGATTGTAAAGCTGGTACAAATTCTTGCATGAATACTCTGGTTTTCCAATACCTTAGATCTTCATCAGATATTAGAGAGGAAAGAAAAAACAAACCAGAGTTGAGAAAAGAAGAGGCAAGAAAAGCCATCCTATGATCTCGTCAATAAAGCACTAAGAATTCAATTAAATGTAATAAAACAAAGCCCGTTTTAGAAATGGTGAGATTCCAGTCCATCCAAAGAAAATTCTCATTTCTCAGTCTCTTTCCCCCGCACCCACAGGGTGTGACAGCACTTTCAGGCAGCACTATTAACCCTGCTCCCAGTGTGGAGCAGGATGACCATGGACAGAACTTGCTCCACACCACCACTGACAGGAGGGCACAGCAGCAGGCAGGACAGGCCAGCCAGGACACACAGGCACTGCTGCTCCTCTGCCAAGCTGGGGATTCATGCCAACACATCACCTCATACCCTTCAGCACTTCAGTTCAAAGCTGGCCCCAGGCTGCTTTGCCAGCAGTGTCAAAGACACACCAGTGCCACCAGGCCACTCCCTCCTGCTCACAGCACCCAACAGATCTCCCCAGAGGTTGCAATTCCCCACCAAACCAAGGCAAGCAGGAAATCAGAGTTTCAAGCCTCTACTGCTCTGGATACTGAAGTCCCATCTCACCAATAATGCCACCTTCAACACCCACCAGCAGTGTCACAGCAGGCTGGCCTGGCTTTCTGCTCTGAAGGATGAGGACCCACACCAACTTTCACCATACCAACACAGGAGTTGATACTTACGGCAACAAAAGCTTCTAATAATCCCTAATCTTGTCTTCAATTAAATCCAAATACTGCCTACAACACTCCTACAGTTTGCCAAGAGCCACCTCAGAGCTCCCTCAGGTTATGGCTTTTCAAAGTGGCACACTCCTAAAGCTTTGTTGCAGGAAACCAACTGAACTCATTGTACCTTTCTAAGAAATTTGGCTAACTGGTCACAACAGAATTTTGAAGCTGAATTTTCCAAGAATTCAGTATTTAACTTCAAGATGTTCCACAACTGGCCTCCTCCTGCTCCTTGGAAATCCTTAAGCCAGACATCCTCAGTGAGGAACAGTTGAAAATGCTGTCTTCCCTTTTCATAATTCACCTCACTGTCCAGTTTTGAAGAACCCTTCACTTAGAAGCATGAAGCAGAAGGACACCAAGCTGAATTAGTTGGCTCATTCCCCTGCATTTGCAACCTGAGCCAAAGCACTCATCCTTTCTCTTACCTCAAACCCTAAACACAGGCTTAGTCTTTTCAATGTTAAGCTTTAATTTTTGGTCTGTTTTGTAAAGTTGCTACAGAAGACACACAACAGGAGAGCACAGTGAATTTCCTGGATCCCCATGCTCACATGCAGATACAGAGACAGAGCTGTAGCCATCAGCATTCCATGGAATCAGAAACACCCTTGGCAGTCTGGCCCCAAAGAAATCTCCTTTTTGAGCCCAGTTTGGAAAGTCAGTGCCAAACAGCTGGGTAAGGGACTGGTTTAAGCTCCAAAACACCTCCCAACAGCACCAGAGGGGCTGAGCACTCCAACACACAGTCAAACTCCACAGGGAGCTTGCAGTGGGGAGCAAGGCTGGACAGGACCAGTGTTGCAACTTCGGTTACCCAGCAAACCTCCGATGGCAGAAATGCCTGTAACAAATACTACAACAGCGCTGAAATCCGAGATGTTCACATCAAATACTTTCCCAATACCAACTCTTTTCTATAACCACAGCAGGATCTATTCCGAAAAAGACTTTGATTCCTTATCTCCATTTTTCTGCTCAAAACCTTTAAAAGTTTCATTACTTTATAAGAAATCAAAAGTCCAAAGCTTTAAAGGGCCAGGAATCTTACTGTAGGATATTTCATTAACTTGCTTGCTGTAATTTATTCCTCCATTGTAAAAAACAGGAAGACTTTGAAGATCCACTTACACTGATTTAGTAGGCAGCCATGCTATTATTCATTCAAAATAGCTCTTTTCAGTTCTTTGTTTTTACTCCCAACAAATGGGATTTTATGAACGAGCATGCTCACTAAAATCATGTACTCTCTCAATCTTCTTCTTGCTAGGCTAAAAAAAATTTTAATTTTCTCTGATGAGACAAGTTATCTATTGTCCTAATCATCTTCATAATCCCTGTCTACATTCATTCATCTTTTTTCATTATGGTAACTAAACCACTCCCTACTCTAAACAGAGGCATTATTAATGCTATTTTCCTGTTGTCCGCTGAAGATTAATTGTGTTCCATATCTATAATCCCAGCTCACAATCACCCTGCTGCTGACCACGACACCCAGATTCTCCTCTCCACTCCTGCCCCTGCTGCAAAAGGCAGGTGAAGGCACCAAGGCCAGGAGGATTTGCTGAGCACATGCACAGGGTTTTGCATCACACTGTCCTTGTTTCACCGGTTCATGAGTTCAACTGGCCTGACAATACTGGGAGGCTTCTGAAGAACACAGAGGGTACATAACCACACACATTGCATCTCCCTGCTGTTACTAGCAGGGCTGAGAACTGCAATCCTCCTGGGCAATAACCCTTCCCTCTGTTCCAGCTCATTTTTCACCACTTGCTTCTCATTTCCTCAAAGGCTGGTTTGATTTTTAATTTCCTCACAAACAGTTGCTCTGCTGAACCTGGCCAAACATTGGCACAGCTCTGACCCCTGGCTGTGTTGCAACTGTGTCCTCACAGAGGATGGTGGGCACCTCTTGTGTCCAGGAGATTGACTGCAGTCTGACCACCCACCAGCCTGAGCAAACAGGCACAGCCACCCCTTTTACACCAGAATCCACACAAACTGCAAGCCAAAAGGGAGGAAGAAGTGAAGCAACTTTGAAGTGGGAAGTTATTTCACTCCAGCACCTCTCAGTTATGAGCTTCACCTCCTCTGTCAAAGCCAACAGAGCATGGAGATTTTGGCATCAAGCCTATGTGTAGTCTCAGAACCAAAGAGGAGACAAGAAACACGGGAAGGGGTCATTTGGAAGGCTTTTTATCACTCTCCTTCCCACCAGCTTCTCACTGCAATATTCAGCTACAAATCCAGCTCAGGGAAGTTCTCAGTCCCAAGGGCTGAGCAGAGCTCCCTCTCTCAGCAGCATGACTGGGCTGTTTGGAGGTACCCACAGATGAGCTCTGACTCTCGACCGAGCAGCAGTCGAGCACCAACAATTAAAGCTTGGAGTCAAAGGGGGTTCTCTTGCTCTTTGTTGTTTTTAAATTAAGCCAACTCAATTAGCCCCTTATACTGCAGCCTTCTTACCTTGATCTTTCTTTGGTCTGTCAACCAGGCTCATCCAGAACTTAGAACCATTTTCAACTAATATTTCACCGCTCTGCAACTTCAGCTACAAACAAGTAATTAATGCTAATGAGTTTTCCCTTTTTTGCAGCAGCAGCCGTCACCATTAATACCAGTTGACTGGGTTTCACTGAAGCATAGAAAAGACTCATGACTGGAAGAATGATAAATGATTTATGAGCAACAATATTTACTAGTGCATGTTTTAGAGTAAGTTAGCTCCATAGGCTTTTCTTGCAGGTCTGCTCCAAGAAAGTAAAAAAGAAAATTATAAAAATCAACATTAGATGTGAGAAAGGAAGCCTGGAATATTTAATCAAGGTCTTCACATTCTGTTTGGTGTTGTTTACATTTTACATATTCAAGAAACACATCTCTGTCGAGTCAACGCTTGGCTCTTCCTCCTACACTGCTGGACTGTATACAGTCAGATATTGAAGAAGTTATTGATATATTTGAGATATAATCCCACAGAACTCATAGCTGCAGAGAGCACATTATTTTTGAGCCTAAACTGAGTTTTTAAATGCTCTTCAAAGAATCAGCCCTTCTGCTTCTCTCCTTAATCTCTACTTGAGCCATCCAATTTTTGGAAATTACATTACTATCCTATCCAGTTACATTACTGCTCAGGGATGCCAGCCAGGCAAGCTGAGAACCCACAAGTTGAGAGGTGCAGAGTCATTAGAAAGAGCAGCAAAGGGAAATGGGAATGGTTCTACCTGCTCTGAAGAGCCACAGTTTGAGAAGCCACCAGATCCACACTCTCACCTTGCTTGCGAACATCTTCCACAGCTGCCACCAGCTCCTCCTTCAGGAACTGGCTCTCCTTTGCAATTTTGTCTCCTTTCTCCAGGAAATTCTCTGTTGCTTGTTCAACTGAAGCAGCCAAGACATGAGCCTTTTTAGAACGGCCTCGCTTTTTATTGGAGGGACCCTTGTTGCTGGTGTTAACCAATGTTGTTACCTAAAGGCATAGATGGAAGGGAAAAACAACATCCAATTTAATGTTTATCCATTTGATAGTAAGGCCACATGTATTTTCTTTTTCCTAGACAGTGTACTGCTAGTACGTGCACTATTGCCAGCTCCAAAAGTTAACCTAATGAGCGTTTTTCACATTTAAACACTACCATGCCTCTTGATTCTTTAGATGAGCAAAATAAATGCAGCTGAACAGCTCAAAGATTCCTCTTATCAGCAGCACACCTCAAAAGTTGATTTTAAGAATGGAGATCTATTTGTATTTTTGATAAACTGCAGTCTCAGTAACAGGCCAGAGCTCTTTGGCACCACATAAAAAAAAAAAAAAACCAAGGTGGGGATAATTAGTTTGGGATAACTCGCCAGCCATAAGAGACCCCAGACGAGGCTGAAGTCTGTGCCAGTAGAAATGTACAGACACAGTATCTTTTCAGTCCAAAACAGTGCTGTAGCCAAAGGGCTGAACACAGAGCAAAGGACTTGGTAGAGCTCATTACTTCCCTAAAAAAAAACCCAACTGAACTCTCACAATCATCCTGCAATCAACAAATATTTCCAAGCTCTGTGTCTTAAGACTGAAACCCTGCTGGGAGCACAGTCATCACCAGAGGCCAGGAGACCCCCAGGTACACCCTGAGCTCAGAATCAGGATCCATCCCCTTCTATCCAACACAGGCATGTCACAAAATCCACACACTTCTCCATTTGCCTTATTCTTTCCTCTCCTTTTTGGAAAGCTTCAGAAAACGCACACAAAGCTACTTCAGAGGGACATTAAATTACAATACTAAAAAAATTACTACTCTGGAAAGTCCAAGAACTGCTGACATAAAGGTCCTCAGAGCTGAATCCATCTTCCCAGCTGGCTGATGCAGAGAGGGAAAGCCATCAGTTGGGAATATTGCAGTTGGTTAATGGGGAGCATTTGTACTGGGTAGTCTCAGGTCATCGTGTTCTACAAATAAAGAACAAGTTGCAACAAGGCAATTTGCTCCAGTTCCCTCTCTGTATTTTGTCAGTCACATCATTCAGAAAACTGGGGATTGCCAGTACAACCTGTTGTGCTTATTGCTTGAAGTGTAAGTTACAGACACTGCACTTGGTGGAAAAGGTTCTGTGAACAAGTTTGCCAAATTAGGACAATTTCTCTTAAGCAAAGACTCCCTCAGTAACTTCAGCTAAAAGGCCTCATCATCCAACTGCCCACCTGAGGATCCAGAGGGAACAAGTAGCAGGTACAGACAGCAGCTTTGTGATTAAAGGGAGTAATACTGGAAATAAAACTTGATCATTCCCACCAGTATTTAGCAGGAATTGTGTCCAGTTCATTTTGTCATTTCAGACATTTCACATTCCAGGAAAACAATGGTGAAGACAACAAGTGAACTGTCTCCTGTCTACCTTCTCTTCCAGATCTCCTAGAAAGTGTCTTGCAAGAATTTTCAAAACACCCAATATACACAGCTCCCATTTACAAGACTTACTTCAGCCTTCCTGTGCTCTTCAATGCTTTCCACTGAGGCATATACACCACACAGAAAGAGGCTTTTATTCACAAATCCAACACAAAGTGTAGCCATGGAACATTATTTCAATCAGAAGTGCAGAAATGCATGTTAGGAACCACTGTGTCTAATCAGGTGCTGAAGCAGCACAGTCTCCATGGACTCATGGCCAGTGACTGTTCCAATGAAACTCAGCAAAGAAATTGCTTGTAAACTTTATTTTTAGTTCTTAGTGTTTTACACCTAGAATTTAAGCTTTGTTACTTAGTTAAAATAAAACACCAAAACAGGCAATCATGTTTATGACTATTTATCTTGCCCCATCTTTTTCCTACCTGTGTGACAAGAGGCTCGAGCAGCCTTTCAACTGCCAGGGTCCTTATCTCCAGGCTTTTGGGGTCCCATTTGAAGTTCACGTTGGCTGCAGTGACAGCAGTCATTTCTGCCAGAAGAAAACAGCTACATTAATACCATTTTTTGTTGTTAATGCATCTCAAAAATAAATTAAAATGCAGCCTGTTAAACACAAAACATCCACTTAGTGTAAGTGAAGGTTACAGCATCTCCAGAAACATCAGCTTTCATTCAAATGGTGCAAGTTTGACAAAATGTTATGACAATATACAGATATTACCAGCACTTTTTGGTTAGAAAATAAAACCAAAAGCAAATAAACCCTCATACAAACCTACCGCAAAGCCACATTGTTTTATCAGAGCAATGACAAGATCAGCGGTGCCTGGGCTACTCTCTGGTGGTCCCCAAGCAACAAAGGCAGCCCACAGGTAGTGCAGGCACTTTGCCCATGAAGCTGGGAGACCTCTGCCCAATTTGCATCACCTCCCTTCCAGGGCCAGCTCTCCTGTGCCCCCCAGCCCAGCCCTCAGACACAGCCCAAGGCGTGGGGGAGCAGAAGGGCACCCCTTGACTTCAGCAGCTCTGGAATGTTACCCCTGTCCTGAGCTCCACCACTGCCCAAAGGCTCTGCCAAAGCAGGAGCCAGGTTTAACCCAAGCCAAGCACCCTCCCCCTTCACCCAGTTCACCTTTGGGGAGTACAAAGGTAAAGGAGTGAATATAAGCCTCACAAAGCCAGAAAATCCAGCTGGTTCATCCTTAACAGCTTACATATCTATTACACTTCTCCTTAACATTTGCATAGGAGGGAAAAGCAGATTTGCATGAAGAGATCTGTTCAAAGCTGTCACTGAGCCGTTCCTTCCCGTTACAGTTTTATATCAACATCCCAACGGAACAGCAAACATACTTATGGGAAAAGTTGAGTGAAACTACTAAAATAGCTCTGCTATTGAGACCAGCAGTCTAAAAAAATACAACTAAAAATAAGGAACTGCAACAAATCACTGGGTTAACACCATGATGCTGCACATTACAACAAAAGAATAAACTGAACAATAATTTCAGTAAGAAATGGATTTAAAGTATTACAGATCCATAAAACCAATTCATATCACTTCAGACATAATAGATTCTAGTTCTTTCTGCTTTGGGCTGACCTCAAAATTCAAGATTAGACTAAATCTACATTTGTAACTTTTTATTTTTAAAAAAGTCAGGAAGAGAAATAGATTTCCTGAATCTCTGTCCACCCATCCTCCTAAACACCTACTGTTGAGGTCATTTTAAAGCTCATTAGCTGATATTTTTAATCTTTCTCTGGCCAGGGCATTGCCTGCACAGCATCTCAGCAGTCACGTTGCTCTGACAGCACCAGATGTCCCCAAGCTGCCAGACGAGCACAACATCCCGTTGTTTTTAAAAAGCAGGAGGCAAGGCACTAATTTTGGTAACCAACAATGTTTACAACACGTACCAACAACCAACTGCTCTCTCCCGACCCCGACAGCTAATTGTGCACAGGAGGGCTGCTTGTTTCCCAGGGAAGAATAAAAGCTCTAGGGCACTGGAGGAGCTCAGCCAGGGCTCAGCATCACCTGGCTGCTCCCCAGCCATCCCACGGGCTCTCCCACCACAGGCACCATAGCAGAGATTAAGAACTCACTCCAGCAGTGCTGACCAAAGCTGACACACTGAAGCACAACTTCACAAGGTGCAAGGCAGGAATATCCACCCAGCTGCATTCAGCTCTCCACTACACCCACGCTCCAAGTGCCCACACTGCTGGGAAAAAAAAACTTTAAAAGCTGAAAGCTTAAAAAAAGAGAGAGACTAGAAAGAGCCCGATCAATGCTGGCATACATGTAACCCTTCTGATGGAGTGCACTGAAAAAGCAGTGGGTGCAGGTGAAGCCAGCTCCAGAGCACAGGCCACAGCTCCAGAGCCCCCAAGGAGCCACAGGAGGGTGGAAGATGGTCACTTCCTGTCCTGCCCTACCTCTGACAGCAAGCGCTAAGCACTGTGAACTCATTAATTAACCTTCTCGCAATCATCCCCCTTTTTATTTCACTCACCCGCTGGCTTGTGCCACAGCCCAGATGCCGGCACAGGGCACACTGTAAAAAGCCCTTCATCCCCAGGCAGCTTCCCGCCCCCCACAAGGAATTTATTCTGGTTTATTCCCTCCCCATCAGCTCGGCACAAACGCTTCCTACGTAAAAAGCCAAGAAATATACACTGACAACCTTTGTGGCTTCTGAGAAACAGAGCCAGGGCTCTGGAAAGCCCAGCAGGTTTCTAAGGAAAGGCTTTTCCTCTGTAGTTAATGCTGTTACACCTCTCACAGAAACAATGTGCAGGACGAGGTAACCATGAGAAGATACATTAATTGTATTAGTAGGATAATAAAGGCAATTCATCTGAAAACACGTTAGCATGATAGTTCATGAATTGGCCAAAAGTAATGGTCTATAAAACCGCTTAGTAGCAACACTGTTGAAATTTATCTAAAAAGCAAAGCTTGATATCAAATAGCCTGTTTGGCAGCAATGGCTTGGATATCATTTGTACATTGCAATAAATATGTTTATTCAATTAAATACTTGTGGAGAATACAGGAACAGGCTATAGGTTACCAACACATGGATGAGATGGGTTTAGGGGATAAAAAGACAACTGCCAGGGCTGTGGTATGGCAGAGCTGTGATTCCCCCCAGTTCTCTGGAACTTGCCTTTTCCCTGTGACTGCTCAAGCATTCCCTCAGTGAATTCAAATATGGCAACAGGTAGCAAAACCACATCATGGGATATTGAAGCAGTGCTTAATCCTTGGCTCCTGGAGAGCACACCACAACCCCCACTGCAGTCACTCCAACACCTACAGGGAAAGAGGACATCCTCTGCAAGAGGAACCCACTTGCACAGCAGTGTAGCACTGGTTTGACAGCTAGGACAGTCCAACTGACATGGGAATAGAGTCTCCATGCCCCAGCCCCACAAATTTCAAGGACGAAGCAGCACAGACCACACGGCAGAAGAGTGAGCAGTGCTGAATCTCAAGTGCAGGAATATATAGAACAACACCACTGCACAGGGAGTTGTGGTTGCCCAGCCTGTGGTTTCATAAGCAGCAGAAAAGCTGCTTAAAGACCAATGTTCATCCTCCCACACCCCTCCAGGAACTCATTCCCATTTGCACATCACACCCCCTCCGTACTGGCACAGCTTTCCCCACGCCTGAGCGATTAACCAGATGGGGAAGGACTGATTTGGCTGGAGGGAAAGAAATCCATTTTTGCAAGGTGGGCTGAGATGCCCATCTGGCTCACCATGCCACCACAGACCGCCATGGCAAGGGGAGATGGCACCATCAGCTGGCACCCTTGGCAAAGCCACTGCAGTGGGAACACAGGGCAAAGCTGGATGCCACAGCCAAGCTGAACCAGGAGCCACTGAAAACTGAGCATCAAGCAGAGCTTCTACAGAAAGCAGGAATGTGCTCCCCACACATCTGATGCTCAGACATGTGAATCTCCAACTATGATCACCAGCCCAGCATGTGAACTGCAAACTCTTTGGGTTATCTTCCTGTTCATCATGGTGCTCATTATTGCAATAGAGGGTTCAACGTAACACAGTGTTTTACTGGGGCTTAGTGCACTGGCAAGGACATGAGGGCAGGGGAAGCACAGGAGTTTAAAGAAGCCACTTTCAGAGCTCAGCTCAGCCAATGATCTGCAAGCAGCATCATCCCTGGATAACCTTCTCTTGCTTTGTACAAACAGTCAGGACCTCATCTACAGCTAAAAACTAAGGACAGGTCTCCATTCTGCTTCAACCAACCACTGTTGCAATCCTACCGCTCCTCTCCCTGCCCAAACAGACCCACGCTGCACAGGCCTGATGGGCTGAGCCACTGCAGGGAGCTCAGTCTCAGAATAAGCTCCTAACTAAAACTTCCCTTCCCAGGTCTCATCCTGATGGAGGAGGTGGGACTGCACAGGGCAGGACCAGCATGGAGATGAGCTCTGCTTCTGAAGTGTTCCCCCATGGCATGCCCCAGCCCTGCCTGGAGAAAAGGATGAGGAGAGATGTCTGAGCTGCTGAGGCTGCCAGGAACACACCAAGAGTGATGTGCACACAGTGCTCTTTCCAAAAGCCACAACTGAAGGTCTGAGTGTTCTCAAAAACTGGTAATTCAAGGTTTTAAGAATAATTTCAGATACCTACTTCCATTATACTGGCATGCAAATAATTTTTAAATATTGGCAAGCAGAGGAATGCAGCTCTGCAGCTGCTTTGCAGAAGTGCCCTGAAGGCACCCAAGGCTTTTCCAAAAGCCTGTGAAGAAGCACAATTTGAACAGCAAGCTCTGCACCCCAACAGAATCAGAAAAAGTGCTCAGGGTCCTGTTTTTCCAGGTTGCACTCCCACACACACCTGAAGGCAGTGCTGGCTGTATCTCAGACACTATTGAGTGAGTCCATTCCACCTGCCCTGTACCAAACCATCCTGCAGCCACCCCACCTCCAGGCAAGGGTAAATCACTTTGGGTTACACAACAAAAAATAACTGGCCATCTCCTGTGCTTCAGCCCCACCACCTTGAGCTACCTGAAAAGTCTTTAACATGACATCTGCTATCACTCTTCATGTTTTAACTCTCCTACCGGGCTGCTTTCTAAAAGCTTTTAGCTGCACTCACTGATTTCCTGGTTTTTCTCAGGGAAACTGGGTGTTCAAGGAATGGTCTGACTGGCACAGAGTGGAGCTGACCTGGCCAGGCACAGCAGATCACATGCTGAATTCCAGCACTGTGCTAGCCGAAATACCTAACACAGGACACGAGACAAGAACATTTTATACCTGGGAGGACATTCTCCATCTGAACACCCCTCCCGCTACTCCTCAGCTGTTCCCAATTCTGTGGGGCCGATGTGCCCAGGAGCAGTAAGAGGTATTTCACTGCAGTTTATTGCAGCTTTTTTCTCTTGTATGTCTTTAAGTAGTCTCACTCATTTTGAATGATAATCTGGTCTCCTACCATGCTTCCAGACTGTCTCTAGATACTCTGTACTACATAATGACTCTATTACCCAGGTCCTGGGGATGGAAGACGGCGGGATTCACAACACAGTGACCCAGCTTTCTCTCCCAGACAGAAGATGAACCAGATCCCTTGTTCCCAATGGAATCCTTTTGCTTGGCTTGTTACCCAACCCACCTGACAACCAGCATGGATCCTTGACCCCTGCTGAAGGTGGCAGACAAAAGATCAAAGATCTTCAGGAGCTGGGTATCTAACACACACCATTAATGTAAACCTTCTGAACAGTTTTGGTTTCAAAGAGATTAGGGCACACTTCCATAAAACTCAGCTCACATGCTGGGGTTTCATATAGCCCACTGACAATTCAAAACTCTTCTTCATATCACTACGAGTATCCATAAAATAAAAAGTTTCATTCTTTCCCTTCACAGTCTCTAAATTAATTTGTCTGCCCAGTTCCACAAATAAAGCAACACATGGCAGCCAAATAGCTGCAAGTCAAGGATGTTTGGTGTATATGATGCTTCTCAAGGAGGATTTAAGCAGACTTTATTTAAGCTGGTTTTATTTAACATCAAGTATACACAACTAAAACCAGAGTCATTTTATTCTAACATAGCCTTCAACCTTACATGCCATCTGCTCAGCTACCAAATCCTGTCCTCCACCACAAATGCCACGCAGGTACTACCTCATTAGAAATCCTTACTGCTACAATTTCAGAGTCTGAAACATTAATACAAACTCAGGTGTCATGCTGTGGCAAAGCTCCTATTTGTATGTATAGGATGAGTTAGAGTTGAACCTGTCTCATGAGACTCAGGTCTTGGTGACAAAGGTGGGACACACTGCCCGTGTTTGTGTTATTAAACTTTGGAGTGTCTCCAGTTTCTGAGGTATGAGTAGCTATACTGGCCATGTCCAGCTTAGTGTCAAGGTAAGACCATCTCCACCTCATCCCAAACTCTTGGTTTTCATTGAATACAACTTTGCTAAACTTTCACGTGTGGTATCTATACAAATCATGGAAAAATGTGGGAAATAATTTTGCTTAATAAAACAACCTTCTGTAGAAACCAATGACCATGCTTTCCTAGATGGAATCTCCTGCCACTCAAGTATATTCAACTTCGCTACACCTTTTGTTTTGGTTTGCTTTCCCCCCCCCCCGCCCCGCACCCCCAAACTGCAGTAACCACCTAAGAAAAAACATCATGTTCAGGTTCAGATAAGCCTGTTTCTTACCAGAGCCATCCCAGTTCCAGGTCTCAGTCCGCTTTCATAAATTTTTCTCTGCTGCTCTTGTGGAGAACACCCACAAGAGGCATCTGAAACGCTCATCACACAGCCTGACACAACCAGTAACAAATGCTTCTCTATTCTCCACTCATTTAGACCTTGCTACTGAATTGAGAGATGAATCCTAATCCAGTGCCCCTACAAAAATCCATGAAATTCCTGTTTTCTCTCCCAGCAGAGCCAGCAGCCACAGGGAACCCCTCACCTTTTCCCCTAGCAGCAGAGCCCAGGTCTGCCCATACAGCATCACACAGGAGTGGGCACAGGGCACAGCACCAGAGGAAGATGGCTCACTCTCCCCCAAGCAGCCTGTGCTGTCTCCTAGCAGCTTCCAAACTGTCACAGTGCTGGAGATTCCAGCCATCCACCTTCAGTCAGAATCAGGAACGTGCTCCGTCACTACAGGTTTTCACTCCTTCACTCAGGTCCAGCTGCTGCTTAGGGGATGAAGGCACGCTCTGCACAAGCAGCTTCACTGTGCTGGTCCTGGGACCTCAGCAGAGATTTCACAATGGCAAATCTGATGTTTGCTTGGGAGATGCTGGTGCCAATAGCAGCTTCTTCCCTCCAGTTATGCAAGTGTTCAGCTCTGATCATTTCCTTTCGGACAGAATTGTTTTACTACAAAGGATCTAGAAAAGAGGTGCATGGAAGACAAATCACAGGCAGCATGAGCAATTAGTGACTTATTTATATCACACTAAGGCTCCAGTTCATGGATGACACCCTGAAAGAATACAGGAGCCAAACTCAGGCTTATACCCAGTTAACTGTTCAGATGGATAGCCTGGTACATCCCAACAAACTTCCAACTTATTTCTGCAGTTTTCAGTTTCCAAAACTCATGCATGAACCCAACTCCATAAAGAAGATTGACAGGGTATCAAGAGTGCTTTAGAAGACACACATGCTCTTTCTCAAAAAGAGAATCTCCTCTATAACTAAGATTAATTTTTATTAGACCTTTGTATTTGGAAAAAAAGGATGTGTCATGACCAGCAAGCTATTACTGTTATGAATAATAACCACTCACTTTGTCTTCACGTGGATGCTTGTACATTTTATGCTGAAAACCTGCACTATCACAAGAAAGATAACTTCCCAAATCAGAACAAGTAACTACCAGATCCGTAACTGCTGTATTTAGCTGCTCTGTGGGTCAGGACTGCAAGGCTCTGGCCATGCAGGAGACATTCAAGCAAACAGCAATACATCTCATGAGCTTATCCATGCAGTGCTGGCAACTTCAACCTCCCTAACCCAGCCAGTCTCTCACACTGAAGCTGTAGGTGCAACACCAGGTTCACACTGAAACATACCAAGGGGGCTTAGCCTGGAGACAGGATTTCAGAACCCAGGAGGGTCTTGTGCGTCTGCTGGACCACTTGAATTCAGCTACTAAGAGCTCTTCCAAAGAGCCCTTCAGTGCCTCTTTCCACTCTTGAGGAAGAAAACTCTGTGAAGCTTCCCTAAAATCATTGAGAAAGAATTAAAGAACAGCTTTCTGGCACTTGCTGAACCACAGTACACATTTCAGACCCCAGGGACACAGAGTCAGTGCAGATAGAATAACTAGACTGTGGCTTCAGAGCATGGCCCTTCAAACCCCAAACTATGCCAGTACAGGTTCCAATTACCAACCTTAAGTTAACAATGAATGCAAGAAGGGGCAACCTTTTAACAAGATAATTTTTGCCACAACTATATGTTAAATAAGAAAAAGGTTGTTATAAATTAGTCCACTTTATCAGCTGGCAGAAGAATTTGCCACGGCTGCAAAATGATTCTTGCTTAGCCTGCAAAACCTCACTGATGGCTGGTAATAAAGGGAAAAGAAAACCTGGGAGTTTTTGTTCTGATCTTCTTCAGCACTCAACCTGTAATAAAAAGTGCTGTTTATGCTAAAGAGTCAGAAATAACCAGAATCTGACCCCACTCAAACTGCATTTTCATTTCTAAATTGATACGTTGTTATGCAATAACCTTCGGTGCTTTTAGCTGACCACATCTTCAAAATCTAGCCCTTCATTAGCAATTTAAAACTGTCAGGAGTCCACAAATACTGGAGCTGTTGGAGCCAACACACATGTTTGGGAGAAAAAAAAAAAGAAAGAAAAGAAAAAAAAGACTCCCCATAATTAGGGGGTTTATGAAATTTTACTTAAACATGGAGCAAATGGACAGCCTTTTATTACCAGAGACTCAATACCATATTCTTTCTCAGTTGCACGCTCAGCATAGCAGCAACTAAGGACTATGTAACAAAAACTTCTGTGTTTTAAAGAATGGAAAAAGTTTTCCAGTCTTCTCCTTCTGCAAAACCTACTAGAAGCACCCACTGAAGCTAGAGGAGAACACGAATGTGAAGACTCTACAAAGCAAAATGTTTCCTATGAAAACTCCTTCAGAAGTCCTTTTGCAGCCCTCCACTTTGATTCAGGAACACTCCTGTCAGTCTTAGCTAAAAATTACAAAGCAGCTTTTTTTTAAAGAAAAAAGTAACAAACCCCACAGGTGATGAGGCCGAGATTTTCACTTGATGCTCAGGGCAACCCTCAGCAACATCTTTCAGCTATAAATAATGAGTTCCTCTCACAGGAAGGACTGCACCATCACCACATGCCCTCAGACAACTCTCAACTTGCAGCTCCACCATCACATGCCTTGAGTTTGGGGAGGGGGAAGAGGGGAATTCACAAAAACAAGCCCCAGAAGAAAGAGTGAACATGAATGGGCTGCACAAGCATGGTTTGGAGGAGCACAGCACCTCTCAGGGCCTGCACTGAGGCAGGATGCTCTGACACCCCATCTCCTCAAGGCTGCAGACATCGAACACTGGGGCACTGACTGATGAGAACTTCACAGCTTCTCCCGAAGAGCAAAGCAAGTAATAGTAAAAACACAGCGGTGTGATGAATTTTTGGATGCTTCCCAGAGTTCCTGCAGAGCCATAACCACCTTCTGTCAAGTACAAACTTGCTAACGGTGCCCCACGGTGCATGGGAGTCAGAGCTAACCACGACCTGCCTGGGCAGGAATCCATTTGACTCACTGCCTTCATAGATAAGATGACCAATTAAAGCAACTTCCGTTAAAAAAAAAAAGTCACTGTCCCACCCACATGCCATGAAAGCAACATGAAGGGACCAGGTTTGAGAAAAAGGAGTCACTGCTTGGATGGTCTTGCTGGAAAAAAAAATTAATGTAGTAACACAGGCATTTACTAAGTAGAAACTAACTCACATCTGATTTAAGACACATTTTTCTGTCTCCACCCCTTCTTTTCACCCCCAGGAACGGGAAACATGACAAACCTAGAGAACAAAAACCAGATGAGCTAAAAAATCCTGTTCCATTGGCTTTGCACCCGTGCTTTGCCTCTGGTTCTGCTGAACACTGCATCTTTCACTGACAGCGATTGACTTTTCCCTACAGGCCCACAATAATACTCTGTTAATCAAATAATCATATTCAAATTGTCTTAACCAATTCTGTAAACTAAATAAACCAGCTTAGAACACCTGATGGTAAAGTACTGATGCATAAAGACCAGAAATTAACTTTTTCTCCTTGAGGTTATAAGCTTTGAGCCCTGCACAACTAATCTGCATTATTCTGTTTTGTTACAAATAAACCCTCTAGGTTTTTCATTCTTTGTGCTACTCTTATTGGATTTTATGTAATTATTTTTAACCCCTATCCCCCAGCTAGGAGAGAGGGGAAAAACCCCCCTCTCACAATGATACTGCACTCTTCTCTGTAGCGGTACAAAATCAGAGCGTTGTGACTGAGGACTCCACCAGATTGTTACTCAGGAAGTAACAAACACAGGCTCTGCCCACTGTCCAAAAAGTCTTCCCCACATCTCCACTTTCAAGATGCACTGTTTAATGTTACTTAGGAAATGTGTTTCCAGCTGAAAGGGCAGTGGTTTCTAATGAATTCTAATCTTCCAAAGAGTGGAAGTGGTAGGAATTACAAAGCCATACTTTGTACCAAAATTTAAACCACTCCAGAGCCTTTTGTAGAGCCAAACTGATCCCTGCTTTTCACTCAAAAAAATATTCCATATCTTTCATTTTACTTGCAGCCTGTATGAAGTCATTTGACTCCCAAGGTTTCTAAATTTAAAAGCCATGAAGTCATCAGGCGAACACGATGACGGGAGAGCTGGTCTGCACCTGCAGCCAGGATTGTCAGAGCCAGCGGCCGTGTGGCTCCTGCCAGCACTGGCCACTGTGGCCACCAGGCACATCTGCAGAACAGCCAGGGCAGGCTCCAACTCCTGCCTCAGGAAGCTCCTAAACTGCTGGACCTTGGCAGAGAACCTCAGGGAAGCAATGCTAGTTGTTTGCTCTTCTCTCATGGTTTTATTGCTTGTTTTACTGCCTGCCTGTTGCTTTCCCTTTTAGGGAAGGCTTTACACACTGCCACCACCCAGGAAAAAGGTGGGGGAGTATACGAGGGAGGGAAGATAAATGATGATAAATGATTGTAGGGATCAGTATAAAGAAAAGTGGCAGGGGTCAGTAATTATGACCAGAGAACCAGAAGGAGACACCAAACCCCATCCTAGAGCATCCATCACTTCACAAAAGGCATCAAAGAGCCAGAGGATACTGCTCAACTGTGCAACAAGCAGAGCTCCTGCTTTATTCCATCCTTCGGTTGTTGGTAACAGTCAGCTCAGTCAAGACCAGGTGAAGGGCTTGTAACTTAGGGCCTCAGACAAGGGCTAGACTAATAAAAAGTTGATGGGACCAGTACAACCAAAACCTCCTGATGAGGGTCACACCAGGACAGACCTCTCGGCTATAGCAATCAGAACACATCAAGCCCTCTGTGCACCACTTACAGTTCCCTGTTCAACTTCTCACCTTTGAAATTAATAAATAATTGAAGTTTCAGGATGCTTAGACTTCAAAACACCTGGACATCAGATACTGGTTGGAATGAACTGTATAGTTTATAAGTGAAGTTATTATGGGATGTGTCACTTGCACACACATCCACAGCCCATCATGAATTATCCAGGACCAGGAGCAACTCTTCAGCATTGAGCAGCAAGACTCTCTAGATCTTTAAGTCATGCTAAAAGAGATTAGTTTTACAAGTATACATTACAAGGACATACTTGCAAGAAAGAGGGCAAGAACTGGCAGCTTGTACATCTTGATTAGTTGCACTCACACCCACTTTCACCTTCTTGCTTCTGAGCACACCACAGCTCTGTCCTCTGCTGTTCAACAAGGCTGGCTCTGAATCCAATATTCCAGTCAATTTAAAAAAAAAAAAAAAACATTTACTCACCTACAGCTTCAGCTGGAGATGTCAAGAGCACTTTGCTAAGATGAATACTGACCTGCTCAGTGTTATGCAGGTTAAACATCGTTTTATAGGCACACAGCTCAGCCCTGTTTACATGAAAAATTCAACTGACCTTTGTGGCTCTGTAAAGCTACATTGCTAGTGCAACCCTTGTGCAGACCGTTTATTTAAGTGGATCTTCTGTGCTCAGGTTGTATCAATCACAGAAAGACATAGAAAAAGAAAACTCCCTCCTAGAACATTAGATCTGCATAGATATCACCTCTACAAGTGCCCAGAATGAAGTGAATGAAAACTCTGAGCCCTTGAGGAAGTGGGAACAGCAGTGGAAGGCGAAGCACGGAAAACCACACAAGCCATCAAGGCCACATGTTCCTGATAGCATTGACCCTTACTGACTTAAATGAAAAGCCACAAATTTAGTATTTACCTAAATGCCCTCTTGACTTTCTGAACAATAGCAATGACAAACTGTAGGGCCTACAATCTCCCCTCAGTTAACCTCCAGGTAAAAAACAAACAAACAAATTTCTTTTCCTGACCCTTCAGCAGCTACCAAGCTCTTTAGTTACAGCCTCTTCCTTCAACTAGCTATTGAAGGCTACTTTAGAACACAGTGTACCAACGGTGCCTCTTCTACCCTAATTTGCACCACAATCTCATTTGCTCCACATCAACTCCTCCTTTGCTCAACATCAGCTCCACACAGAAATTCTCCTTAAGCATACATATACAGTCATATGCAGATCTATTCCATAATAGGGTACTGATTGCTGAGAAACTGGGTGTTCTTTGGGAAAAACAGCACACAAGCTGAGGATCTCACATTATACCCAGTGCAATCCTACCTGCCACACTGGTGCCAGCTCCCTGCCTGCTTTGCTCTCAAGCCCCTCACTGCCAGGAGTTTCACTCACTCTTGGGCTGTAACATCAACACTCCTCTGTCCTTGTGCCACTCCATGCACTAAAACAGAGCTGCCAGAGAACCAGCTGGCCTCCAGCTTCGTTTCATGGACATTGTTCCACTCTCTGCCTTGGTAATGGTTATTCCTTTAGCTACAGCTGGCCTCATGTTTGCTTTTTCCATCTCTGAGTTCATCACAGAATGGTTTGGGTTGGGAGGGACCTTAAAGCTCATCTTGTTCCACCCCTTGCCGTGGGCAGGGACACCTTCCACCAGCACAAGTTGCTCCAAGCCCAGTCCTTGCTGCCTTGGACAATTCCAGGGGCAGCCACAGCTGCTCTGGGCACCCTGTGCCAG
>VZSR01003410.1:964070-999519 GCA_013398615.1 Brachypodius melanocephalos | reverse complement strand
CCCTCACCCCGGGTAGGACAGGACGGGATCCCCTCACCCCGGGTAGGCACCGGCAGGATCTCCTCACACCAGACCGGGCACCCTAAAGCCGCCCAGGCCCTCCACCGGCCGCCCCCAGCCCGGGCTCTTAGGATGCTACTTTTGAGATGGAATCAACAAATTCGAGGTTAAAATCTGGCCTTGCCTCCTAAGTGCAGCATACCGAGGGTCTTTGGAGAGAGGAGAGGTGATGGATGCAGGGATTTGAAGGAGACAGAGAGGAAGTTGTAGCTAGGTTCCGCCTAGATTTGTAAATTGGTGTTTTGTTTTGAAAACCCAGATGTTTTCACCCTCCTGAGAGCTGCTGTTTTTATGGAAAACTTTGTTTTCATCCAAATAACTCTAATAAGACTACAGGTGAGAGGAAATCCTGGGGTACAGGCAGGGCCACAGGAACCCCTCTAAAAAGAGAGGAACCCAACCTTGACCTGTAGAGGCAGGTCTGCAGGTGGAGAAACTTGTCTTTATGTGGTAATTTGTTTCAAAGTTTTCTTTGAAAAGTCTCGGTGAGCCTGTTGTGGGAGAGAGCAATTGTTTTTACCCTGCAACAAATTACTCTGGGACTTTCTGTGGTGTGATTTGAGATAGTTTTTAATACAAATCTCTCTACAGAACTTACACGTGTACTGGATGGTAAAGACAACTGAATAAATTTAATAAATTTCATGACTCATTTGCCAGCACTTCTGAGATACCTGAATCTACACACTCTGTCCTTTGTTATTAAGTGAAAAATAGAGAGATTGAGTAACCTACAGGGAAGATTCATTCAACTGAGTGAGGGGACTGGCCCGAGATCAGTGTCACAGCACAGATGACCACACTGTGGTCAAGACTGTGATTTTCCTCCAGATCCTGGTTCAAAGGGATTTGCAGAGCTGTGTTTCCTATCTTTACCATATTCCTACAAGCCTTTCCTGCAGGAACACTGTGTCCTGCAGCAAATTAGATTGCAACTTTCTTTCCTGCAGGTTTAATCCAAGAAAGAGATCCAAGACAAGGAAGTAAGCAGAGTACTGTTGTTTTATAATCCAGAAAGAAAATAGGGATCAAGAGCCCAGCCTTGTCCAGGAGGGAAATTAGTCTCAAGAACGTGAGATCTGAAATTATGGAACTAGGATACAGATTATTAAATATAGGTCTTCAGTGCCTCAACAAACAGACTCTCCTATGGAAACACATGGAAAACAGATTTTTAAACTTCATTGTATTTCCTGCTTATACCAGACCATTAATATTTGGTGTCAGTTGCACCAGGGATCCAAACTACTCATTTCTGTCTGTAGCATACTCTCAGTAAAAATGGAGTTTACACTTCAATAGCTTGCTTTCTTTCATTACTCCTTTTAATATCATGTCTTGGCCTCCTGTGGTGGCTTCCACATTCGGCAGTTCTGTGTGCCTCACATCCTTTCAGGACAAAATGTCAAATTAAAAAAAAAAATTCCTTTTTAAACCTACAGATTCAAAAGTAGAAGGCCTGGAGTTATAGAGAATCACATGTTGTGCACTGCACCACTGAAAAGTCAAGGCAGAAGTAGGAGATCAGCTGGCAGCTCTGTTGGTTCATGGAGTGAGTTAAAAGGCTCAGCAAACAAAACATAAAATTATGTAAAAATAGAGCCAGCTAGCTTGAGATTGGACTTTGTCTCTTAATTAACAGCTCTCTCTGAATCACAGCATTGGGCTCTGTCAACAAGACTAAAATGCAGGGGGTGTTCAGATAGGCACCCAGCAACAGTAGCTCACACCTCCCGTCCAGTCCATGTCATTGGCAGCTTGAAATCTAATGCATTTTCTGAAATGAGTCTGCTGCCTGACCTCAAATCTTCCTGTAACAGTGTTTGTGGTTTTGTAATCCCATTTTCCTGGTGGTTTTAAAAATGTTTTTCTTGCCCTTTTTCACTGGGTGAAAACGCAGGGTAAGCCAGGGGATAGGACAGGGAGAGGGAGGCGAGGTGGGTGCACTGATACTGTGGGGAGGTTGTTTGTGTAAAATCAACACAAGCTCCCGGTCTCACCCGCTGAGGATGATCCAAGGTGCAGCAGAGCAGAGCGGGGCTGGCGGCTGCACACTCCTGGCAGGTGTGTGCACAAGGGCAATTCCTGGCCAGGGCCACCTGGAGACACCGTGTGGGTGTAGCCACCGCAGGGGAGCTGCATTTCCCTGTAAATCCTGGGCTGAGTCTGTGTAGGAAGGGGCTGCTTTATGTAGCACCTGCTGGAGCTCCGCTGTCTGTCAGTCCCAGTATACACAGGGCCTAAATGATGTGCCTCATCTGGAACTGGATTTTCTATTTCTGTAACAACATTGTTGAAGGAAAGTAGTCGCACCATGCATCCATTTGTGTTCCATTTCAAAATGTTTGTTGGGTCTCTGTGGTTTTGTTTTTTGTTTTGGGGATTTTTTTAAAGTGGTTTTATTTTGCCATTTGCAAGAAGTAAGCATTGCACCTCTCACGTCAGTTTCAAAAACAGGACTGCTGGGGCAGGGGATGGTGAGGGGATTGAGAGGGGTGAGAGAGGGAAGGAAACAAAAAAGAATGAGGAAAAGATATAGAGTGTTGTAATGGCGAGCTGAAGATCCTGCTAGAGGGGCTGAATGGGCAGCAGGAACCAAGAGAGAGGAAAAACTCCAAACACTCCAAAGGAATCTGCATGTTCAAATAGCAGCCGGTTGGGGCTATCTGCGGGCTGCTGTCATGCTGGGCGATGGGGACAGCTCCAGGGCAGCCGTGCTGTGCCACCAGCTGTGTGACTTCGAACAGAGGTCACCGGGCACAGCCCTGTCACCTCCTGTCCCTGGGCTGCCAGCGAGGGGCCTGGAGCAGGGCAAGGACTCGCAGCCAGTGAGCTTTGCTGTAGGGATCACCCCAAAATGCAGCCTCCCTCGAGGACTGGGGACTCTGATGAAGTCAGCGATGTAGCAAAGTGACAAAATGAGGGTCTGGCACCAACAGCTCATGTGTGCTATGGCACCGACTCCTGGGGGCTCTCCAGTGTTCATCTCAGCGTTCCATGCAGCTAGGAGGCGTCACCATTCATTTTCAGGGCTCGGATACATAAAGAACTAAGATTGTCTCACAATATCCAGCTAGGAATGAACATGTGCACAACCAGAAATCAAATTCCAGTGTCCTGGGGTGATGCATGGCTCAGGACTCTGGAAATGCTGGTAGGTGGTGCTTCTGGAGGGACTGCAGGTACACCGCCTCAGCTGTGACTACACCACCCACCTTGGTGGAATAAGCCTCGGTCAGGCGGAGAAGGGATATACCAGCACACCTGCAGCTACACTGGGGCTCCCTGGCACCGCTGGCAGCACAGGGTGCTCGTTGATCAGACTAGTTGATGCTGCAATGCCTCTGGGGTCAGCTCTGGTTCTCTGAGAGCTGCAGCCACCGTGCTCCCAGTGCCAGGGCTGTGCTCCCCATCACTGCCACCCTCTCCAAGAAAAACTGCTAGAAACATGTCGGGGTTCATAATCAAGAAGGCACTGGATCGTAAGTGAAACACTCTCTTCCTGCACTACCAAATGCTCCCGGGCCCTCCAGGAAGAGAAGCGATCTATACCGCCAGCGTAGCCAGGAGCGGAGGGGCTGCGCACGGAGCACCATCCCCTTGCACTCACATTACAGCATGCCCGTGCTGCCTGAACAAAACAGGCAGAAACTGTAATGAGGGGAAATTATGCCATCCCAAAAGGCTCGGCATGAACTGGGTTCGTTGGTTGCTGTTCCTAGCTCGAGTAGTTTGCATTCACCTCCAAGTTCGCACAGCCTTTGTGTAATAAACTGTCATAGCCCCGGAGAAGGGAACATTCAAAAAAGCGCCCCAAGGCAATGCATAGCAGAAGCCCGAGAATCCTCCTGCATGAGTCACTGACCTCCACACACTGCATCTATTTCAGCCTTTAATTAATAAGGTTTTACATTTCTATGGCACTTTCCATCTGGAAAGATCCGAAAATGCTGCAAAGACTAAGGGGTGTACAGCACCATTGAAATGTGGTTCCTGTAGAGGTAGGACTGTGAGAGCTTAGCCAAGGGCACAGGGGAAAAGGGTTCTTAATTTTAAATGCAGCCTCTTACGCCACTGAGTATTTCATATCTGTGGAGACCAGACAAAAAGATTTTAGTTTCTAAGGCACCGCTTGAGTAAATAACATTGTAGATTTCTTTTGTTATCCGCGGAGGATGCAGTGCAAAACAAGTACTGGGTGATTTTAATTTGGGGTGTTAAAGGGTCACAAGCTACAGATTTAAACCATCATTAGATCAAGGCTTTCCTGCCTCCTGATAATTTATTTCCAAATGTTAGACACAAAGCAGAAGCCAGTAGAGGAAACAAATCCCACACTGACAGCACGTTACCCTGCTCCCGGAACACCAAACCCTTGCACGTTCCCTGAAAGCTCAGCAAGGTCATGTGAGGCTTCAGCAGGGTCAAAACCAGCCCCAAGCAGCAAGCGGAGCAATGGAGAAAACCAGGAGGAAGGAGCCCTCCTGTCCCAAAGCTGACACAGCCCCCGAGGGGAGCCAGGGCTTTGCTGAACCAGCACAAATCCCTTCATTTTTATTTCTAAAGATTAAACATGTCCAGTCACTCTGCTCAGCAGACGAGCAGGGCCTGGCTTGCATGAGGGCAACCGAAAGGACTGTCAGCCACTGCGGGCATCCCTCTTGCTAAGTACTTGGCCAAAGTGGGCTGGGAGCACTTGACCACAAAGAGTTTTCAAAGGAATGTCAAATTTCTCTTTTTCTCAGTGTGATTCTAAACTATTTTTATCTACCTCTTTCTGGAAGAGAGAGACACGGGCATTGCCACGACTAGTCGTAAACTTTCATTACTTCCCGAGGAGAAATTGCAGAGAAATTACAGGCTAGTGCACTCTTTTTATGTCTCTCCCGCTCCGGGCATGTCAGTACTGCTGCATTCCAGTCTACCCCCAACACATTCCTCCCTCGAGTCCTGTCCCCTCCCCGCCTGCCGATGGACATTAATGACCTCCCTCCGTAATTAACACATTGAGCACCGCTGTCGGCGCGAGATGAGTGCCCAGTGCCGTGTCAGTGCTGGAAGAACTCTCTGTGTGCAGGGTGGGATCAGTCCCCTCTCTCTCTCCATCCCGATGTGCCCCTTGGCACCTGAGCAGCGCCTGCCCCCGTGCCAGGGTGAGGGCAGGGCAGTGGGGGCACACGCAGCCTTCGGCTGCACCGTTCCTGGTGCTCCCTTCCCTGTGTGCTCCTGAACTCACACGTGCCGTGCAGAGCTCCACGCTGCTCCTCCAGGCACACAAAGCCGTGTGGAGAAACACCCTCAGTCCTTCGCGTTTCAGTTTTTACAAGGAGGTGTCAGTAGCAGATATTAATTGTCCCTCTCCCATAAAGACAAACACCTACAAGCAGATTCTATACTGTTGTAGGACCAGGGAAACTGAGGCAGAGCAGATGAGCGCTCCAATGTCTGCAGCTCCTGCGCCAAGCTCCTCTCCATGCCATTCCCAGCCCAAGCAGTCTGCACTGTCCAAAGACTGTCTGCAGTGCACCAGAGCTCCCTGAGCCTGGAAATCCCACACCCATGTGCCTTTTTAGGCATGGAAACCTTATCCAAAGGGAGAAATTCTGTCGTCAAGGTGAAAAGCACTGCTGCTGAAATGTGATCAAAGAGAGAGTTATCAACTTAAGTGTACTCAGGAGTTTCTATTCCAGACAGAATTATCAACAAGAAACCAATCTTATAAGGTAGCTGCTATTGATAGGGAAATAAAAGGAATACAGTTCTTACCAGACAGACCTAAGTTACTCCAAATTGCTGTCAGCTTGAAATATCTTGCTGGTAATTTGTTTCCAAATTCTTTCTCCCTAAATTTGATTTGTTGCTGTACAGTGGATGATCTATTCTGCACAGCACCTCAAAGAGCATTCCCGTTGTCCTCTCCCTGATTGTTTGTGAGCTATCACTTCTGGGAGTTGGCAGCATTTATTATAAAAAGGGACATCATTGCCTGAAAAGCAGACTTTTGTCTGAGGCTGTGGTATCTGCTGCCCTTACAAATAGCAGCTGAGATTACTGCGAGGAAAGTCATCCAGGAAAAAACACTTTTCCTCCCCATCTTTGAGCTTGTCCGCATGGACAAGCGGCCACTCTGTGTGTCTGCACCCTGGGGCAGGGGAGGGATGGGGCAGCATTTTCTAACAAGACCTGAATAAATCCTTTCACCAGGATCCCTTTTAACCAGGATAAAATCCCGCCTCCTGTGGTATTGTAGCAAGAGCAGCAACATCACACCCAGCAACTTTTTTCTGCTGATCTCTGCTCTTTCTTATGTGAGGGAGGCAGAGAGAACTCTGACTTATGAAGCATCCTGCTGGGTTCAGATGTTTCCCACATGGTGTGTCTGGGGCTTTCCCCGGCCTCTGAGCAATTGCCCTCAGCTCTCCAGAGGATTTATTTCTGCACACTTGACACAGAGGCAGAAATGTGAAACTCCACCTCACCTCTCTGTCAGGATCCAGCCTGTGTGTGGGTGACAATGAGGAGAGCAGTAGCCTTGCCCTGGCTTTCTCTTTCAAGGATACAAATGTGTCTTCTCCTATCCTTTCTCTGCTTAACCCACTTTGTCCAACGGTTTAAGCAAATTCAAGGAAATTCTAGTTTGGGGATGAGGAGCTGCCTCAGCTTATTTACATGGTTTCAAAGCATGGGCAGAACAGAGAGACTTGGCTTCCCAGAAATAATGGCTCCCACTCATCTTGTGTATACGGCCACATTAGATAAAAAAAGGGAAGTATTTCTGGATCTTTCTAGGAATATACGGGCAATTTTAGCGTGTTTCTGCTCTCCAGCTTGTTGGCAGTACCCACAGGTGACATTGCTGTGGGTCGGGCACTGCAGGCACCGTGTCAGACGCTTCAGGTCACGCCAAGAGCTCGTGCTGCACCTTGGACAGGCCTTGGTGCTATCCAGAGCGTGGAGAGAACTGGAGAGTTGGGAGCTGGTGGAAGGATTTCACTCTACCCACGTAGGCACTGGAAAATTAATAATTGTTGCACACGCTCGAGAGCAGCCCAAAACACAGTGCTAATTCAGCTGGC
This sequence comes from Brachypodius melanocephalos, assembly GCA_013398615.1. Classification (NCBI taxonomy): domain Eukaryota; kingdom Metazoa; phylum Chordata; class Aves; order Passeriformes; family Pycnonotidae; genus Brachypodius; species Brachypodius melanocephalos. The sequence goes on along the minus strand of VZSR01003410.1, from coordinate 992,383 downwards.
TGTAATTCTGCCACGCAGTTTACTCTGACATCGCATCAGGGAAAGCTCCACTTAAGCAATTGTAACATCACTGAAAGGATGGAATTAAGAAAAAAGGAGAGGGAACATAAACCTCCCACTATTGTTATTTTCAGAAAGCAATAACAGAAAGAGCCAGTTAAAAGGCCTTGAGGCTCTGAGCTGTTATTCCTCCCTGGAAATCTGCCACGTAATACACAGAAAAACCCTGAACTGTGTGTGGGGGCTGCTCTGCGCCCACCATGGGGATGTGGGCCCGTTCCTGGGGCACGTGAGCCCATTCTCATGGGCAGATCCCTGCAGATCTCCCTCCCCACCCCAGCTGTGGCTGCCCTGGGCATTTCCTCTGCTCTGGGATGCTCTGGGCAGACAATCTTGCAGCAGCTCCAGAGCAGCATCTCCCAAGTGCCACTGGCAGGGCTGGAACACCTCTGTCTCCCCATGCACAGGTATTGCAGCAGGGCTGCTCAGGAACCAGCAATTTTTCCTCTTTGCAGGAGCAGGCTGAGCCTTTCTGAGGTGACCGAGTGCAGGTGTCAGCCAGGCAGGAGCAGCACAAATCAATCTCTCACTGCTTAAAAATATATCTGTATACCAGATCTGAACCCTTTCCTCCAGAGTCTTGTGGCAGAAATGGAGTTTTAAAATGCTCAATTATTTATAGCTGAAATGCTGGGGGAAAAAAATAACCTCATTTGTCGTGCTGGAGCAGAACGTGGTCCCCATCACCCACTGCTTGCAAAATGCCCGAGAGTCATGAGATCTGAACAGGGGGATGAGGAACAAGGAGCAAGTAGAGCCTGCAAGCAGGGTGCCAGTGCCCCAAAGCAGAGCCAATTTGCTCAGGGACGTGGTCAAACCCCAATCATGACAAGCCTGAGGTGTTCCAACTGTTGCTTTCATGCCTGGGTGTTAATTATCACGCATTAGGTGTGGGTGGTTTCTTAAGTTCAGACCGGGGGGAAGGACAGGTTTTGTAGACCCAGAGATGCTGTGTCAAAGGGATACTTTGGAGAATTAACAGCTTTCAGGAGGAAACCTGTGGGAGTTTCTCCAGAGGAGGACTGTCTGTCTAAACATGCTTTTGTTTTTGTCTCCCTGTGTTTTGGAGGAGCTGCTGCTTGCCAAGGGCCTGGCATGGGGAGCGGGCACTGCGGGTCTCTGCCTGGTGAAGGGGCACACCACAACCTGCAGTCACACCTGACAGGAGGAGCAGCAAGAGGAGAGGAAAGGGAAAGCAAAAACGAGAGACCGGAGGATGTAAAGGCATCAACTGTCACATGGCTTCCGGACAGGGATTGGAAGAATTTTCCGTGGCTTTAGAACAGAATTGAACCATTACAGATCTGTAGAGCCTTTCTCCCTTACTGGGTTCCTCACTGGAGGCCAGTGCTCGTGGACAGGGAGGAGCATGGGACAATGAAGGGATGGTTTGGAGCCCAATTAAGTACCCTCATTTGTGTGATTTTGTCCAGAAGGAGAAGACCACCACCCCTACTCCCTCCTGGGGGACAGACTTCATTCTCCCTGTCCTGGAGAACATGGGCATCAGGAGGGGTCTGAAATCCCAGTGCCTTGCACTCGGCTGCTTTGTGGTGCATTGCACTGAGCAGTGGTTAAAAACCTGAGGGAGGATGAGGAAAGTGCCTGTAACCATGGCAATGCTCTGCAGCCCCATCCTTCCCCCTGCAGCCCTGGCCACAGGACCTGGAGCCACCCCTGTAGCAAGCAGGAACTGGTCCTGCCGCCTGTGTTGTCCAGGGGTAAAGGATACTTCCAATCTGGAGGAAACCAGCCCTGATAACTTGCAGCTGATCATCACCACCTGGATCACCAGCAGGTGCCAACATCTCCCAGGGGTTAAAGACAAAGGTGCCATGAGATGCCATGAGAAGACCTGCAGGAAAGACCCTTTTTCTCAAGCTCTGAGACAAGCCTTGGCCCATCCCTGGAAGCATCACCTGTCTCTGAGGCCTCTGTTCCTTCTTTCAGGCACACGGGAAATTCTGGGCCACATCATGTGGTGAAACCAGTAAAGTTACAGCATTTGGCTGCTAAGGAACTGGTGGCTTGGTCTGCAGTTAGGATAAAGCTGTTTAATTCCTTCCCACCTCAGCTCTACCTTCCTGCACAACCCCGTTAGTGAGGCCAGCACACAGAATGTTAAGGATTAATGAGACATGATTAAATACAGTTCTGATTACATCCAAACCCAGGAGGATGGGTGTGGAACTGCCCTGCTTTGAATTAAGTAATAAAGTGGGAAAAAGTAGAAAGCATAGCAGGGCAGTAGCTCTGTTTCATTAACATCCTCATGCCTGATGGTGCTGGCACCTCTGCCCAGTGCAGGTGTGATTGCAGTGTGATTTTGGGACCCTGGGCACACCTGGCCCTCGGCCAGAGCCAGGAACAGGTGCTTGTGCAAGGACCAGCAACAGGATCAGGAGGGAGAAACAAGGAAAGACACAGTTGTGCACAGAACTACTGCCACTTCCTTGTGTTGATATTCGGAATAAAAATCCCATCTGTGCCACACGTTCGCCCCCAGCACCTCCTCTGACCACTGTAGTTGATCCCTGGGGGATGGTGGTGCAGAGCAGCAGCATGTATTTTTAGGACAGGCAGATTCCCACAGTACCTCCATGCCTTTGCAGAAGCTATCCAAAATCCTGTGGAAATCTGAAAGTAGGGAAATTGGGAAGAGCAATAGTAAAGACCTTGCAGTGAGGGCACTTCAAATCCATGGCTCTACAAAGGGCAGCGGCAGCCAGCACCATTATCCCCCCCGTTACAGATGGGAAAACCAAGGAAATTATGCGCCTTGTGCAATGCAGAAGTGCTGGGAATGCATCAAGATCCCAGACCAGGGAACTCTCAGCCCCTGGACCATAAGTGGGTCCTCAGATGTCAGCACCAAAGGCTATAAAACCTGAGCCCTGCTGGCCAGCTGGCTGCTGCAGCTGGGGATGTCTGAGTGCTGGCAGGTCTGACAAGCAGTTCAGACTGCCCAGCCCACACTCTCTGCTTCACTTTTATCCCTTCCAAGGGTAGAAGTTTCCCCGTGAGCACCACTCAGATCGTTGAGAGCGGATAACGCCAAGCCATCCACCTGTCTGCAGGCAGGCACAGAGCACAGAGCCCCTTCCCGCAGGGGCTCTCAAACACCTGCCTTTGTGCCCTCCAAAACCTCCTGCTGCACGAAGCTGCCCCGTGTGCTGACCACAAAACGGCTGAGTCTCGATTGCACAGCCCCTGGAGCTCAAATTCTCATTTTTTTTTGCCTGGCACTGGGGTACTTTATCCACACCCTCCTCCAGCTCTAATGCAGGTACAGGGGAGCACTCAGCCCACTCGGGAGCAGAGCAGCCTGCTTGTAAACTTAATATTACTTGAGGTTTGCTCAGAGTTCATGCCCCAGGTTGCAGTTAGATGGAGTGAAGCAGTCCCAAGTGTTTCTGATGGATATAAAAAGGATATGCAATCAGACGTGCACTTAAGCAAGTATATTACCAAGTTAAATGACTACAGTTTTACTAAGCTAATTAAAAACGGAACAAAGCGATGATCAGATTAAGGTCATAATTAATAACTCTATAGGTTCAAATTATCCAGTCACCCAATAAATTCTCCATGTAATCAGAGGGAGCTGCAGCTGATAACTTGAGGGAATTCGTGTCTTACTCAGAGGTTTTCAGGAGGCAAGAGCTGCCTTTGGAGCAGTGACCTCAGCTCACCAAGGTTTGGTGCTAACCCTGCTGCCCAGGAGGCCATTCCCTGAGCCTTCAATGCCTATTCCAGGTTTCCTCCTTCAAGGGATGCAAGTGGACTCAGGAGGGGTGAGAGCCCCTCAGTCCCCACCTCCCCAGTAATCGGGGCAACAGCCACCACCCACCAGCAGAGTGGTGTCTTGCCATGGTTTAGCTCCAGTTTTCAGCAAGAACGAAACCTTTTAAGGAGCTCATCATTTGTTTTGTGGTATATTTACACTCGTCGTTTTAAGACTCTATTTTTAGGTGCTCTCCTAGTGGTTGAGCTCTGACATCCCTTACCAGCTGATGCCAGGCCCTTGGGTGCCCAGCTAATGGGGATGGAGAGGCTGCCCAGCACCTCCCTGAGCTCACCTCAGTTCCTCATTAGCTCCTGGAAATGCCCAGCGTGCTGCTCCCTCTGCTGGGATTTGGGCTCTTTCCATCCTCAATGCTCAGGATTTGGCCAAGTGAATGTTTTAAGGGGGTTGTTTGTCTTCTTGTTGTTTAGAGCCTGGAACAGCTGTAAGAGCAGGAGAGTTTGACAATTACACAATCCTATTGTTAATTATCTTAATTATGAGTACGCTGCTAGGTGTCATCTCCACTGGAGGCTTGTGCTGCAGCGTTCAGGTCCTGAATCCCTGGGGTCTGCACATGGACACTCTTCCAGACCCCTTCTGGGGCTCACAAGCGGTGGGGAACAAGGCTTGAGAGGTGCAGGGAGAGCTCCATCACCCAAAAGACTTCCCAAAGCAGGAGGGAAAGAGGTGGGAGATGGGGATGCTGAGGATGCTGGGGACACCGCTGTGCAAGGACTCCCTGGAGCTGAGCCCAGGGATGCACCCAGCACCCCAGGGGATTCCTGATGGATTCGGGGGAAATCGGAAAGGTCCCCTCTGGTTCTCCTCCACCCACAGCCCTGGGGCGGCCCCGGCTGGTTCCCTCCCCTCCCAGACTGTTTCATAGCCTGAAGCTGCTGTTTACAAAAAGCAAATGTTTTACCGTTGGCTAATCTGCCTTGTTTGCAAAAGCCCTGAAGGCTCATTTTAATTGCAAGTAAATGATTCTTAACGATATAAATCAGAGCCAGGGAGTGTTTGTGATATCTTGCACTGTAACCAGGAGTCAAGAAATGAATTAGTCTCAAATTGAAAAGGGGAAGGTTTCCATCTGAAATTGGGCAAATACGAGGCTTCATCAAGGAAAGATAATCACTTGGCGGGATAATAATGAGGCTTCAGCTTATCAGTTTTGCATGGAGAATCCTTAATACGCCTGTAGCGTGTTTTGCTGCCGTGAGCAGTGTGAGAGACAACTCAATAAGAAAGGTAATGGAGAGAGAAGAGCTGCGGCAGCCCCCAGCTATTCCCTGGCCCCGAGGCTCAGACCCACCTGGCTTCAAAGAAAAAAGGAAAATGGAAACAAATCATACAGGTGGCAAAGTGTCTGGCTGGGGAGCAAGGCTCTGCTTTGGTGGGCCCCCCTCTCGCTCTGCCAGCCGCACAGGGCCCCCAGCTCGCCCTCCCCCAGGACCCTGCCCAAGCTCCCAGCCTGCCTGGCTGGGACCAGCAGGAGTTTTTCTGTTCCACCTGGATTAGCCCCAGACTGTGGATGGACAAAAGCATGGAGACACGAAGCAGCCGAGGTCTGGCGTGTTTGGGGTGCTGTTCCCTGCCCCATTGCTCTCCGGGAAGTTCCCCGAGTGCGAGGGATGGGTTCAGACTTGCAGAGGCTCAGCATCCCCTTCCCTCCTTTGCCAGTGAGGATCCTCAGGCAGGACAGCACGGGGCTCTTTGGGAAGGGGCTGGCACAGCTGGGATGCTCTCAAGGACAGTGGGGGTCTCCCAAAGGGGACAGTGATCCCCAAGGCCCCCCTGGCCAGAGGCTGGGTGGGAAGCAGGGACCAGCAGGATCTGCAATTGGAGAGTTGTCACGGCAGAGCTGCTGGACCTGCCTGCTGTGCCCGAATGGCAGCCGCTAATGTGTGTACAATTAGCAGTGGGCTGTAATTGCTGTCTGAAACCTCTTGGGCTGCCGGGAGGATAAACCCAGCTCAGAGAGCCCGGCACTGGGCCAGGCTCTGGGTTTGCAGCCACCAGGGCTGTGCCAGCCCCGAGCTGTGCCCTGACCCCTCTGCTCAGCGCCCAGCACAAACACAGCTCTCCTGGAGCATCCCCCCGGCCGGGATGGGGGTCCTGACCCCGGAGAAGGGGCAGAGGCCGGGGCAGAGGCTGGGGAATGGGTGCAGCTGCTGCTGAGCAAAGCTGTGGGTTCATTACCAACCTTTTCAAAATCAGAGCTTAAAAATATCCCCCGCTGGCAGGGGCTGGCTCAGCTGCACGGCTGGTCCTCATCTCCCTCTCGGGATATAAATAGGCAGCACTGAATAGCAACGCTGGCCCAGCGCTTTCCACTCTGCTGCACGGGAGGGGACGGTGGCACGAGCCCCCTGGGTGGCTGGGGACACTGCCTGAGCAGCCTGGTCATGTCCCACCGAGTTGGGATGTGCCTGCAGATGTCACAACAGGAGCTGCTTCCAGCTCAAATACAATGCAACCAGGAGAGCAGCCAGGAAAAGAGGGGTGCAGTTTTGGGATGAGGATGAGGGAGGAGAACCGTCCCTGCTGGCTGGGGTCTGCAAACCCTTCCTGGTCCCCTGGGACATACCCTGGGGACAGTGCTGGCAGTGGGAGCTGCTTCTCAACAAGCGTGGCTTTTCTTTCACAAGGTTTCGCAGTCTTTTAGGGGAAACAGGTGATTTTGTGATTAATTTTGTGGCAAAATTATAAATTCGCTGTTTGTGAAAGAGGAATCTCCTGCATTATGGTCCTTTGGTGACACTGGATGAAGATGTTCCTACAGCAAACCCCGATATCAGAGCAGGAGTACCCAGGAGACAAGGAAATAAATGCTAAAATAAAATTTAAAAAACACTTTTCCTTTTTTGGCTTCTAATAAGAGCCTGGTATTTAATAATGGAGAGTCAGATGCCCAGATATGCCCTTATTAAATGAAAGGTGCAAATGTCGTTGCTCAGTCCACAGTGCATGTCTCTGACTAAACACAGGGCAAAAGATCTTAACACCTCTCCAGAACAAGTGGATGCTCTCGTTATTCTCCAGTGCAGCTGCAGCTTCTCTGTTCAGGAAGCTCCTCAAGTGCTTCATCACAGTCTCCCCCAGACTAACCCCTCTGTCCTGCCAGGAATTCATCATTGCTCTCCACGTTTCTAGAAGATGATCCATTCCACAAAGGGAAGTGGAGGAAAAGCTCACATGAAGCCTGTCCCATTGTGCCCTTAGGAGCAAATTATTCACAGTGCCACCAGGAGAGGCCGTGAAATAACCCTGGCTGCTCAGTAGGCTGACAGAAGCAGGAGGAAAAATTCATGCCCAAAGGCAAGGTGAAGAGTTTCTTGGTTGTAAATGATGTCTTTAAATTGGGAAAGAAATCTCTTCTGGGAAAGGGTTGGGAAAATCTGCCGCAAAGTGAGGAACCCCTCTTGGCTCCATCTCAGTTTATCCAGGCTGGGGCTTGGCTGCAGAGAGCCCCCAGTGATGGCTGTGATGGCACAGGGGCTGCTGCAGCTGGCTGTCCCTTCCACCTGGTGTCCCTCCAGGTCAGTGTCTCTGGCTGTGTCACCACGCAGAGGTTGGGGACAGCCTCCACGGGGACAGAGCTGACCTCTGCAGCCCTCAGGATTCCCACAGCTGCATGCAGGCCCGGATGTTTGATCTTGCTTTGTTTCCTATTCCTTTCCACCAGCAGCAGAAATCTGCTCTGTCTCCTCCTGGATTTGGAGGACAGGGATATTTAAGTGCCCATGTTTCCTCCACTGAAATGGTCTCTCCTTCCAGCATCTGTGCTATGGAAAAGGGGATGCTCTGAGCCAGCTGCCTGCCTCAATGGCCTAGGAGTTGTCATGAACACTTGCAGTCGCCTCAGTCATGTTGGCCATGTTACTAACACCCTTTAAAAAGTCATTTTCTGTGGAAAGTACTCATGTCATAACCATGACAATAAGGGAAAGCTCAGTTATGGGCATCCCTGCTAGAGAGGGTCGAATCAGTGCCCAGAGTGGAAAGGCTGTCCCAGGGTACTACACTGGGAAGGGTCAGGAGCCCCTCCAAGGGCAGGGATGCCCTTTGCCTCTGCCCCCAAGCCAAAAAAATCTGTGGCTCAGTGTGATTTCATGAGTCATCCCCAGCATGAGTCACTGCTGCTCCCTGGGCTGTCATTTTGTTGGGAATGGGCTCTTGCTGGTTCCTCTGCAGCAGGCAGGGCAGGGTGGGAGCCAGAGCAGAGCAAGGGGATGCTGCAGCCATCCCTCTAGAGCAGAGCCCTCTCTCCCCAGCTACGGCACCCAGCCAAAACCATTCCTGCCAGAGCGACTCTCCTTGGACCCTCCAGCTGCTCTCGGGGAACTGGAAATGGTGGTGGCACTGCCCTTGTAAGCAGATTATTTCTGTTGGGCTCTGGGCTCTTTGCCTCCACACAATCACTCACTGATCGCATCCTTTTCACCAGTTAACTTGGGGTTTATCAGTCTGAGCCCTTGCCTTTATCAGATCTCAGCCTTGCTGGCCCGATGAGCATCTCTCACGCTTCCCAGGCTCCCTGGAAGATCTCTGCCACTTATTTGCAATGTGCTGAAACGATGCCAGGCTTTGTGAAGCTGCCTCTCCTGGGAATCCCTGGAGCTCTGTGAGGTGCTCCCAGCTCAGTGCACAAACTGCACGGAGCAGCACTGAGAAGCCTCCTGCCCACCGTGCCCCAGCCCTGGGGGGATCCATCCCAGCAAAACCTGCTCCTGGGGGATGCAGGGTCCTCACAGAGCCTCAGGGACTGATACAGCTGCTGCAAGGGACAGTGGGAGAGGAAAAAGCTGCTCCTGCAGCCCAGGCTGCTCTATGCACGGTGCCCATGGTAGGAAATGGATTTGTAGAGAATTCTCAAAGCCTGACAGAAGGCTCACATAGTGTGGGTCTGTGTGCAAACTCTGAGACAGAAAATGCTGGCTTAGAAATGCCATGGAATAGGACAGTCATTGTTGAGAGAGAAATGGAACTGGAAACAAGTTGCAAATGATGACCTTGCAAATAAGATTAGATACTTTGGAGAAATAGAACCATGAAGGATGCATTGTAGTAGGACCCACGAGGGGTGATTTTGGATGATTGGCTTTAAGGCATTAGCAGCATTGTGTGGCAAAAGCTGATAGGCCAAGAAACGCTTATAAAGGATTGTAATTAGGAAATAGTTGGCTTCTGATTGTGGTGGCGTGAACTGTAACATCTGTATTGTCTCACCCTTCACAGGAGACTGAAAATGCAATAAGAGTTTTTTAAAACACCTTTCAGTTGCCCCATCTCTGGGTCAGAAAAGGGCAGAATCCAACACCTATGTGCACACAGTGTGTGTCAGACCCAGAGCTATCATTCCTCTGGCTGTGCCTCAAGAGATGCTCTCGGTGCTCTCAGGGACACGGGGATGCCCTGGGTGATGCTCCCTGGCCCCGGGTCCTCAGCAGGGTGAGCTGAGGCCCTGTTTCATGGATGACCAGAGCAGGAGACATCAAGGAGGAGCTGCACCTCAGCCCTGGCTGCAAACCTCCTCCAGCCCAGGGACACGGTGAAGCCCCCAGCCCCACATTACCCCTGGGACAGCCTTGTCCGTGGCAGCCCTGGCAGTGCCACTTGGGAGCTGCCATTTATTTTGCTGGCTCAGAAAGGTACCAGTGGCTCCCAGCGCTTCATCTTCCCTCAGTGGGGGGGTGAAAATGACCCTGGGGACCAGCAAGCAGGTCCAGCAAGAGCTGGAGCTCTGCTTTGCACCCCGGAGCCTCTGGTGGTCCCACATCCTCAGGTGGCTCCAATGAACCATAGGAGATGAGCGGCTGTGCTCGCCCTGCCTCAATGTGTCACGTGTGGAACAGAGATGAAAAGACCTTGGAACGTGGCCAGGGAGCTGGGAAAATAGATGGGCTGTTTGAGAAGCACCTCAGAGAGAAATGCTGACTGCCATGGGTGGAAATCAGTACCCTGGGCTCCGCTGAGCAGTGCAGACCTGGGCACGAAGGGATGCTCAGTGCCCTGCACCCTTCACTTAGGGCCAGTCCCTGTGGCATTCAGGCAGAGCAGCACGCAGGAAAGGCTGCATCTCACCTCACCTGGGTGGTTTTTCAGCTTGGCTGTGTTTGTGCTGTGACTGAAGAAATCCTTTTAATAGGAGAGCACGTGGCTTCAATGGGGGCATCCTCACAGCCAAGGCAGGTCTGGATACACTCAGGATGTTCCCTCTGCTGCTGGTGCCAGCCACACTATGGGATGCAAGGGTTAACCCTGCTCAGTTTATTATCTTAACTCAAAATAAGCTTTTTCACAGAAAGCAGTTGGGTGTGTGGAGTGAAACTCATCACTCCAGGGATGCTCAGTGCTGCTGAAGACAATTTCACGAGTAAATACGGATTTTTAATGTATTTTTTTTTTTTATGAAGCAGAAAAGTGACATGGCTGGATGGTGGAGAACTTACCTGAGCTAATGGCCCAGCTGGAGCTCTTCCAAGCAGTCTGTTTAAGGAAATGGATAGTTTGGGGCTTAGCTCAGGCTTTAAATGCCTTTAAATAGATCTGTGCTGTTTTCCTGCTGTCCCTGTCATGGTGAAGGAGATGGGTTCTGCTGGGCTGGCTCCTGTTTGAGTGGGAGAAGTCCAGAAGATGCTGAAGTGGGCCTGGCAGAGGGCTGGCTCCTCTGAGCAGTGTGTGATGCTCAGTGCTGGAAAAGCCACCAGCTCCTGGCTGTGTTTGCCCCCTGGGAAATGACTGTCCCTGCCAGGCAGAGACTGACCAGCTTGTCACCCTCTGTGGGTGCTTGGAGGGGCACTTTGGGCCCTACAAGAGGTTTTGAGCTGCGGGTTCGCAGCAGCTCTGTGCCTCCAGCCGAGGGAGGGAGCAGCACTGCCAGTGACCCAGAGTGGTAATCAGCCTCTTCATCTGGGCACTGCCACAGCCAGGCCAGTGCACGAATTGTGTGACATTGTGCCAGGTCTGACACACCTTGGGAGGTCATTCAAACACCAGCAGCTCCTGTTGGAGCTGGAGAAGGTCCTTCTCTCTCAGCTGGAGAAAAGACTCTCAGCAGCCCAGATGCCTGATCCTGGGCTGCAGGCTGCCGTTCCCTCTCCCCTGATCTTGCCCAGATCTCTTGCCTCCTGCAATGACTCCTTGTCCCCTGAGCAGCTCAGGGCAGCTCCTTTCTTGATCACTTGAGTGGAGCTGACAGCTCTGAGCTCTGCCCCCACGCTGGCCTTGGGGGGACTGAAACACAGGCCAGCAACATGCCTGAGCTTCTCAGGAGAATGCTGGGCATTTGCTTGGAGAAATCATCACCCCAAACATCATGGAAAAGGTGAATTTTGGAGCCGTACTTACACATGTTAACGTGGGGCCAAAATCTGTGTGGGCTCTGAACTTAGACCTGTGTGAACGAGAGCAAGGTTGAGTTTGATGGGGAGAGCCTCCTCCAGCAGTGCCCAGGGGATTCCTGGATGGAGCTGGGAACAGCCACCAGCCCCGCCACGGAGGAGAGCCCTGTGCAGGCACCAGAGTCAGCAGTGCTCTGTGTGTCCTGGGAGCTGGCTTTTGGTGACACGACACGAACTTTGAGCCTCAGCGCTGATCTGATCACAGAGATGGGAGATGAAGGTGCTGCCTTAGAGAAAGCAGCTCTTCAGATAAATTCCCCTGCAGGGCAGTGTCCAAACAGCTTCACAACCTTTTCAGCCACATGACAGGCTTGAAAACAAAATTCCAGTAATGGATGTAGGGGAGCGTGTCTTTGTCCGGCGGGATGGTGAAGCAGAGCTGTGCTGTGATCAGCCCCTGACTCATGCTCTCATCTGGCTTCCAATTAGCTCTGGCTCAGGATCAGCTTCTCCTGCTGAGCTGGGAATGAAGGAGCCAGGATGAAAGGCGCTGAGTGCATGCCAGGTGGGCTGGGGACACAGGGGGAGCTCCCTGGGACTCTCGTGGAGCCCTGGCCAGGGGCTGGGTTCCCCCTTCCCCTTGGTGTGAGCTGTGCATGTTCACCACTAATCCACAGATAGGTGAGAAACTCGCTGGAAAAATAGAGATACGTATTTCTAGATTATAGAAGCATTATATCATAGAATCATAGACTGATTTGGGTTGGGAGGATCCTAAAGCTCAACTCATTCCATCCCTGTCAGGGACACCTCCCTTTATCCCAGGGTGCTCCATCCAACCTGGCCTTGGGCACTGCCAGGGATCCAGGGGCAGCCAGAGCTTCTCTGGGCACCCTGTGCCAGGGCCTCAGCACTCTCACAGGGAAGAATTAGAGATGGATATATATTTCTACATAATCTATATATTTCTATACAAATACATAATTATCGGTATGTCTACTTATATATTTCTATATTAAAATGAATTATTATATTTCTATATAATCTATGTATAGAAGAAACCCCTGTTGCTTACCACGGTGTTCCTTCAAGCCTTGCCACCCTTCCAGCAGCAGCTCCAGGAACACACACGCTGTGCCTGCTCCTGCTGCCCACCCTGGGCTTCCCACAGGCCCAGAGCCATTAGCAGGGTGTGCTCTTGGGGTCTGGGCTTCTGGGGGGCTGACATCCAGCCCATCCTCACCATCCCTGTCCTTCAGCCCTCCCTACCCCAGTGGGCATCCTCTGGGAACAGGGACATGGTGGGCACAGGGACAGGGTGGGCACAGGGACAGGGTGGGCACAGGGACATTGTGGGCACAGGGACATGGTGGGCACAGGGACAGGGTGGACACAGGGACATTGTGGGCACAGGGACAGGGTGGGCACAGGGACATAGTGGGGTGTCTCCCTTTCCCTTAGTGGGCACAAGGCCGATGCTGGCCATGGCCAGGGCAGGGCTCAGCTGTGGGGTTGCTCGCCCTGCGCTGGCTGTGTGGTTCCAGGGACAGCAGCAATGCCCGAGGGCCTTTTCCAGCCTGGCCGGGGTGCCGGGTGTCCCAGGGGCTCCTCTGGGCACTGCGGGGCCGTGATGCTGCTGCCACGGGCCTGCCCTGGGACAGGCTCGGGCACAGGGCCCTTTCCCCGCTGGATGGCATCCCTGTGGGATGGATCCCTGTGGGATGGATCCCTGCGGGATGGATCCCTGTGGGATGGATCCCTGCGGGATGGATCCCTGCGGGATGGATCCCTGCGGGATGGATCCCTGGGGCCGTGCCCCCTGTGAGCAGAGCTGCAGGTGCCCGAGCCGGGACCAGCCCGGGCCGCTCCCCGCTCCCATCCCGGGCACACCTGGGCACCGGGACGGGAAATGGCTCCTCAGTGCCTGCAGGGCTCGGTGGTTACCGGGCACAGGTGGGACACTGCTGGAGCCTCGCAGGGCTCGGGGATAAACCCAGCACACGGCTCCCGAGGCACTGGAGGGGCTCTCCGTGTGCGGGGGGTTTGTCCCGTGGGCTCCTCTGTGCTTTGTGCTCTCCGTGTGTGAATTAAACATCAGCTCAGTTTGCTGGTTTGGGGTCAGGGATGCTGAGTTATTGCCTGGCACAGGGCGTTTGCTCCTTCTGCACTCCAGGAAGCCCCTCTGCTAGAGCTGCACCTCCCCACTTCTGCCAGCTTGGCAGGAAGCTGTGACACGGTGATGGGGACACCATTCCCCACCATTCCCAAACACCCAGGGGTGCCCCGGGCCACCAGACCCCATCGATGGCTCAGTACAGGCAGGAACACTTGCAATAACCCCAAGATACCGTGGTGGTGGTGGTGGTGGTGGTGGTGGTGGTGGTGATGATGATGATGAAGATGATGATGATGATTATTATTATTATTATTATTTTTACAGGCTCCTCAGAACCCTTTAGGATGGTTACCTGAGCAAGCTGTGGGTGGGACAAGCCTGGCTGGATGTGCAGGAAAGGTCATTGAGGAAAAGTCCTGCTGGGTCCCCTCCAGGCAGGGCCACCCCCTCCAGATGGTGACAACCCCAAACCAAGCCCTCAGTGCACACACAGGAGCTGGCCCTGGGATAATCACTGCCTTGACAGGCTGAGGGGCAGCTGCTGCACTCCAGAAGGCCGGGCCAGAGCCAAGGCTATTTCCCAGAGTCCAAACAGAGACGCTGCCCCTCGGGTCCTGCCTTGGCTCCTTCCCACGTGCAGCAGCAGGCGATGGAAGCCCCTCGGTCCTGGCTGGCCAAAGCCTGAGCCACGCTCTGATGGGCAATGGACCAAACTCACAGATTTCACCCAGCCAAAATACACAAGTGCTGCTGCTCAAATGCATTGGGGATGCTCCAGGTCCCTGCTGGCCATCAGGTTTGAGGGGGTTATTTAAGAGAAAAATCCGTGTTTTGCCGGTGAAGGCAGAAAGACCAATTTTCGTCTCTTGTCCATTAATCTAAGTTCCACTTGCTCCCAAGTTGACCCAGTAATTGTAATTCTAAATTAAATGTAAATGTATTGGCTGCTGGTAAAGGTCATTCCACAGAAAATGGCTATGTTTGCCTCTCCTTCAGATGCTTGAATACTAAACATGTATAATTCACAGGATCATTAGCAGATAAAGACATTTCCCACCTCTGCTCCCTAATCCTCACACAAACCCATTCAATACGTCACTGGGCAAAAGGAAAACTGTTCACTCTTATTTAATGCTCATAGGTCGGGCCTCTGCTGTGAAAAAATGCAGGTGCTCAGCATCCATCAGGCTGCAGCCCTCTGGAAATGAAATCCATGTCTTAGAAGAGGCAGAATGAGCACAGAATCTCCTTTAGGGCTCTGTGCAATTGAGTCTCTGCTCTGCCAGATCATCACCCTGGCTTGAAAAGGGTAGACTTGGGTCAAGGTCTGTGAAACCTCCTCCAAACCTCCTCTCGGGGGAATTAGGGCACACAGGTCTAATGAGGACCCAGGTAGAAGGCACTGATTATCTCTGGAGCTCCCTGGGGTGGGCTGGGTCATGTTGTGCCTGCTCAGGGAGCTCCTAAGTCTTGGCCATAACAAGCAGGTGGAGCAGAGCGTCAAAACTGATGAGGATTTTTCCACCACCAAGTGCTGAAGAAGGAAAAACCACACGGTCCAGCAGGAATCATCCCCTGGTGGTGGCAGGAGGTGGCCAGGCAGTTTCCTGCACAGACTAAGGCAGTAATTCACAGCATCCCCAAGTCACCGAGCCTCTTGTTGTCTGAGAATGGCACAACTTCCTCAGCTGTGATCAGGAGCTGGAATTGCTCAAGACTTTGGATTTTCTCCCCTCTTTGTTGACTGACTGCAAACAATCTGCCACAATCTGCTGGAGCTGCCACGCTCTGGAGGCAGAATGAGCAGTGGGTGCTCATGCCAGTGGCACAGCTTTGCTCTCAAGGCCCTGCTGGTGGCTCCTGAGCCAGCTGAGGGTCCTGCAGCCACCCCCATCTGCAGGGAATTTCCCCAGGGCAATCCTTGGTGGGAGGCTGAGTGCCAGATCCACTGCCTGACCCTGGCACAGGGATGAGGAGGGTCTGTCTCACCTGCAAGCAGCTGAGGCAGCTCTGTGCTCTCAGGGCAGCTGAGATCCACTCCTTGCAGTTTTGGGGTCCCCTCCTCCCTCCCCACTGGATGCTCACTCCCAGAATGTGCTGCTCTGGAAAAGCACAGGCTTTGTGACAGCAGAGTTTGTCAGCTCAGCATCCCTGACCACCGGCCCAAACCACCCCAAACTCGGCTGCAGATGGACACAGGATAGATAAACTCCAGCTGTTCCCTCTCATCTGAGCCACTTCCCAGGGAGCAGCAGGGGTTGGGATGCTCTGTGGGATGTGTCCTCCCCGTGACAGGAATGGTTCCATGGGGCTGAGCAGAGCAGTGCTGCCCCAGGTTTGTCTCTCAGCAGCCCAGGCACGGTGCAGCAGCCCTGGGAAGAGCCAGGCTGCAGCAGCAGTGTGGAGCCATGCAGGAGGGGAGGCTGGACACAGAGCCATGCACGGCACGGGAGATCAGGCAGTCACCCAGGACACAGGCTGGGATAATCCCACAGCTCGGAGGGTTTGGGCTTCAGGGGGCTCCCAGCTGTGGGCAGAGGGCTGGGGGCAGCTGGTGCACTCAGGGAGCAGCAGGATTAACGCCCTGGAGGCTCTCCCCGAGCCACTGCTGCTCACCCAGACACTCCCTGCCTGTCCCAGGGGTGATGCAGCTCCTTCCTCTGTGCTCTGAGCAGAAGCCAAGCCTTGGTGGGTCTCGAGGTGACCGAGGTGTCCCTGGGTGCTGCTCGGAGGGGGTGAGGTCCCTGCTGTGATGGGTGATGGGTTCCCTGGTGCTTTCACAGCACAGGTGGTGCAGTCCACGGCCAGGGAGTTGTTCTCCCTGCCCAGGAAGCATCTCCCCAAAGGTTCAGGG
Source organism: Brachypodius melanocephalos (assembly GCA_013398615.1). NCBI lineage: Eukaryota > Metazoa > Chordata > Aves > Passeriformes > Pycnonotidae > Brachypodius > Brachypodius melanocephalos. The sequence goes on along the minus strand of VZSR01003410.1, from coordinate 976,223 downwards.
AGGCTGGCAGGAGCTGGGCACGGCTCCCAGGGGCTGCTGGGCTGCTGATGCCTGCCCTCCTTCAGCTGGCTGGGAGGTCTGCAGCAAGGAGAGCACTGGCAGGCCCTTCCTGGAAGGTGCTCATTCATGCACTGACATGTTTATTTGCATACAGACATTTTAGGCTTTTTGTTGTTGGCTGACTTATTGTACGAGTTCTCAAAGCTGTGATATTGAATTATAAATTGAGACAGTGTATCCATGAAAGATTGCTCTTTGACTATAGGCAGCACTATCAAATATGACAGTCACAATAAATGCATGCTTTAAAGCCAAGCTAAATATGCTCTGCAATCCAAGATGTGCAAATCAAGCAAGTAGAAAAATAACCATAATATTTTTTTTTTCCACAAACAAATCCCAAACCTTGGGTGATGATTTTGTTTAGCTTTATGTCTTGGCTCCTTGGCAAAATACTCAGGCAGCAGATAATGAAATGACCTACTTTTGCTGTCTTTGTTCATGACAACACATAAATTAAGAATTATGCCCTTTCAAATTAAACTTATCGTTTTTGCAGAAATTAGAGTGTAATTTCTGCTGCAGGTTGGAGGTGAGGGAAGGGGAGGTGGTTCAGTTCCTGCGGGGTCGCCCTGTGCTGTGCCCACCCCCAGGAGCAGCAGCTGAGCATCCCGGTGCTCCTGGGCTGGTCCCCAGCAGCAGCAGGGTGGGGTCGTGTCCTCTCCTCGCTGCTGTCACTGGTTTGTGTTCACCTGGGCGGCCTGGAGGCTGAGCAGAGCCATTCAGCCGATGATTTCCTGATTTCCCCAAGGGCCCGGCTTTAACCCAAACCTGCCTCGAAAGCTGCCACCATGGGCTGGGAGCGCTCCCCTCCCTCTGCCAGGGGAATTGTTCTGCCTCCGCCCGCATGCGATGCGCAGGGTGCTGGAATGCTTCCTGACTGGGTGACGGCAAAAGAACGTTTCCTTAATTGAATTTCAGATGGGGAGCGTGGGCTGCAGCCCGGGGGGGCTGTGCTGCTCCTTTGGGGTGGGGGTCCGGGCCCCCGCCAGGCTGGAGGCGATGCCGGGGGACAGAGGAATGATTTGTTCGAGTGAGAGGTGTGTGTCTGGCTATCCTTGCCTCCGGATGGGACGGCTGGGTCAGAGCAAGGTTGTTGAGCAAGGCTGTGTAATTTCCTGAGGATGCCGGCGGCAGGAAGGAGGATGGAGCGTGCCCGGGGTGATGCTGGCCAGCCCCAGGTGGGCTGCGGAGCTGGGGGAACTTCTGTCCTCCCCGAGCACCTCGGATGGATTTAATACTCTACAAAATCCATTATGAAACCCAGCGATGCATTTCCACAAACAAGAGGCTGAACACAGCGCTTGGAGCTCTCCGCAGCCGGGCCCTGCAGGCGCGGTACCAACCCTGCACGGCAGCTGCAGGAGGGGGATCGCAGTCCTGGCAGGGTCCCTGTCCCTGCCCCGGTCCCCTGCACCAGCCCCTTCCCGCAGGGGATCGCTGGGATCCACAGGTGACAGCACTGCTGGCTCTCCATCCCCGGCAGAGCCCAGCAGGGTCTGGGGGCGAGGTGCAGGGGATGCACAGCCACGCACCCCGTGAGACGAGCAGGGCACCCTGAACACGCCCCTGAGCCCCTGCAGCCCCCCAGCTCCGCGGGCAGGGATTTGTCTCCCACAGAAGCTCTCTCCCATCCTGCCGGTGCTGGGCGAGCTGCGTTGCCCCTGGCAGGGTTTTGTGGGCTCCGTGCCCTGGCAGAGCTCTCCTGCGGGCTGTGAGGATGCTGCTGGCCAGCCCCGGGATCTGCATCTGGCCCAGAAGGGGCTGTGCCTCAGAGCCGGGGCACCGCTGCAGCAGGAGCCTGAGGGGTGCTCACACAGCCTCTCACTGTGCCCTCACTCCCAGGGAGCTGCAGGTGAATTCTCAGAGCTCCCAACTCTGCCAGAAGGATTTGAGGGTCAGAGGGTGACCCTTGGGCTGGGCTCCCCAAAGCCCCTCTGTGCAGGGGGTGAGCGGTTCTGGGGGGCAGATAAAGACCCACCCCGGACCCCAAGGCACACAGCGCCCTGTGCTGATTCCCAAAGGTGTCCATCGCTGAGGGGCTGAATTTACTGCAGGGGTTTGGGGGTGCTGTGCCTGCTCCAGCCTGTGGCAGGTGGAGGCTTTGTTCTGCTGCAGCAGGAGAGCAGAGCAGCCCCTGGGATGCTGCGCCTGCAGCAGAGTCCCCAGCCACGGGGGAGCAGGGCTGGCAGCAGTGACCTCGCTCTGCTGGGACATTCTCTGTCACCTCCTCAGCGCTCTGCATCAGCTCTGCTGCTGCTGCCAGAGTTTTCCAGGCTATCCTGCAGTGCTGCTCTGTGTCCAGTGGCCCTGAAGGTGGTGGCTCTGCTCCCTCTCCAGGCTGGCTCCTGTCTCCTGCTGCTTTGGAGCAGTGGCTGGCAGGAGCACCTGCACTCCTTCCTTCCAGCCTGCTGTTTCCAGGTTCAGTGAGTAATTCCCGATGAGCTGTGATTTCTAAAAATAAATCCTTAGGATTACAAACATGAGGGCTGAATTAATATTCCTGCAGCGTGTGCTGTGTTAACTCCTCTGGGATGTCTCACCTGGTGGCTGTGCCTCCCTCGCAGGCCTGCCCCTCCTGCTGCTGCTCCCAGAGCTGCTGTGGCCACTCAGAGCAGGATGGGGCTGCTTGGTGCACACCCTGACCCAGCTGAGAGTGGATGTGTGGGACACAGCTGCTCTCCACGCTGATCTCATCTTTGAAAATATCTTATTTAGGTCAGATTTCTTTTTTTTTTCTTTTTTCCCAGGCAGATCTTCTGCCAGTCTTTGTTTAATCTGAGCTGTCTAATTGGGGCCCCCAAATTCAGCTGAACATGCTGTTAGTCTCATTGAAGAGCTCTGGCCTCATGGGTTGGGTTTTTTCCTTTTCCCTTTTCGCAGAGGATTGATTTTCCTGCCAGTGTGATTCCTCCCCACTGAAGTTCCCATCACTGCAAAGTTCAGGCTCCTCTTTGTTCTGACTCTCGCTGTCTCCACACAAAGTGAGAGGCAAATGCTCTGCTCTATTTTAGGTGTGACTGAGATGAGAGTCCTGCACAGCAGGGCAGGCTGCAGGAAGCTCCTGCTCAGTGATCATCTTTCCTTGACCAGAATCAAAGGAGCAGCCGGTCTTTGGGAGCACCTCAGGAAAGGCCACGTCTCCCTGGCCAGGCTGTGCTCAGCAGGGAGCAGCACTGCTGTCCCCTGGCCAAGGCAGGAGCTTTCCCTCTCCTATGGAGAAACTGGAATTTTTATCATCCCTGAAATGCCCCGAGGATGCTCCTTGTCCTCCCACGAGAGAGGAGCAGATGCCCCATCCCTGGAGACAATAAGGGCCAGGTTGGATGGAGCTCTGCTCAGCCTGCTCGGGTGAAAGTTCTCCCTGCCCAGGGCAGGGCAGCTGGGCTGGATGATCTTCAGAGATCCCTTCTACTCCAAACCCTCCTGTGACAGCAAAAGGAGCCCTCCCATGGGTTGCTCCAGGATTGCTCCTCCCTGAGGATGGAGAGTGGTGTCCCAGTAAGGAAACCTTCTACTGCCTTGAGTTATTCCTAATTCCAGGAGAGTCCACAGGGGACTGGGGCTGTTTCTCTCACCAGAATGCCACCGTTGCTGTTTGCCATCAGCTAGCCCAGCTGATGCCAGGCCCTGGCGCCAGGTGAGGCCCTGCTGTGCTCTCCTGTGCCCAGGCAGCAGCTCTGCAGCTCTGCCTCTCCCACCCCACCCTCAGCTCTGCCCCCAGACCCCACCAGCCCTGTCGGTGACATTCCTGGGGGGCAAATGGCCCTGGCAGCCACGAGCGGGTCTGGTGAGTGGCACCGGCACTGTGGGCATATCCTCACCCCCAGAGGGATAGGATATGGCCCTGGGGAAGGAAAAATAATAGAGCTGGTACTCCAGATAGCACAGCAGGCTGTGGGCAGCACCTCCAGGGGCTCAGCCAGACCTTAAAGCTGCTCAGCGTGCTGCCATCCCCATTACATTGGCTCTTCTAGCCCGTGCTGGGCAAGCTGCACATGGGACACGGGATAAAATCCATCCCTGTCTGATTACTTGGGGTTTTCTCTCTCTAGCTGGTCTGAGCAGAGGGCTGTGTAATTCCAAGAGAAGCTGAGTCTGAGTCAGGCAGCTGTGAGCAGATTACTCAGTTGCTGAGCCCCCTGAGCTCAGTGGCATTTCTCAGGTGAAGTGCTCTTTTACTGCTAAGATTAACTGTTGATCAAAAGAGTATTTTTGGAGAAGGCTCTTCCTGACAAAATATTTGAAAGCGTTTTAAAATAGTTTGCGTGGAAACACGGAAAAGCTGAGGCCAGAAGGAGCTGTGGGGATCATCTGTTCTGCCCCCCCTGCCAACAGCAAACTCAACCTGAGCTGCATCCAACTTTGATTCTATACCTTATTTTTACATTTTTTAGTGCAAATCTGATGAAAAATTTGGTCTTGATGCAATCTTCAAAATCTCTGTCAAAACGGTTCAAGTGAAACTTCTGCTGAAAGCAGCTGAAAAGGTTGGCATGGAAAGAAACCTTTCCAAATGAGATGTTTACTGACGCCCTCTGGATCCTTTCAGTGATTTTCATTCTTCTATCTGGTTTTGAGCAGGAAAATTGTGTAAGATCTTCAGATGTGGAGGTGGGAATGGGCTGTGGCTGAGCCAGCACCGTTCCCCATCCCACATGGATGCTTGGGCTGTGCTGAGCCCTTTGGGGAGCTGTGGCAGGGACTGCCTGGGGACACTGGCACAAGTGGCCACAAATCCTGCAGATTTGTATCAGACACGGGCTTGATTAAAAATAAAGGAATGAATTTAAACCTTCTTGCTGTGTGTGGTGAGGCTGGGACTTCCAAAGGCAGAGAGACCAGTGTGTGCATGGAAAGGATCTCTGTTTTATTACTCTCATCTTGCTTTCTTTTCCCCCTTGTTACTAATCTCATTATGTTTAAGACTATAAATTTAGGTTGGCACAAATCTGTATTGCTAAAATATTTTACCTTGAGTTCTTAGAAGCTCTCTCCATCTGTGAGGATAATACTAAGTATTAATTAACCAGCTAATCCTGTGCAGTGCTGGAAAACATAAAACATGACAAAGAAGCAGCTCCAAAGTGCAATTCCATTCTACTCAAAGCAAACCTGTCCTTTTGCCAGGAGAAGGCTTTGGAGGATCTTTTTGCTTTGAGAACAGCACTCAGCTTGCTTCAAGAATCTGCTCAAAGCTTCCAATCCTTTTGAATCACAAAAGGAGAATAAAGGGTGGCCAGGACAGTGTGAGCACCTGGGGTGTCCCAAGGGACACCAGCAGCTGTTTCTCTGTCCCTGCCATGGCAGAACTTCCAGCAGGCGAAGGGATGGAGCAGTGCTGGCTCCTGTGCCCTGGGCCAGGGGATCATTTTTACCCCCGATACTTGTGACAGTTTCTGGCTCCTTCTCTTGGTGTGTTGCAGTCAAAAAGCTCACATTTAGCGACAAACCTGCTCCCCTGTCATCTGAGGCAGTGTCTTTGGGGCCCGGAGAAGCCCCTCTGAGGAGGGTGAAGCCCCTCTGAGGAGTGTTGGGTCCCAGATCAGGATTAGGATTCAGGTGTGGAGGAGGCTCCAGAGGGACACAGCTAAATATGGACTGGGCTCTGTGTGGGTGCCTGGCAGCCTCCCCTCAGTTTGTCACCAGCACTGTGTCCTCTGCCATGTCCTGACTTCATAGGAATGTGGGGCAGGTGAATATTAGGGGGAAAATTAGGAGTTTGGGGGTCTGGCTGAGCCTGGGAAAGGAGCAGGGCTGGGGAAAGGGCTCGTGCAGCAGGAGCTGGGATTCTGTGCCTTGGTGTGCCAGATGATTGCTTGTGCATCTGGCTCTGGATCAGGGCTATCCTGAGGAGTCACTGCAGGTTTATCCCTCCGTCTCCTGGGTGTTTTGGAAAATCCTGCCTCTGGTGCTCACATTGTCACAGGCTCTGCAGAACCTTGGCTCTGTCTGCCTCCAGACAATGCCAAGTGAAATTATTATCCCCTAGCTGGATGTGGAGGTGCCAGGCTGTGGGGTTTGGTGGTCAGCACATTGTACAGCACGGCAGGACACCAGGCAGTGCAAACCCCCACAGCCCTGTGAGACCAGCACAGACAGTGGAGAGCTGGAGTGCCAGCAGCTGGCTGTGCAGCTACCCAGTGCCAGCAAAGCCCTGCTGTCCATGCAGGAACCCATTGTGGTGTCCCTGCCCGTGGCAGGGGCTGGGATGAAGTGATCTGTAAGGTTCCTTCCAACCCAAACCATTCTGTGATTCCTACCACAGCCTGTCTGCTTCAAATAGGGCTCTGTTGGTCTTGAGTCGGTGTCAGGATTTGAAAAACCTGCACTGCTCTTTGAAAAACCCACATCAAAAGAAATATGTTGAGCAGCTGCAGCCGGGTGCAGCAGGGAGCAGGGAAGGTGCTGCTCCCCAGCACAAACCAGAGGGTTGGGATGCATGAGGTCAATGCTGGCCCTGGCCACAGAAAGCAGAAAATCAAAGAGTGGGAGGGATTTAAAAGGGGATCTGAGGCCAAGTGTTACCTCCATGCCAGGAGTCATAAAGGAAGGGATTGTTTCATACAGTGCTGTGTGAGGAGGAACTCGCTGCCTGAACAAGGTTCCTGACCTTGCAGGGATCCAGGACCTTCCTGGCCTTGTGTCCTTTGAGCAGGACTGGGTCCCCATGGTGTGAACAGCTTCTCTTCCTCCTCTCTCTGTCCTTGGTGTTCAGACCTGGCGAGTGGCATCTGCTTGGAATTCCTGACGGCCCAGGATAGTCCTGGTGCACAGCAGAGTCACTCCTGCCCACTGACAGGCAAGGTAAATCCCAGCGACAAATGTGCTGGAAAAGCTGCTGCTCTCCACCCTCACACCGCCTTTAAACAGCAGATAAATGAAGGAGGCAGAGCTGGAGCCCCTGGGAAGGGCAGCATCCCCTTGGAGGCTGTGGGAGGAGGAGCACTTGGGGGTTATGGCTGCTGTCCCTGCCCAGCTGTGTTCTGGGGCCAAGGAGGGTCCTCTGAGGGGACAGCAGTGGAGCCATTGCTGGGGGGGCTCCCACTGCTGGGAGCCTCCTGCTCAGTTTTGTTGGAGTCAGGGCTGGTGCAGGGCTGGTGTGATGCTCTGAGCTCCGTGCTGATCCGATGTGACACGCCACATCTGTCCTGCTCACAGGGCAGGCGTGACCCCTCCAGACAAGGTAGAACAGGACCTGCAAGTCCTCCTGGCACAGCCACCTCACACCAGCTGCGGGTCCTTTTGTTGCAGGGCTTGTGCCAGTTCTCTCCAAGATATCCACTGGAAACACTTTTTTTTTCTGCTCTAAATGCATAAGGATCTCTGCCAGTATTGTAATGTCACATGGAAATCTGCTTTTGCATACATACCTCTTATTACTGGAGTAGGAAATGATTCTTATGGGGACTTGGCCAAACCTCTCCAGCTTGAAGGATCCATGCAAAATTTGAATGTGTGCTTCCTCAAAGCCTATAAAGAAACCCATTTCACCTGCACTTGCTGAAGCAGGAGCATACACCAACCTTGAAAATCCCTTCTCAAATGTGGCTGGGTGGCCCAGACAAGGCATCTCCTCCCCACAGCGATGCCTGCACCTCCTCACAGCGCTGGGCTGTTCTGTCCCCAGCTCTGCTCTGACCTTGGGCCATCTGTATCTCCTGGCTGAGCCATTTCAGCTCTGCCAGCCCCGTGCTGAGCGAATCAGGGAGGGTTCCCCATCCTGGGGCAGGGGGTGCCCGGGGGGCAGCCCTGGGCTGAGAGGTGTAACGTGGTTCTGGGGTCCCACCAAGGCGGGGTGGGACCCTGTGCAGCCTGATCTGGTGGGGCCATCCCCGGGGTTTGGGGACTGGGTGTACTGCAAGGTGCCCTGCAGTCCAAACCATCCCGTGATCCCTGCTGGCAGATGCGAACAGAAAACCTTGACAGAAAACCTTAAACATGGCAAAACTGGCACCTTAAAGATGGCAAAGCACCAGAAACAGCCCAAATGGGCAGCGGGCAGAGACTGCACTGCTCTGCAGCAGGAGGGGGGTGCAGGAGCTGCTCCTGCTGGCTCCTGCCTGCCCCTCAAACACTGCCCCAGCTCCCTGGGGTGAGACCAGGACTGAGCCTGTGCTGTCCACGCTCCCTGAGGAGCTGCCTCAGATCTGTTTATAGACACCTGTGAAGTCCTCACCCTGCTGCAGTCAAAGACTGAGCTCCTGTTGCCTTCAAAAGTGGGATGGTTTCCCACTGAGCCTGTATCTCCCATCCCCTCCTCCTCAGATCCTGCTCCTGGACCTTTAGATGTCCTTCTCTTTTAACTCGACTTGATTTGTGCAGTCTGGAGCTATATTTGGGTTGGAATAAGCTGTGTTTGCCCCCTAACATCATTTGCTGAGCAATTTGGAGCTGGGTTTTGCATCACTTGTCGAGTGGCTGTGTCCCACAGCAGTGCCCTGTCAGGTGTCCTGTCTCAGGAGCTGCTCCAGAGCAGGAGTCTCTGAAGGCATCTGTGCCCTCTGGGCTTTTCATTTCTAGATTTTAGATTTGTTCCAACTTGGGAAAAAACCCATTTCTCTCCCTGGAGGGACATAAAGGTCTGCCCTGGCTCTGTGGGCTGTGGGAGTCTGGGGGATCTGTTCCAAGGGCAGTCCTTACCCTGCCTGGTTTCCAGCTTAACTCATCAAAATCCCTGTGGAGCTTCCCAGCTTTGACAAATCGCTAATTTCTACCAGAAAACTGTCTAGGTTTGAATTTTCCTGACTCCTGTTAATGTATCTAGACTGTAGGAAACAACTGAGAAATGCATTCTTCCTTCTCCCTTGAGTCCCAAACACAACTGTGCATGAGCCAGGGATGCTGGGCTGCCTCTGAGGAAATACAGCTTGTTCCTCTGGAATCATTTTGAATTTACATAGTGTCCCTGAAATCAGAATCTCAAACATTATCCTTAATTATCATTAAGTTTTTCTCTGTTGCTTCACGCTTTCACTCAGCTTCACAAAATTCTGATAATCCCAGCCCTTCCCCATCCCTCTCGCTTTAATTTGCAGCCCATCACAGTGCTGGTTAAGAGAATCAATCTCCAACTTCATTACCTCAAGCTCTTTCCCGATATGTTCTCCTGTAGTTTGGATAGATTGTGGTGTTCTTCCTTCAGATCTTTATTTTTCTCTGCTGTGGCTGATTGAGACAAATTACCCCAGGAGAGGAACACGAGGCTGATGCTGCATCCTCGGCACAGAACATCCCAGTGCCGGCTCCAGCAGCTGCAGAGTGGCCCCATCAGAGAAACCTTGGTCCCTGAAGGGTCTGGGGGTGACACTCATCAGATCTCAGAATGCTTTGTGTTGAAGAGACCTGAAACTCAACTCATTCCACCCTTGCCATGGGCAGGGACACCTCCCACTGTCCCAGGCTGCTCCAAGCCCCAATGTCCAACCTGGCCTTGGACACTGCCAGGGATCCAGGGGCAGCCACAGCTGCTCTGGGAATTCCAGCTTTTCCCACCCTCCTAGGGAACAATTCCTTCCCATTATCCCACCTATCCCTGCTCTCTGGCAGTGGGAGCCATTCCCTGTGTCCTGTCCCTCCATCCCTTGTCCCCAGTCCCTCTCCAGCTCTCCTGGAGCCACTGGAAGAGCTCTGAGCTCTCCCTGGAGCCTTCTCTCCCCAGTCTCACGGAGTTTCTCATTGCAGCTCTGTGGGTGAGTTGGTGTTTGTGCAGCTGTGAGCCGGGGTGTGCCCAGGGTGGCTGCAGAACTCTCCTCCCCACTCCAGGTGTTGGTGGGGCTGCCCTGGCCTCGGACGATGGGAGGGACAGGGGACACCAGGAAAAGGGGACACAGCTCCTCCTTCCCTGTGCCCTTCAGTGCACGGCAAGGGCAGCCTGGTGCAGTACAGGATGGTGGCTGCATGGCAAGAGGGGCTGCCTCTGGCCTGTCCTCCTGTCTGCTGCTGCCCATAAATCACCTCCCAACACTCCCAGTAAAAGCTGAGGCTTTTCTTAGTGCCTCAGCATCCCCAGTGGGCACTAGCACTGCATGAGGCTCTGTCTGCACTCACACGAGCTCTTCAATAACTCCGGGTGCCAGCTATTCGGAGGGTTTGCATTTATCAGGAGTCAGACCGTTCAGGCACCACATCTGACCGTGTCTGTCCCAGCATCTCCCCACCCTCCAGCTCCGTCCTGCCCGGGAGGTGGCAGCGGGTCCTGGTGCTGCCCTGGGGCTGTTGGTGGGATGTTCCTGCTGACACAGCCAGGCTCACTGCTGGAATCACGGCTTTTTGTCAGTGCTTTGGTTTATCCTGGGGACCAGGAGCGCCTCGTGTCCCACGGTTGTGGCAGCAGGTGAACGATGGAACCGTGGGTCAAGTTAAACACCAATGAAAAGCTGTCCATAACCACAAACAATTATTTCTTTAAGGTGTGTTGGCCTTCCACTAGAAAAAGAAGGAAAAACATTTTAAGGGCTTGAAACACGAAGTCCCAAGTGAAGCATTTATTTTAGCGCCGCCCCCTTATCCCTGTTCCCTTCAAGCAAAGTGAGCTTTCATAACCTCGTTTGGCCACGGTCTGGGTGGCCTTGAGGGCAGCGAGAGCTGTCGTTTTGGGGGAGGAAAGAGAAAAAATTAGCCAATATGTGCTGGAGAAATTGGTGCTGTTCTTCTTCTCAGTGTCTGACCCTGTTTCCCTGAGGACAAAGAGCAGAACAAGGCAGAAGAGGGGAAGGAGCAGTGTCCTTGCAGCTTGGAGAGGCCCTGTTCCCACTCCTCACAGTGGCAGCAGCACCAGCCTCTTCCCCTGAGGCTCCATACACCCAGGAAGGCTTTAGGAAACATCTGGGCACTGGGGCAGTGCCCCCCAGGACAGGTCTCTGCCCTTGGTGTCCCCTCTCCCTCCGTGGGGGACAGCATCACTCCCCAGTCTGCCTCTGCTGAAATGTCAAAATTCGGACAAACCAGAAATTTTTCTGCCGAGTGCAAAGTCCCAGCGGACCAACCACAAAACCTGCAGTAAAGGACACATCCTCCTGGCCCTCTTACTTGTGTCTGCGCTGTCCCTGGCTCTCATTAGTGGGGATTTATCCCTGCAGATCGGGCGGGATGCCTGCCTGGGCTGTGAGCAGCCCGTGCTGCCCCTGTCCTTGGCAGTGGCTCCTTGGCTCTCCCAGCATCCCTGCTCTCCTGGGAGCTGCCTCACAGCTGCTTCCCACCTGGGCAAGAAATCAGATTTGCAGCCCTATCCCTGCTCCCCGCTAATTTTGGATGCAGGAAGAGCAGGACAGCAAGGCACATGTGCCCAGGAGCTGCGCTGAGCGTGAGCCTGCAGTGCCCGTGGCCTCTCCTGCCCCCGGGACTGTCCCTCCCCTCTTTCCTGTGGGATTATTGCCCTGCAGAGGAGCTTCCCCAAACTCAGCCCCCGCAGGTGCCCTGCAGCGGGCACACCCGTGGGATGGCTGCCCACGGGTGCCCCATGCCCAAGGTTATTGCCGGCTGAGAGCCGGGCTGGCAGCGCCTCGGGATCGCGGATATTTGTTTGCTTTGCCTCGTTCCTGCTGTTGACTTTGCAGGAGCGATGTGTGCACGCAGGGACCCGCATACAGATGTCCCCGTGTGGCTGGCAGCTGAATCACGCCTCTCCTATTCTTTCTTCAAACCCGGCCCCCGCTGACATTGAATTAAGGGCTTTTATTATCACTTGTGCGGGGATTTTTCTTTGCCTGTGCCTGTGCAGCCGGGGCCAAGCGCTGCCATCCCGACTGCCCCACTATTAATAGCTGCTTTTACCTTTCATGTGTGAGGCCCAGCGCTTTGATTGCAGCTCTTTGGATGTACTTCAGGTGTCTCCAATTCTCCCAGCAATGTCTTCTCCTCGTTCAAATTCTTCCTGCCTATTTTTGCTTCTTTTTATCTCAAATCCTTTTGTTCCCCACCCAGAAATGATCCTGCCAGAGGATGATTTTGTTGGTAGCACTGCTCTTGCGTTTTAGACTTCTCAAGGACTAATGAACTTTATTAGATTATAATGAACTTATTACTCAGCGCTGCTGACCTGCTTTTGAAAGAACTTGAATTATTATTTGGAACAGGCCTGTTGAGGGACTG
>VZSR01003410.1:936462-952510 GCA_013398615.1 Brachypodius melanocephalos | reverse complement strand
GGCAAGGGGAGAATTTTGGACCCCACCGTGCTCACCAGCAGGGTCTCACCTGCTGTGCCCACCCCCTGCCACTTCTGCAGCTCCAAACCCTGGATGGCAGCTGTGGCCCTGGTGTGCTCCCCTTCCCCTCCGCTGCCTCTGCCAGCCCCAGCCCCAGCTTTCCCTGCTGGGTGATGCTGTGTGGGAGCTCTGTGCCGAGCATTTTGGCCAGCAGCCACCTCCTCCCTGCTCACCCACGCTCGGCGCTTCCCCGGGACCCGGGGAGCTCAGCCGTGGCTTTTATTGCTCAGTGTTTGCCGTGCAGTGTCTGGAATGCCCGTCCCCTCGCCCGCTCTGAAGCTCAGATGTGCCTCCTGGGCTCATTTAAACTGTTTGCCTCGCTCTTTCATTGCTTTTCTTTTTCTGCTGGAGTTCAGTGCCTGGCTGGCAGATCTTGCAAACAGCATCCATCCTTCCAGCCGTGCTGCCCCTGACCACCCTGCCAGGGGTAAAGGTGTTCCTCCTGGGTTTTCATTTCTATTTTTGTCTTTTCTACCTGCCTGATGGTGTCTCTGAGTTCTTAGCCCTAGTGAGCCTTGGTTCTCCATGCTTGAAAATCAGTGGGGCAACCAGCATCCACTTACCATGAACTGTTGTTATTTATCAGCAATAATTGCAATCTTTCGTGCCTTGGACACGCTGTGGGCATCATCTCCCAGGCACTTCAGCCTCTCCTGCAGGTGTGTCCCAGCTGAGCACTGACAAACGATCCCACATGGAATGCAAGAGCCAAGGAGTGAGGGTCTCTATTTCTTCATTCTATTGAATTTTATTTAATGTAAAGCTGTGTCCCTCCTGATTGGCTCAAACCAAGCACTGTGCCCACTTCTTGGGCATTCAGATCCAAGAGGTCTGAGATCCTTGTTTTGTGCTGTGTGCATGGAAATAAAATATGGAGCTTTCTCGTTTTATGGTCTAAAAGTCTTTCTCGCTCTGCAAAAACCCCACATCTCCAAATCCATTTTCATTTATAACATTATGAGTAATTCTACTGGCAGCAGCTTTTCCTTGCCATATATATTTATTAGAGGGAGAAATTCCCCATCCTGAAATTATGTTCTTGCTTGGATCAAATAGCTTTTGAACTCCATCTCTGTGTTTAACCCTTTTGTTGCTTTCCATGTGCTGTTTTATCCCATACCATGCTGGGCAGAGTGCTCCTTTCAGAGGAGCGGACACCTGGAATGCAGAAAACAGCCTCAGCAGTGCTCAGAAAACAAAACTGGAGCAGTTTTGGGAAAGCTGTGCCATTTTTTCAAGATTAGGAAGGCACGGGGACCAGCATCCTTCTCCCCACAGAGCAGTGATCTGCCCGTGCCCAGCTGATGACCATCAAGTTGTCATTTGGGCATTGTCATGTGCCCACAGACACTCTGGGCTCAGCTGGGGACACAGATGGGTGTCCCAGCCCAGCTAAGGGGAGACTGCAGGGCAGGTGGAACGTATTTCTGAGCTTTCATGGACCTCAGTGTGGTGGTGGTGGTTGCAGAGCTGTTCACAGCTCCTCCTCCATGTGGTGGTGATTGCTCAATGGTCCACAGCTCCCAGGACCTGGCTTTATGCAGAGGGACCCCCTTGAAGGAGGGGGTCCTCCCTGTTTCCTGATAAAATATTCCTGTGGCATCCCTTCAGGGAACGTGGGAAGGAGAGGGAGGGAAGTGAGCACTGCCCAAAGGACGAGGGCGAGGCCATGGATGGGACAGGAGAGCTCAGAACTCCCGGTGTCCTCTGGCCCTTCCTGGTGACAGGGGCAGCATCTCCCGAGGAGCAGGGTGTTTGTCAGTGTGTCGGTGACAAATGGCTCTCAGCTGAGTAGAAAAATGGTTTATTGCTTAGCTGGCAGAGGGGCCCGTGGGGACTGTGCCGCTACCGGCCGGAGCCCGTCCTGCGGTCCTGGCCCAGCCTGGCCTCTCCTGCCCTTACCCTGGGCCCTGCAGAACAGAGACAGGGCCTTGGGGAGCTCATCCTGCTCCTTTCTCTGCTCCCTTCTGGAGCTGAGCAGGGTTTCACTGTCCCCTGGCCTCCAGGGGCTCTGGGTGACAATCCCCCCGGTGCAGCAGGACCATCCTCCTGGGTCCTTTCCTGGCAGTCAGGTCTCAGCTTGCCCATGTTTCTCGTTCCCGTGTCCCTCATACAAGCCCAGCTCCAGCAGAGCGCTCAGAAGCCGGGTTTAAGCAGGGAGCAGTGCTCTTGAAGCTGGCTGCTCTGTTCCAACCAGGTGTTTTTGGATGCTGCAGGCTGTGAAACCCACGCAGTTATCCAAACTGCCTGGGAACGCTGCAATTTTCAAGGCTTTCCCCCTTCTCAGATCTTCATTGCTGAAAAAATCAGCCCAGTTACTTTGTTTTGCTTTTTTTTTTTTTTCCTGTTCATCCTCTGTGTGTCTACCCACAGCACACCTTGAGCAAGCTGAGCATAATTAATCACAGCTTGCTTCCCTGTGTTTGCACGGGATCCCTAATCCGCAGGAAATCCTTGGGGGGACAGGCGCAATTATAAAAGAAATGCTTATTAAAAAGAATGATACGTGGCATAAAAAAGCGCCAGGACAGTTGTCCTTTAGCTGTTTGTCGTGTTGCCAGCTGTGCTGCACACTCCTGGTGCCACGTCCCAGCTGTCCCTGTCCCCTGCACGTGCTGGGTCCAGCGTGCAGCTGCACCCTGCCCTCGGATTTCAGCCGTTCCTCCTTCTCTCCCCATCCCAGGGGCTCCTATCCCGAGCTCACCCAGCAAAATCCTGTCACAGCCGTGGACCTCCCGGAGCAAACGCTGTCAGGATCTCTCCTGGCAGAAATGGATGATGAGCTGCTTGGAATTAATATCTTCTGCACGTGTCAATGTGACCAGCCCGTGAGGAAGAGACGTTTGACAGTGATTTGTGGGTTTGACTGACATGGCAGAGGACAGACCGCAGCAGCTGAGCTGCTTCCATCATTTTTTGCCTGGCAAGGAGTGAAAAAGGAGGTTACAATCTAAATCCATGTGTTGGGACCGTGACCAGCACTCCTGAGGCAGAGGAGCCTGAGGAAATGAGGGCTGTGGGGTTGTGCTCTTGGGTTTGGCCAGTCCTTTTTTCAGGATTAACCTTTCCCCTGTAGGACTGGGGAAGTGCAGCAAATCCACCCTTGTAGAGATTTTGAAGGAGCAGCCAGACAAGCACTGACAAAGAGATCTCCAGGAGAGCTCCTTGATAGCACAGCTGGGAAGATTTTGGCTGAGGCCAAGTGATTCATGTGCCTGAGATGGTGTCAGAAGAGAGAGAGAGAAAAAGAAACAGAGGAAAAGGGAGATGGTTTTGCTCTGCATTAGGAATGGCCATGCTTGCCACAAGCTCTAGAGAGTGAGGGGATGTGGGACCTACTGGAAAACTGGGGGTGATGGGTGAATATTCCACACTGTGAGGCTGCTGACCTGTGTTTAATCATGCTTAGGATGGAAAAACCTCTGGGATCATCGAGTCCAACCGTGCCCCCAGCACCACCAAGGCCATCACTAAACTGTGTCCCCAAGTGCCACATCCACACAGCCTTTGAATCCCTCCAGGGATGGGGACTCCACCACTGCCCTGGGCAGATGGGCCAGCCCTTTCCGTGAAGAATTTTTTTCCTGAAATCCAAAGGTCTAGAGGTGAACCGAGTCTCTTTTGTGTGCAAATAGAACCATCCAAACCCTGGAGACAGGACAGGAGCTGTGGCAGGAGCTGTGTCTGTTCATCTCCAGCCCATCACTGACCTTCGGGAGAGGAGGAAATTCTGCAAGAACAGAAATCCAGGTCACATTCCCAAGGTGTGAGCAGGAAGGGATGGAACCAGGCAGCTCAGGGTAGGAGATGCTGTGCAGTCAGCAGGGACTATGAAGGGCAGTAAGGATCAGTTGCAGATAAGTAAAGCATTTTGGAAGTGGCCAAAACCAGAATTTTATCCTTGGTTAGTCAAGGAACGGGCAGAAGCCATCTGGGCTATTACAGCGCTCCAGGAGATTGGAAGAGGCAAAGGTAAAATCTGTATTTACAGAGAGGAGAAAGAAGGCAGCTTGCAGAATTGTTACTAACATTCTAACCTGACTGCTTTAAACTCAGCTCCCAGAAAAATAGAATTTCTAAATTGTATTTCTTTATGAAAATAATAATAAAAACAAACCTTCTCAAAAGAAAAAGCCGATCTGATTTCCCTGTGTGATGAGATTAAATATTCTGGATTGAGAAGAAGCCGGGGATGCTGGATGCCCTGGCTCTGCTAGGAATTCGCTGTGCTTCCCATGACATTCCTTTTAGCAAGGTTGGTGAGCAGGTCTCCACACAACTGCTGTGGGAGAGGTGCAAAACATGGCTGGAAACCAGACAGGAGAAATCAATAACTGGCTGTCAAATAAAAGGATGGATTGAGTGACTTTCTGCAGGAATCCATCCTCAGTCTAATACGAGTCAGTGTTCTCCCTAACGACCCAAATGATGGAATATTCGCTGCTCAGGCTGCAGAGCTTCAGGATGGGAATTAGTGCTGCAATTGCAGAAAAGGCGATTTCCAGCCGTGGAGCAGGAAGGACAATTAAGCTCTGCCTGGGGAGGGCTCTGGAGTTTCTGTCATTAGAAGTGTTTAAGAAGAGTTTGGAGAAACATCTCCTGGGATTAATGGAGGGCTGACCCTATCCTGGGGCAGGGCCAGCACTCGAGGTCCCTCCCAGCCCTGTTTGCTGTGGTTCTGCATCATTCCAAAAGCAGCATCACATCTCTTTTGACTTTTGGGGGAAAGTATGACAAATACCACAAAAATCTGGAAATATCTGATGACTTTGGAAAAAAAAAAAGAAAGAAAAAGCACTGCATTTTGTTTACCAAAATCTCGGTATATTAACCCAGATTTCCAAACAAGTGGCATAAATTGAGCAGCCTGGCTTCCAGGGGCTACTGGAGCTCTTGCTGGCTTCCTCCACCCTGCCTTAGGAAAGCCTGGCTTGGGAAGGTCTCACTGCTGTGGAAAAGCGTTGGATTTTTAAAACAGAAATATGAACAAGGGCATTTAGACGAAGCGGGAATGAATTCATTTTTTTTCCATCGGTTCCTCTGGCAAAGACAGCCGGGCATTTGGAGTGATGGCGTTTGAAATGCAAAATGCACCTCGCTGGAGAGTTGTTCCATGCAGTTCACGCCCAGAACGGGCTCTCGGTGCCCGTCTGTGCAGCCCCAGCCCAGCCTGGCTCGGGCTGGGCACCAGGCAAGGATGGCAGTGTCCCACCCTCCAGTCCCCACCCGGCTCAGAGCAGGATGACTTGCAAACATCCAGCAGGAATGAGGGAGATGGATCGTGTGCAAGGTCAGGCGCGACGCCAGGAAACCCAGAGAGGCGAGAGCAGTTAATTGCTTTGGATTCCAGCAGCCCCAAAACGTGCCCGGGGTGCAGACACCCCTGCCTCGCACAGAGCTCACCGTCCAAACCAGCAGATGAAACAGGCAGTGGAGGTGCTCGTGGTGATTTTTAATGTCAGAATTAGATCCACGGGTGCCTTATGGTCTCTGTAATTACTAGACATCACTCATCATTTTTCCCAGCTCAAGGGATACTCTGTTATTGACCTCGCTGGGAAGATATAAATACATTACTGAATGGAAATATCACCATTTACTGTTGTGGAAAGGTCTACACCATAGCTCAAAGGACTCTGAAATCTTTATCTCAGTGTACCTACAGCAGAGGAGAATGCCTGATACTGTTGATACGGTGCCAAACCACTGCTGCTGAGGTCTTATCTTAAGGAGAAAAACCTATTAGAGGTTATTAAAGGAGAGCAGCAACAGCAAACCACAAACTCAAAGGAATTTACTACAGTCAAAGAGCTGAAAACCCCCTGGCAGGCCAGCACAGAGCTGCCAGTGATGGAGTGGCCAGAGGGCACGGTGGCCTCGCTGCTCCCAGGCTGGTGGGGCCACAGGATGTCCTGGAAGCACGTCAGGATCACAGAGAGCCACAGGAGGTGACAGAATGTTCCAGCCCCTGGACGTGATGGGGACTGAGAGCAGGGAGAGGCCAGGCAGGTGCTCTTGTGTGGGACACAGAGGTGCTGAGGGGCTCCTGTGGGGCTGTGCCTGCGGCCCCAGGATGGACACGGGGCTCTGGGGGTCCCCTGTGAGGGAGGAGCTGCTCCAGCTGGTGTTTGTCACTGCAGAGCCCGTGATGGGACACTGCTGGTGGCAGCCCCAGGGGTCTGCTGGGAGGCACAGGAGGAGCCTGGCAGAATGGGGTGAGGGAGAGGAGATGTGCTGGCAGGCAGTCATTTCAACCAGACTGGGGGGTTTTATGGTGTTTTAGGATGGAACCAACCACGGCTGTGCCCTCTGCAAGGGCTGTGCTCTGAGTGAGCACCCCTGGTGTGGGGAACTGTAAATTCATGGACCTCAGCTCAGGGCAGGGCACATCCTGAGGGACCAGCCTGTGAGCAGCAGCAGGGAGAGGAGCAGGACAGCCCAGGAGAGGGGCCAGGCTCCCTCTTCCATCCTTGCTGGACCTCGATGGATGGATGCCAGCAGGAGCCCAGCCCAGCCTGCATCCCATGGGGAGAGCTGGCCCTGCAGATTACAGCTTCTCTGCCTCCAAGGGCTCCTTATTGTTTATTGAGCTAGGGAGGCTTCTCTGCTTCCTCTTTAGGGCCAAGCTCCCCTTGTATTTATTTACAATCAGTAGAGCAGCTGGTGGCCGCTGGTGTTGAAGAAAATTGCTGTGAGAATCAGGAAATTGGATTCTCACCTTATGAGGGGGGGCTGAATCTGCCCTGAGGGCCCCAGCCCTGCAGTCTGCCCCCATCCCCAGCCCCAGGGCTTGTCCTGGTTCCTGTCAGCAGGTTTCAGGTCTCACAGGTGTGCCTGAAGCAGCCTGGCAGCAGGTCAGTGCTGCGTCCCAGCCCAGAACACGTGTCAGTGACCCAGGGTTTGCTCACACGGGTCTCTGAAAGGCACCTAAAGGCTTTTGGCAGTGCAGTTATCATCAGGGATTCCCTTTGGGGGGCTGGAGGATTTGGGAAAGCCTCCCCAGAGATGTGAGGTGCACAGCCCCGTGTTCTGTGTGGTTCTGGGCTCTCCTGTGCTACCAAGCACCCACACCCAGCCAGGCGTTGCTGCTCCTGAAGCCATCACAGTTTCCAGGCTGGGAGATGAGGAAGCTGCTGTGCTGGTGTGGAACCCCCCAAAAACACCTGCAGGGCCCCAGTTTTGGGGATGGATCACTTGTCTGGCCTCTCTGTGCCAGGGGTGCTGAGCCCTCCAGCAAAGCCTGGCTCTGCTGTCCCCAGTCCGAGGCAGTCCCTCAGCAGAGGAGACACTGGTGAGTGCCTGTGCATCCTCTGCCTGCCCTGTGTAACCACCATGGCACTGTGTCAGTGCTCTAACATATTAAAGTTCAGCAGGCAGGGAAAGGATGACCTTTTGCATTTTGCCCAGAGCAGGCGAGGGGAATGTAATTATAATTTCACGTAATTCATCTCCTGACGCTGTGTAACAGCTGAACTTCACTTGGTCAAGGCAGGGATGAGGGGAGAAGGACAGGAGGAGGGAACACCCCAGCACCCAGCTGGGCAGAGCCACCCAGCCCTGCACAGCTCAGCTGCCACCAGCAGGGTCCCCAGCCTGGCCTGGGGCAGGTGGAGCCACTCCTCCTCACTGGACACTGCCAGCTCAAAGCTGCTGTGATCACAGGCCAGCAGGTGAAACAAGTTCCCAGCCCATGGGAACATCTGCTGCGGCTGGGGCCATGTGCTTTGCCAGCCTCAGTCTTCCCTTCCCTTCCCTTCCCTTCCCTTCCCTTCCCTTCCCTTCCCTTCCCTTCCCTTCCCTTCCCTTCCCTTCCCTTCCCTTCCCTTCCCTTCCCTTCCCTTCCCTTCCCTTCCCTTCCTTTCCCATTTTTTGGGTTGTGTTTTGGGGTCACACGATACCCAAAGCCTCTCTCTGCCACTGGGGGCAGGTGAGGATTGTGTCCCTCCAAATCCCAGAGCTGAGGATGGAGCAAACCACCAAACCCCATCCCCCGTGGTTTTACCCTTAAATAAAGCTTTGCTCCTGTCCAAACCTGCTGTACCTGAAGCCCACACACCGCCAGGCTCCTGTTAATTAATTCCTTGTTAATTTGCTCTGCTGTCCCTGGGCTGGAGCATTCCCTGGGGTCCATGGGGAATGGAGGATGGAGCAGCACATCCACAGCCCCTCAGGTGGGCACCAGAGCACTCAGTGCCCACCCTGCGTGGCCAGGACTAGCAGGTGGTGCCTGCAGGGTGCTTTATGAGCAGAGCAGGCACCGTGTTTGCAGGAACAACATTACACCTATTTAAAAACTGCTGCCACCCGAAATCTATTTCTCACCCCTGACTGATTAAATTCTGCTAGCTGGAGGTTTTATCCCAGAGAAATCCTCCAGGAAGCTCTAATAGCAGAGTCAATCTTTATAACATCAGGCACAATAAAACAAGAGCCCTGGTTTTCCTGGAGGTTTTATCTGTGGGTGCGTGGCTCCCTGTGACTGCCAGCCCCATTTCCATCCCTGCACCCAACAGCAGTCATTAAACATTTATTTAAGAGGTTTTCCTTCCTGTATGGTGAAATAAAACCCAGCAATCATTAAATGGCTTTGTTAAGATAAACAGTTTAGAGGAGAGAGCACGGTGCTGCCTAGCCCAGGGGACGGGGCAGTGGGGAGCCAGCGCTGGGGCTGGCTGCTGTTTGCTTCTCTGCTGCTCCAGGGGACATCCCGAGGCAGCAGTGGATAAATTAACCGTGGGGTTTAATTACTGCATGAATGTGGGTGATGCAGAGCCCAAAGGAGCTGTGACATGGGCACCTGGCACTCAGCACTCGCAGTCTGACAGCCATGGGTGGTTTGCCATGGCAGAAAGCAGCAGGGATGCTGGTTAGGGAGTCTTTGTCATCAAATTTGTGGCACTCTGGACTCTCAAAGCCCAGAAAAATGCCCCAGCTACCCCAAGAGAAATCCATTCACCAGCATCGGGCTGCCTGGGCAATGCTGCTCTCCACGAGGGCTCCAGCAGTGATAACAATCTCATCAATATCAGCCTCCAGCTCGTGTCCCACCTCAGCCCGTGTCCCTCCTGCGGCTCTGTCACAATGACCATCCTAAAGCCCTCAGAAAATGTCTTCTTCTTATTAAAAATGACCCTGACCTCAGCCTGATGAGAGATTTGCCAGCATTTCCCACCGTGTGCGTGCTCTGGTTTCCCTTCCAGATGGCCGTGCAGGACACCCCCATTTATGAGCTCTCCAGCCCCTGCAGTAAAAGGTCAGTCATGGTTTCACCACCACTTTAGAAAAGCCCCTTCTGGGCTGCTCCCCTGCAGCTGTCCTGTACCAGCAGCTCTGGGTGGGTGAAATGGGCAGTGCCACAGCCCTGGGCTTTGGCAGCTTTGGTGCTGTGGAGGGAATTGGTTTGCAGCAGGAGGTTGGGGAGCTGGCACCCCATCCTTCCTGCTGAGTTACACCCCAGTCTTACTGACCCACAGAAAAGCTGCCTGGTGTTGGGGTAGGGACAGCAGGAACCAGCCCCAGGCTGCTTGGACGCCCCCAGCCCTTTTAAACGCAGACCCAGAAATTCGTGATTCCCACCTTGCTGCTGAGCTGATTTGCCCTTCCAAACCTCTCCCAACACCTATGGCTTTTATCAGGAATTTTTCTTTATCTGAGCATGTTAAAGGTCAGAGCACAGCAGTTGGAACGAGGTGGCCCTCCCACCCACGGATGGATATTATTCTTACCCTGTTATTTTGTAGCATTTAGAAAGAAAGCATCTGACGTGTTTTTGAAGCAGAGAGTTCCCTGCACGGTGGAAGGGAAGGAGTTCTCCTGGTCGATGCAATTTCATTGTGCCCCAAAACCCCGAAGAGCCGAGCTGCCACCCCCGGCCCCCCGCTGCCCTGGGCAAGCTGGGGAGGACACCGGCCCCTTTATCATCCTACAAACTGCTCTGCCCTGCCTGAAGCTCTCCAGCTCCTTCCTTGGCACATTTTAGAAAGCAGTTTGCCAGCTACCCTCGATCTGCATCACACCCAGATGTTCCAGGGGTTTGATCCCAGCTGTGGCCACCACAACCAGGCAATGTGAGGGGCTGGGTCCCACCCGGGTGGGGCTTTGCAGCTCCCTCCCGAGCTGACCCAAATGTCTCTGTGCTGTAGCAGCCAGGCCCCCTCACCCCAACAAAACCCCCTTCCCTGTCCCGGCCCGTGAGGACCCCAAAGCCCGTTCAGCCCCCAGCAGGACCAGGAGTGCTGGCACCAGGGATGAGCCTGCTGGAATCAAAGGACACTTGGGATGCCACGGAGCATCTACATTCAAAACTCTCCGAAAGGTTTGGGATTTATCTCCATAAGGCTGGGAGGGAGCCTTATTAGTGGCTTTTGGGTACACCGCTCCTGAATAATGAGGACAATGCTGTCTCGGGAAGATAAATCCCAATATAATGATGCCATTGTCTTTCCTTATTATAACTCCCCGTCAGCCCCTCATTTAACTGCTGGTTTACCCAAAGATTGTGACTGGCTGGTTTAGCACAGGAGATTAATACAATGCTTTTTAATTGCCACCCCATCTAAAATTAGCCCTTTCTTCTTTGACTAATGAGCCACGGCGCAGCCCTTTGGGGAGCACAGCCTGAGCAAGGCCAGCTCCAGCTCCTCATCCTCATGGCTGTGCTGGATCTCCATGTCCTGCAGGACATCACCTGACCCTCCAGAGCAGTGGATGCCCTGCCCCAACCCCTCCTCTCCTCCACCTGCCTGCCGTGCACAGGAACAGGAATCTAGGGTAAAGGTTTCTTCGGCTTTGCAAATTCTCCTACGATTATCACATGAAAGAGAGCGGCTGAGAGAAACAACCTGAGGACAGAAACACTGCCTGGAAATAAATTTGGGAGAATATATTTCTGCTGTGACAGGTATGGGGAGTGCCAGAGCTGGACTGAGCAGGCAGGAGGCTCGTGGGTCATTACGAGTTTGACTCGGTTACCAGGGGATGCAAAGGCAGACGGAGATGGATGTATTGTAAGAAGGTTTTCTGGAGATGATTTGAGCAATTTCAACTCACTGCCATGGTTGGGATCAGCTTGAAAGTTTCCTAATGAATTTCTTTGTCAGGAGGAAATTGGGCTGTTGAGTAGAGGAATGTGCAGAATAGAAAAGCAGGGTTTCTTTCTGTTGAAAATCCACCAGTGAAAAATCCAACTACAGCTAAAATTCCTGAAGCTCTTGGTGTGGAGGCTCTGGGGGTGTCCCTGTGTCCCCATGTCCAAGGGCAGGGTTTTGCAGGAGCTGCCCTGCTGCAGGCACACACAGGATGAGGTCATAGTGAGGACCTGGCAGCTCCTTAGGAGGAGAACTTTGTCCTTAGGATGCAGGAGCGGTCTGGAGGCTCCTCCTGCCTCTTTTCCCCCGTAATGTGATGCTCTATGAATATTGTAATGAATACAATTATGCCCTGAAAAAAAAAGAAAACTCATTTATTTACGAGGTTATTCGATTTCCTCTGAAATGCCTCATCTAGCAGCCCCCTCCATTAGAAACCCTCTGAAGCCATGCAAGAAAAATAAGAAAAATACAACGCTTTTTATTTAAATTAATAAAGCAGCTGCAAAATTTTGCTGCATTTTAAAATATTACTATCGAAAATATTCTTCCATGGATCATTTTCCCGTGGTTTTCTTCCCGAATATTCCTAATTATGGCTATAATTAATTTTAACAACTCCTCCTCCATCAATTCCATCATAACTTGTGAGTGTCCTGCAGCTGACTTTAAAAAAAAAAATTCACATCTTTGCCCTCCTCTGGCTGCCTCTGTAATGAAACCTGGGATTACTTAAGGAATTGGCACTTGGCCCCAGCGATGCAGAATTGCCTGGTCCTCAGTCAGAGCTGCTGCTGTCCAGCCCATGATGGATGGCATCATTCAGAGCTTTTATAGGCCCAGCAAAAGAGGCCAATCTGTCCAAACTGATAAATCTCAATCTTCTGCAATATTTCATGGTTCTACCAGACGTGTGGATGAAGCCAACGTGATGCCTCATTTTCCCAGGAAAACAGCTCCTCCAAGGTCAATGGCCAACACCAAAGTCCTTGGACAAACCCTGACCATTGGGAAGGTGTGAGGAGGACAGCAAGAAGGTCTGGGTGGAGGATGGAAAGGTGGGAAAATCTGGATGGAGACTGGGAAGGTCTGGATGGAGAATGGGAAGGTCTGGATGGAGACTGGGAAGGTCTGGATGGAGTTTGGAAAGAGACTGGGAAGGTCTGGATGGAGACTGGGAAGGTCTGGATGGAGATTGGAAAGAGACTGGGAAGGTCTGGATGGAGACTGGGAAGGTCTGGATGGAGGTTGGAAAGAGTCTGGGAAGGTCTGGATGGAGGATGGGAAGGTCTGGATGGAAGAGGTGGATGGAGAAAGGCAGATCAATGAGTTCTTTGGAGTCTCATCTCCATCTCCCACACCATCAGATCTCCCTAAAGATGAGATTCCAGCTGCTTGTGGACACCCAAGGGCATGGGAGCCCTCAGGGGGCACCTCAGACTGAACTTCACCACATTGTTCTCATAAAAGCAAGGAAAAAATTGAGCTACCAAAATAAAGAGAATTTCAGAGCAGGGCTGGTAGGTGGGAAAAAGAGCCTGGCCTCTCTTTAATTCCTGTGTGAGGTATTCCTGGCATTCCTTTCCCTTGATTTCCTTTGTCTTTGCAAATCCATCCGGAGTCAGGACACAGGGCTGGGGTTGTGGCAGCAGAATTTGGGGTGTGTTCATGCCTACTCCCACAAATCCAGGCTTGGGCAATTGCCACTGAATAGGAAAATGAATTTTTCCTGCTGGGCTGTTGCTGGGATCTTCTGTGACCCTTGTTAGATTTCCCAGCAGCCAAGCTGGGGCTGCCTCGAAAATTGTGAAAATATTGAAGTAGGATCTGATTTTATCTCCTGGTGCTGCACTGTGATTCCCAGGCTGTGTTTGCAGAACACCATGCCAGCCAAAATGTTCCTGGATGCTTCCATGTGGCTGCTGGGGTTTCTCTGCACCTCGTGCCACCATCCTGGGGGAATGCTGGTGTCTCCCCTCTCGGGCTGTGCCCCTAACATGGGTGCCTCAGGGTGCCAACAGTCCCTGAAGGACAAATACCTGGGAAAACATCAGGAAATCAGGAGTAAAATGGGGGGCCAGAGCCATAATTTCACTTTAAATCTTTGATTCCCACAGCCTTTGGTGCCTGCTCGGATGCCCACCCCAGTGGCAGCTCCCAATCCCAGGGAAGAGCGTGCTTTAGCATCCAGAGCAAGGAAAGCAGGGAGGGAGAGCATTAGAAGAATTCAATTGACTGCAAAGCCCCTGAGAACATGAAATACACTCTCTACATACACAGGGTTTAGTGATGATAGCACGAATCTGGGAGAAAAAAAAGCATTTCCTTTTTACTGCAGCTTGAAAGGGTGAAATGGAGGCTGACCAGCAGGCACTGCTTTATCCTCCAATTTACTGCTCTCACTCCCAGCCTGGCCCCCAGAGCCCGGCTTCCTTTGTACCATTTTTCTGTTAGTGGGTTTAATCTGTGTCCAGAGCTTTGTACCTGCACAGCCAAACCTGCCTTGGCCCCTGGCTGGGCACTGCTCCAAACCCCGCTGAGCCTGGAGAGCTGCAGGGCTGCTGGGGTGGTGCTGGATGCTGGCAACAGGAATTCTGCCAGGGTACAGTTCCAGGAGCAGGGTGGAGCCTTGGGGGCTTTGCATGGCACAGTCAGGCCAGGAACAGCTCAAGGAGAGCAAATGGATCCAGGCGTGCCTCAGTTTCCCTCCCCATCCTGATTAACCCCCCCAGGAGGTATCACAGGTTGAGGAGGGGTGCAAGAGGCTCAGAGACCTCTCACTGTGGCCTGGCCACCCAGAAGGGACCCTGCCAGCCCTGGGGACCCTGGGGCACCTGGGACAATCCTGATTTTCACATAAGCTCAGTTTCCCAGCAGGCTCTGGTGACGTTTGCTGCAGGTGCCAGATCTATCTCTAAGCATCATTTCCCAGCTCCTGCCTGGCCTGGGGTCTCTTGCCTCTTCCTCTGGTCTCATGCCCAGCCCTCCCAGTCCCCAGAGAACAAACCCAGCTAAAGTTGCCCTGTGCCTGGCTGAAGACATTTAATCACTGTCTGGACGTGATGGAAATGCGAGCTGCTCCTGTGCCAGGCAGGACACGCTCCTCCTGCACAGACAAAGATGAGCAAGGAGCCATCTGAGCATGAAATAGTTGTCAGGCTTCCAGAGGGTCACAAGATGTATGGATTATGAAGTGGAGACTCCCACAGATCTCAGATTATCAAACACAAAGCCTGCAGAAGATTGCTCCAATTGCAGGAGTGCTGTCCTGAATTCAGAGCTGGGCTGGAGCACCAGCCCAGGGGCTGCTGGAGTCCAGGGGGCTCTGCTCACAAGATTTGGGTTCACCCCAGATTCAGCTGGCCCTGCACAGACCTTCTGGGTGTCAGAACCATCTTGTGTCTCTTTGTGTCTGCAGCTCATGAGAACAGGCAGGTTTGGGGTCTGGTTCTGCCCTGGGCAGCAGAGGCCACCCAAAGCTTACAGCACTTGGAGGACTGGAGCTTGGGATGAAAGCGGGCACTTTGGGGACAGCAATGAGCAGGATTGGCAGCATTAGGGTCAGTGGAGGCATCCTGTGAGCGTGGATCAGTCACCACGGGAAACCTGTTGGAGCAGGGAATCCCTGGGTGCCTGAGAT
This sequence comes from Brachypodius melanocephalos, assembly GCA_013398615.1. NCBI lineage: Eukaryota > Metazoa > Chordata > Aves > Passeriformes > Pycnonotidae > Brachypodius > Brachypodius melanocephalos. The sequence continues at coordinate 937,723 of VZSR01003410.1, read as the reverse complement.
CCAGGGGATGCTCCTGCTCGTGGGAGGACCCTGCTGTGCCCCTGAGCCCTTCCCAGAGCTCACCAGGAGCAAGGCCATCACAGCTGGCGGTGCTCACAGGTGACAAGGCTCCTTGGGATGTATCAGTGCCCCTGGCTCTGGGCTGCACCGTGCGATGGCCTCACCGTCCCCCTTTCCCACATCCCCCTTTTCCAGGTGATAGGAGCTGCAGCTCAGGGTCTGTCCCAGTGGCTGAGAGCAATGGCCCTGGCCAGGAGAGCCGTGGCTCCCTGGGCTCCTTTCCCCAGGAGCAGCCACTGGCACTGGTGATGCCTGTGGGTGCCAGGGCTGCAGGAGCAGGGAGGGGGCTCGGTGGCACACGAGGTCCCACCCTGAGCTCACCCTGGGGCCCTGCCTATTCCAGATTCCGGGGGAACAGCAGAAAGGCTGCCTGTGAGCCAAGGAGCCGACAGAGAGCTGCAAGCCCCTTTCCCTCTCTGTGTTCCTGCTCTGCCCGTGCCCCTGTGTGTCCTTGCAGCCCCCCAGCACGGAGGAGTCTCCCTGGTGTGTCCTTAGGGATCCCGAGCACAGCTGCTCATCAACCCAGGCCTGGCAGGGAGCACAGCCCTGCACCACCCTCAGCCTGGTGCACGACTGCTCATTCTGCCTTTCACCACCACCCACCGGTTATTCCTCCCCAAAGCCCCGGCTCAGCCCAATCTCAATTAATTGCCAGAGTCAGACGTCAGCTGCTTTTATGTAACGCTCCCGTGTAATTCCATCTCCTTGTTTCCGCTCCCCCACTCATTTATTCACTCCAGGTTTCTTTAAATCAGCCCAGCCTTTTCTTACTCCTTTTTTTTTTTCCTTTCCACAGGGTCTCTTTGTAAATCGTGTTCCTAATTCAAGGACTTGGCATTCCCTAGGTAGCCAGGGTGAGCAGGAGCAAGCCCCAGGGGTCTGGAACAGCGGGGCAAGCGCCTTCTCAGGGGTTTTGCTGTGCTGAGGCTGCCCATGATTCCTTCCTTCCCTAATTACTTCAGTGTTTTCTTCTACTGCTTCAGCAAAGAGACAGGCTAGGCTTTTAAAACTTGCAGCATTAACATGTATATATATATATATTTATTCTTTCCACTGATAAATTGTGAAAATTTGAAGTACAGTTATTGTTCTCCAATACAATAAGATGAGGAATTACCCTGTGCACTTATTGATCTCCAGTAGGTCCAATACTTGGGAAAACATCCCTGCTGGAGGAGAGAGGCTTGGCCGCTGTTTCCTT
>VZSR01003410.1:925018-936362 GCA_013398615.1 Brachypodius melanocephalos | reverse complement strand
GTGCTGGGGTGTGCTGGGATGTGCTGGGCTGGAGCCCAGGGATGCAGCATCCACGGCTGAGCTCACTGCCCCACCACTGAGCCCCCTGAGGACCCACGTCGCTCTCGGCACTCCTCCTCACAGAAATGACTCTTCATTTAGCTCTTGTGTTGACAGGGCTCAAATGAAGAGGCAATTGAGATGGCTCTCAGAGTGAGAGATGTTCATGAGCCCTTCTGAGCAGGCAGCAGGGTTTGTGCAGAACCCAGCGCCCCAATTCCTGCAGAACTCGGGGGATAAATACCTGGGGTTCATCTCCACACCAGGGTTAACCCCTCACTCCTTAATTCACCCCCACAGGCCAGCAAACATCCTGAGCAGAGCTAGGCAGGGGCTGTCCATCACCATGCTGGAGGAGTCTCAGAGTGGGATTGGCAATACCTGGGCCCTGCAAGAAGAGCTATGGAGGCATTAGGACTGAAAAGTCATCTTATTTGCTTATTGATTTCCAATAAAATCTAATAATTAGAAAAACAGCCCTGCCGACCTGTGTGTGCTGTGCATACAAAGGAAGGAGGCAAAATCCCTTGAGGGGGGCCGGTGCTGCCACAGCAGCCCTGCAATCCCTCTGGGCTGACAGACAAGTGTCCCTGCAGCCTGTGTCCCGAGGGAGAGAGCAGAGAGCAGCAGTGCCAGGAGCCTGGCACATCCCTGGGGTCAGGGAGGGGCTGCTGTGGGGTGGGGACAGTCACAGACAGGAGCCAGCACAGTGCTGCGGGTGTGGGGCACCTGAGTGCCAGCAGTGACCCTGCACACCCCGTGTGACCTCATCCCTGCCAGCACAGCTCCGGTTTGCTGCGGGGAGATGCTGCCATGGCAGAGCTGCTGCTGTGGCTCTGAGCCAGGCTGGCCCTGCAGTGACAGGAGTGTCACCTCAGCCAGCGCCAGCACGGGGCCGTGGTGATGCTGCTGAGGATCAGCTGTGCCTCCTGTGCGGACAAACAACGCGGTTTTCTCTCTGCAGGTTCCTAATGTGGCGCCTTCTACCCTCTGTAAACAGCACCCTGGAAGAGTGGGTTGGCAAAAGCAGGTCTGGGGAATTATCTGAGCTCAGCCTTTCGGAGTGATGAGAGGCTCTGAGCTGAGGGCCCCATCCTGCACGGGAGGCAGGGAGCTGCGGATGGCAGCAGCACCCAAGTCAGAACACATTTGCTGCCCTTTGCTGCTGTTCTGCTGCCCAGACTGAGCAAAACACCCCCAAGGCACTGATGTTCCAGCGCCAGGCACAGCCAGGGCTGTCAGCCACAGCTTTGCAGGGCACTGACAAACTGATGGGGAGCTTTTTGCAAGTCAGCCTTTGATGTTTTGATGTTTTACCTTTGGTTCACGGAACTTTGGAACATTCTGATGCCAGACACCTGAATGTTTGCTTTTTTTCTGCTTCCCAGCCTCCCCGATGCCTCCTCACAGCTGCTCTGTTGCACTTCCTCTGGTGTCGCAGTTGCTCCTCTCCATCCAAGCAAGAAAAGAAGCTTTAATCACTGGAGTGCATTGCCCTTGCCAGGGATTTTGGGAGCCCCAGCCCAGGGCTCAGCCCAGCAGGTCAGTCCAGGCAGGGTGGGGCCAGGCACCACCATCTCCTGCTGTGGTGGGCACCACCCCTGGCCTCCAGAACCCCCCTGGCCTCCAGAACCCCCCCTGGCCTCCAGAACCCCCCTGCCCTGTCTAATGACCCAAAGAGATAAACCAGCATGGTGGGATAACGGAGGGGCTCCCAGTCCCTGGCTGTTGGCCATTCCCATGGTTTCACACGGCAGGACAGCCCCCTCCTCACTCAGCACGTGTCACACTCAGTCCCAGCCCCCTGTGCCAGCCTCTCGAGGCTCTTCCTTGTTCTTGGGATTTATCAGAGGAGTCATAAGCAGGGAAGGAACTGGGAAGAGGCTCTACCCATTGGCCAGGCGTGCTGTGGTGCAGGAGCAGAGAGAGAAAGGCTCTGCACACCAGAGGAGAGGGGTTCACCCTCGTGTGGGGCTGGAACCAGAGCTCCGTCCTGCCAGGGCTGCCCCATTAGCATTCTGCACCAGCCTGGCTTTCATAAGCTGGTCTGACTCCCTAAGATAAAAAAGTAATAACACTACCCTCCATTATTTATTAGCTGCCTTTGTGTCTCCTGGCAAAGTCCTTCCTCCTCCCCATGAGCTGCTCCCAGATGTGATGCTGATGTTCCACAGGCCCAGCACCCAGGGCTTCACCAGGCTCAGGAAATCCATCTCCTGGCTCAGGAGCTGTATTCCAGAGATGACAGGCACTCGTTCAGCTCCTGCCCTGCCTTCCTGGATGCCCAGGGTGGCCTCATGCTCCTGGGACAACTCCCTGCGCCTGGCAGGAGAAAACGTGGCATTCAGGGGTCTCGACAAGGGCCTTTTGCCCCCATTTCAGGGCTATTAAGTTGTTGAATTTTAAATTATTTTGCCTCCAAACTCTAAAATTGTTACTTCAAACAAAGCATGTGCTCATTGTTCAAGTTGGGCTGCAGGGGTGTCTCTGTTCTTTGGGGTCCTGTGGGTGTTTTTTTGGGTAGATAGGGGTCCCTGGTGTCATGGCCAAGCGTTTCTGGGGTATTCTCTCCACCCTGGAGCTATGCAGTGTCTCCCTCTCTGCACTCTGCCCAGATGAGCACCGCTGTCCCTGCTCACCCATGATTGTATTGACTGAATTGACTGAATTAATTACAGCTGAGCTTCAATATTGAAATTACTCAGACCTCTGGACAGCCAAGCTGAATCAATTAGTTTATTAGTGAGAGCCAAAGCCAGCTGAGCAGCAGAGGGACGCTGCACCCTGGGAAAGGAGGCAGAGCAGCTGCCCTTCCTCAGAGACCTCCCCATGCTGCACATTTAAAGCAATCCTCGTGGGTTCAGCCCGCACCAGATCGTTGTTTCAGCCCCGGTTCCCCAGAGCTGGCGAGTGCATGATTCAATCTGCTGTTTGCCAAGGCTGAGCTGGCTCCTCGGGCAGCTCTGCAGGAGCACACGGCATCCCCACCTTCTGCAGGGGCTGGGGATGTGCTGGGGGGCACAGGAGACTCACGCTCTCGGTGCCTGTGACTCACACAAGCGACATTTCTGAGCCCCAAATATAGACGTGGATAATAGCAATAACAATGTATCAGCAGCCAATGCAAAGGTGTAGGATTGGGGTTGAAGTGTGGGTATGTGCTGCTGGCACGCTTCATCAAACACCCCGGGATTTCCATCGGGAAATGACTCTCTAACACGCACGCCTTCACCTTGCCCGCTGCAGCGTGCCCTGCCCGTGACACCGCGAGTTCAGTGACTCTTTCCAACTCTCTCCAGCTCCAGGTGTGCCTCTGCCAGGAGGTTCCCAGTAGGATTTTGGCTCAGTCTGGTGCACAGCCCATTCCAGCTTTAAATTCCTTCACCTTCCACTGCCGCTGCTCTGGCTGCAAGAACAGCGGTGCCATTGCACATCCAGGGATCCAGCTGGAGATTTCCTGGATTTTTCTGGAGAAGCACCTGGAGGGATGGCTCTGCTGGGGCGTAGCTGGCTCCTCACAGGTGGCAGGGGGTGGCATTGCCATAGCAATTGTCACCTGAGGAACAGAGAGGCACAGACATGCCAGAGCAGCCGTGTTGTCTCTTTTTACCTGAGCGGGTTGGTTCGGGTTGGCACCCAGCCCTGGTGAGGAAACCCAGAGCAGAGCCCAAAAGAAGCCCCTGCTCCGTGCCCCATCCCTGGCACGAGCCACCCCCCAGCAGAGGCCCCCATCAGGTGTCTTCTGTAGGTGTAGAAGAGGTTCAGCACCAAATGGAATGGGCTGGGACCAAGAAAATCAATCCCAAAATACAGAAGGCCCCTCTGAGTTCAGGACTTCAGCTCCTTTCCAAGCTCAGCCTCCTATTTTGAGCTAAAAAGCTTCTTTCCTCCTCCTGAAACTTCCAGGAGCAGAAACTTCCCAACCTTCTAAGCTGTCAGCGTGTCTTGCTTAAATAAGATCTTCACAGGGATGCTCTTTGGATCTCTGCAGTTTTATTTATTTAGTTGGTTTAGTTTAAGATTAATCATAAATGGGGAAAGTGCCAGAGACGTACAAAAGAGGTTCTAAATAATTCTGAGTGATTGAGAGCACCGTGATTAATGGGATCTGCTGATGCCATTCGGGTGGAAGCAGCCTTCCGAAAAATAGATTTATGTTAAATGGAAAAATACAATACTGTCATTCACAACAGGAGAAAACATGCAGCAGCAGAAGCTGCCCTGGACGGCTTCAGACACAATTCAGCCTCACAATGAACCAAACTTCACTCCTCTAAGCTGGCTGTGTCCTGATTCTAGATCCGTTCATTAGATTTGATTATCTTCCGTCCTCCCCAAGTGTAATATGTTCTTTCTTACAGCATTCACCGTGCTTCATATCAGGCATGGTTTAATATTTCATACACTTCATTAAGTAACACATCCAGTTCAGCTCACAATGCTTCACTCCTAATCCCATATTCACCCCTGTGAAACCCCCAGGAAACAGAAAAAACGGGGAGGTGGAGAGGCACAGGGGTGAAGTGAGATGACTCTGTGAAGGGACCCTCGTAATTAAAGGAATTTTGCCAAAGGAGAGGGAGCGAGGACGATCCTGGGTCCCTCCCTGCCAGCTTGGAAGAGGATGTCTGGATTTTCCTTTGTCCTCGTGATGCTGAGCAGGGCTGTGATTCCTCTCTCCTGCCACACTCCAGACACGAACCGGGGAGAGCTGCTGCTCATCCTGTGCTCACCCCCCAGATCGGATTAAAGCCATAAATCCTGCAAGTGAGCCGGGAATGGTGAACTGATGGCTCAGCTTCTTCTGGGGCTGGGGGCAGTGAGGGCTTTTTCCATGCTCTGGGTGGGTTTAGCCCCCTGATTTCAGTTTGGGGTTTCCAGCTGAAGCCCCCTGAGCCAGCTGCAGCCCCCCAGGCTCTGCCTGCCTCCATCCACACCCCAGCCCTGCAGCCCAGCTCCATCAGCCCAGCTCCTCCTCGGTGCCACCGGGGTGTCCTGCTGTGTCACCGCTGCCACGGAGGGGACACGGGGCAGGGGAGCACTGCCAATGTCCCTGTGTCCTCACAGGAGCCTGCTCAGCCAGGAGAGGGTTCTCCCAAAGGCCCTGCCTCCATTCCAGGGCAGGAGGAGGGGAGGTTCTTCACTCCACACACAAGCAATGTCCTTTGGTAGGAAGTCAGAGCCAGCAGGGAGTGGGGATTTCTGCCCTGCTCCAGAACATGGTGAAATGCTGGAAATTTCTCCAAGGAGGGTGACTCGAGTCCCTGCATCCACAAGGACACTCTGATGGGCCAAGGCTCCTGTGCTGGGGAGTCTGTTATTCCCTCATGTGATAAAAATTTATAATTTTTACGGGGACAGAGTGAATTCACCGTAATTTCTTGTTAGCTGTGGTTCCTCCTCGGCACCCCCAGGGATTCCAGCAGAGATCTGAGGAAGGAATAATGGGGATGGATGAAGATGCCCCTGTGAAGGGCAGAGCCCTTGTCCCGCTGCCCCGTGAGCACGTGGGCTCCGTGCTGGGACCAGACAGGGCCCCAGCAATAAATATCCCCGTGCATACCGAATGAAGATGTGTGTTCTACCCAGCCCTCCAGAGCTGGGAATGTCACCAGTGTTCCACAGGACTCCTCTGTCCTTGGCACAGGGACCCTGCTGGTGCCTGGGCTCAGAAGCCCTTGGGGATGCTTTATTCAAAGGCCAGGGAACAGCAGAGCACCAAGCTGGCACTGCCCGTGCCACTGACCAGAGGGGTGCTCTGGGCATGGCTTTCACTCCTGCAGCTCTCTTTTTCTCTCTTTTTCTCTCTTTTTCTCTCTTTTTCTCTCTTTTTCTCTCTCCAACACCTGCTTTCTCCAGCTGTGCACAACAGACAAGGCAAGGAGTGTCTCGTTCCTTGTGTCACGCTCAGCAGAAAGGGGGAACCCCTTGGAGGCTCCAGTTCCTGCTCCCTGGCAACTCCAATCCTCCCTGAGGGCAGCACCAACCTGCCAGCAGCAGATAAACCCAATCCTGCAAAAATTCTCCTTTCAGCTGTCCCCTCATACACCTGTTGGTGCTGGGTTTCTCCCTTGGCAAAGGGAACCTGTGTTCACTGATAATTCAGTGTGCTGGCACCAGCAGAGGGGATGCAGGTGGTGCTTCAGGGCCAGGACACCTGCCTGGGGACAAGGCCCTGCGTGTGGCCTCAGGGGGGATTTGTCCTCCTCAGTGCTGCTTTGCACAAGCCTTCCCTTTGCACCGGTGCTCCCTTCTCTCTTTGTCCCCCTCTCCTCTCAGCCCCTGCTGCCCCACCCCAAATACCAGGAGCTGTTTGCTGTTGGTTCCCATCCTCCCCCTCTAGGAAGATGGAAATTCCCCCAGTGTCTGGTAGACCCAAGAGTCAAGGCTGGAAGAGGGATTTGGACTTGGGCATTTCAAATGGGGGTGCTTGGCTTTAGCCCCAGACTCTCTTGGGGTTTTATTTCCTTCCAGTGCAACATTCCTGCCTCCGGCACCGGGCTGGATTTCTGCCTTTTTCCCTTTTCCTCCTCCCACCACATTTGCTTGCACAGAAGAATCACAAGAACAGAAGGTGAAGCTAGATCTTTCTCCCCTTTTTTACAATTTTATTTTGGCATCCGTTGCCTGCTTTTTGCCAAACTGCTCCAGTTCCTCTCCCGCGGTGCCCACGCTGCCTGCCCAGCACGGGGGACCCGCGGTGCCAGCAGGGCCAGGCGTGGTGGCCCTGCGGGAGGAGGGGGCGGCAGAAACACCAACCCAAACCCCAGGGGAAGCACCTGCGTGGGTTTGGATCACCCTCTGACGAGGAGCTGCTGCACCAGGAGCTGGGCCGAGGTCACTGCTGTCTCCCAGTGGGTGGGAAAGGCTCATCACCACGGCTGGAAGCCTTGGAGCTCCCCACCCGCATCCTCGTTGCCTCTCCTGAATGCAGTCAGTGTGTTTAATCATCCTTCCCACCTTTCTTCGAAGCCTTCCCAGCTTTACTCCATCCCTTTCCACCTGTGCAGTGCTGGGTGTGTGGGTGCACGGGGAATTTATCCAGTGGCAGCGTGATTGGGGCTGTTTTGCTCTGTTCTGCTCTGAGTAATCCCTAACATTGGGGATGCGTTTTCTCTTTTATCTCTGCTGAGCAATGAGCTGATGTTTTCGGAGAACTGTCTATTACAACCCTGAGATCTTGTTGCTGAGAGTTAATAGTCAGCTCAGAGCCCATCCTTTCATTTCTGAGGGTGGGGATGCCTTCTCCCACGTGTGCCTCTATTTATCTGCACCGCATTTCTCCTGACACTTTCTTGGCCAGTCGCTCACTTCAAGGTCCTTCTGCAATTCCTCACGGTCACTCCTTGTCCTTAATGTCCCAAATAATTTGGAAGCATTAACAAAAAGCTCTCGTTTCACTCTCCACTCCCTTCCTCTCCCAGGGAGCTTCCACACAGGGTCTAGGAGAAATTTTGGGGAAACTCATGGACCCACAGAGAAGCTGTGACCCGTGGAAAGGGATGGGAGAGAAGAACCCGTGTGGCTGCCTGTGGTCCTGATGGGCATCAGCATCTGGAAGCAGTGGGGACAGGCTCCAGGCAAGCCAAGCAGCAGATATCTGCAGGGACAATTTGTTTTGATACATCGCCCCCAAGATTCATCAGTAAACGGGATTGAAGAGCCTTTAATGACCATAAAGAGTGAAAAATTCCAGTGGAGGGATGGCCGTGGCTTTCCTGCCTGAGCAGATGCTCGTCAGGATTGGTACTCTCCAGGGAATCGTTCCAGAAGGTGGATGGAATAAAGTGATTCGCGGTATTAAAAAAATAAAATAAAAAGAGAGACATCAGAGCTCCTGGAAGCTGTTCAGTTGGCACCGGGAAGGCTGCGAATAACAGACGCCCAAGGGAACCAATGTTTGAAGCCAAAGCAATTTGGGTAACAGGACAGGCTTGGGGGGGAAAAAACCACACAGATTTTGGATTCTGCTGCACATCAGCGCTAAAAAAGAAGCCACACATGTTGTGAATGCACAGCCCAGGAACACATTTTGTAGGCACATGGCTAATGTGGCACGTGGTGTGCTCGTTCCTGTTATTGATAATGGCTAACTGCAGCTCCTCCTCCTGCTTTTCCCTGCTCAGCCGTGGAAAACGTGGCATCCAGATGCTGTTAAACGGCTTCAGAACTGTCCAGGTGAACGTCTATTGGCTGCTGAGAGGGTCTGCCTTGAAATCACCAGGTTCACGGTGCAGAGCAGCTGTGTCCAGGGTGGGATGGATCCATTTGTTTCCTATATTGGCACCTAAAAGGGAGGGCTGGAGAGGCACATTCCATCCAAGCAGCTCTGGCGTTGGCTTTATTTGACCAGCGAGGCCCTGTAGCAAGAATGGCAGGATTCAATCCGACCAGAACTACTTCTCTTAAAAATGTCAGATGATGCCTCAAGCCCCCACAGAGCTGGGAGGGTATTTTCCTTCTGCAAACCAGAATCAAACCTCTCCATTCCCCTTTATCTCACTTATAAGCCCAAGGGAATCCCTGGGAAGCTGGTAATAAATCAGCTTTTCTCTGGGAGGAGAGGAAGGAATGTTCTTCATCTTCCTCTCCCCAAGCCACATTCTGTCCTCTGTGCTCTCTACGTTTCTGTCTGTGTGAAGGGACAAGGGACACGTCACTGCTCTGACAGCCACCTCAGCCACCTGCAGAGCAACCTGGGCAAAACATGGGGCAGCTCTGTGCCTCTGAGCCACCCCAGCGCTGCACCTGCAGCAGGACACAGTGACTGACACCTGCCAGGGTCCCAGCACCCCTGATCACAGAACAGGCAGGTCCTTCCCCTAAGGACCATCCACCCCTGCCCTGGCAGGGACACCTTCCACTGTCCCAGGGACACCTTCCACTGTCCCAGGCTGCTCCAAGCCCCAGTGTCCAGCCTGGCCTTGGACACTGCCAGGGATCCAGGGGCAGCCACAGCTGCTCTGGGCACCCTGTGCCAGGGCCTGCCCACCCTGCCAGGGAACAATTCCTGCCCAATCTCCCATCTATCCCTGCCCTCTGGCAGTGGGAGCCATTCCCTGTGTCCTGTCCCTCCATCCCGTGTCCCCAGTCCCTCTCCAGCTCTCCTGGAGCCCCTTTGGGCCCTGGAAGGGGCTCTCAGGTCTGCCTGGAGCCTTCTCCAGATGAGCACCCCCACCTCTCCCAGCCTGGCTGCAGATCAGAGGGGCTCCAACCCTTGGAGCAGCTCTGTGGCCTCCTCTGGACCCATCCAGCAGCTCCAGCTCCTTCTGCTGTTGGGCATCCCAGAGCTGGGGGCAGCTCTGCACGGGGATCTCACCTGAGTGGAGCAGAGGGGGTCTGCTGTGATTTATGACAGTGCTGGTCTCATTGAAGTGCAGCATTTTCTTTGTGGCTGGTGATATTCCCAGTGACCTTTCCGTATCTGACATCAATTCCACCCGAAACCTCCAAAAACTTTGCTGATTAAAGATGATGGGGAACTTTACCAGGCTGGTAAAACAACTCCATCCCCATCTACAATGGATGTCCCAGCCCTGGGGGACCCAGGGTGTCCCTGCCTGGAATGCAGATGGTCTGTCACCATCAGGAAAACCCCCAAGAGCTGCTGCAGCTCCATTCCCCAGAGAGCTGGCGCTGCTGCAGCTGCTGCTCCTTGCTGCTGAGCTGTTCATCCACACCCAGGTCTCCTGCAGACTGATCCCTGCGCTTCCCAGTGTCCTTGCTGGGCTCGTGTCCTGGCATTATGGATACAGGTGGTTCTCGTAGCACGTGTGCTGTTTCTCCAGGAGCTTGCACACACAAACATTTCCCTTTTTCCCAATCCACAGCACTGTCCACCCGGGTCCTCTGCAGCATCACACACCCTGAGCTCTGCCTTGAAGGGCAACAAAAGAAATCCCTTTCCACTCAGAGCCCAGCGATGTGCTGGGTGATCTGCACACTCAACCCAGCGAGTCTGGTGGTTCTGGTCCCCCAGAAGTGACGGAGAAGCTGTTGGGCAGTGGGGGGGTGAGGCCGCCCTCAGAAGCCCCTTGGCTGGCCTGGCAAGGTTTTTTAGGTGGGATGATGATTTCCTGTGGGGACTGGAGGAAGATGGAGCAGAGCAACAGGGACAGAGCAGCTGCAAGCCAAGTGTTGATGATGGATGGTGAAACCACCATCAGATTTCAGAACCTGCCCTGAATCTCCAGCCCCACCACTTTTCAGCACCATGGGGAGGAGCCCCTCCACCAGATACCACCCGGGGCACCCATCTCCAGCAGCTATGGCCATATGGGGCAGACACCACTGCTCCAAAATGCTGTGGGAGAGCACCTGGGCACTCAGGAGAGGGATGAGGATGGGGCTGGAGTGGGTGCAGAGGGGGAAGGGAGCTTGGCTCAGCCCAGCCCTGACTCACAGCGGGTCCCCACGGGCTCATGACAGCGTGGCTGCCTGCGGTCGTCTATGGCAACTGAGCCAGCCTGGAAGGCTGTACTGCCTGTGTGGGCTTGGAATTGTGCTTGGTTTTGTTCCCTCTTGGAAATTTAAAAAAAAAAAAAAAAAAAGACAATCTGATTTGTATGTAACTCTGAATAAATTCCTTGTTAACCTTTCCAGCCATCTGGAGGGAGTCACTGCTCGCTGCAGGGCCGTGGGACGGAGCCGTGCCTCTGCTGGCAGATTTTGCAGGGGTTGGCACGGAGGGAGCTGGAAGGATGAGAGCTTGGGTGGGAGCCAAGAGCCCTGGAACACCCACCGGGCCCGGGAAGGGGAGGATGCTGGGCTGTGGGGTGGCCTGGTTTGCTGGGAGCCGTGGGCCGTGTTGGGCTGCCCCTTCCATCCCAGCGTGGGGCACAGGGAATGGGAACAGCCCCCAGTGTGAGCCAGCCTTGGCTGTGAGCAGAGAGGGGATCTGCCTTGCTGAGGGAGGGCTGTCCCCAGGCTGACACCGAGCTGGGGGTCCCACCCACGTGAGGGTCACGCTGCCCCAGTGCCACAGCCCTGCCGGAGACCTGAGCTCTGGGCTCTGCAGATGGAGCTGGAGGGATCAGGACTGCTCCGGGTGCTGAGTGTCCCAGGGCACGAGGGAAGAGCTGGCTCACACCTGAAGGTCCATCCAGGCCATCCACACCCACAGAGCACGACTCAGCCAAAGACTTCTCCCTCCCAGAGCGCTGCAGCAGTCCCTGGTAAACCTGCTCTGAACCTGGAGGAATTCCATCTCCTTCAGATACTTCCTGTGGAGTCTCCTCTTTACAGACCTTACCTGGCAGGCCTTACCTGGATCTGAGAGTCCTCACCTGGATCTGAGAGCCCTCAC
>VZSR01003410.1:867188-907416 GCA_013398615.1 Brachypodius melanocephalos | reverse complement strand
GGCACATCCCATGGGATGCCAGTGAACACGTGTGGCTGTGGCAGGGATTTCTCCTGCTGCTCACCAGGCTGAATGCAGAACGCCATCCTTTCAACAGAGCTCCGGGTTTTTTATTTTTTCCAGCTATCAGCTGGAATTGCACAACAGGGATATAATTCTCGATTACATTTTATGAAATGGCTCAAACCTGGGTCGTTTCAGCTCATCTTGCCAGGCAACTCCCAGCCCCTGGCAGCCAGGCATGCGTGGTGCTGGCCTTGTCCGTGCCAGGCTGCTCCCCACAGCTGGAAAACCTTGGGTGGCTCCTGCCAACCTGGAAAACCTTGGGTGCTTGCAGCCCGTCCTTGTACACAGCGGTGCCCGGCTCTGCTCCTCACAAATGGGGTACACCCTGCTGTGGCATGGCTGCTTTCCCTCCCAGCCACCCAAAATCCATCCTGGAGCGAATATATGCCGCATCCTGAGGAAAGAGGGGGTTTAATGCATATCCTGAGGTGGCACAGCTGTGCCCAGGGCTGCTGCTGCTGGGGCAGAGGGTGCTCAGGAGATGGGAGCAGCTTCATTGAGGATCTCCCCTTCTTCCCGGGAGGATGAGGCATTTCAGGGATTTAAGCTGGGCTCCTGGCTTTGCGCCTCTTTGTGGCCAGGGTGCCCAGGCTCGGCCCTTCCTCTGCCGGGCTGTAGCAGGGCTGGCTCTGCTTGCCTCACCAGGTACCTCGCTCTGCACCCCAGGGCTGGCTCTGCTGCTCCCAGGGGGTTCCTGGAGCAGAATAAAGGACATAAAGAGCTCTGCTTGCAGCATTTCATCCCTGCCTTAGCTCGACATGGCTTTATATCATCTTGATGCTGCAATAGAGAGCTGAGCTGTGGCTGCTGTTACAGCCATGCCGCCTGGCAGACTGTGCTATAAGCACCTACATTTGCACTTCAATTAGTTTGCTTAATTGCATCGCCCCCTCTCTGGCTGCGTTGTGGGGAGGGCTGGGCTGGGCTGTGCTGCTTTGCTGGCTGCTGTGGCCCCTCTCCTCTCTCCTCCCAGGCAGGCAGAGCTGCGATGGGGCAAGTCTGAATTGCACTGCCTGGTAGAGAAATACATATGTCTGTATGTATGTATGTGCGGTGCTTACAAAACAATCCCAGCTAATCTCTCTATCCAGGCAGGGCTTTAGGATGTCCTTTCAGCAGGGATTTGTGGAGTTTGGTAGTTATTTCCTAAGAATGCATTACCTGGGGTTTCGGATGAATAATGTAGGTCCTTGTTCTGCAACTTACTTACGAATGTCGAACCTTAACCCACTGAAGTCAATGGATCTACTTGTGCACTTAAAGTTAGGCACAGGTTTAAGTGTGGCAGTAAATCAGGGCTGTGCTGCCTGCCCTGGTCCTGCTGCTGGGGGTGCTGATGGAAATTGCAAATGGTGTTGGAATTATGGAATGGTTTTTCTTGAAAAGCACCTCAAAGCTCATCTCATTCCACCCCCTGCCTTGGGCAGGCACACTTCAACTGTCCCAGGCTGCTCCAAGCCCCAATGTCCAACCTGGCCTTGGACACTGCCAGGGATCCAGGGGCAGCCACAGCTTCTCTGGGCACCCTGTGCCAGGGCCTGCACATCCTCACAGGGAGGAATTTCTTCCAAACATCTAATCTAAATTTCCTTTCTTTAAGTTTTAACCCATTCCACCTTGTTCTGTCACTCCAGTTCCTGATGCAGAGTCCCTCTGTGGCTTCCCTGAAGCCCCTTCAGACTCTGGAAAATGCTGTGAGGTTTCCACACAATCTTCTCTCCCCCATCTTTCTCAGCCTGTCTTTGAAAGGGGAGGTGTTCTAATCCTCTGCTCATCCTGGTGCCTCCTCTGGCCTGGCTCCAGCACCTCCAGGTCCTTCCTGTGCTGGGCTCTGGGGCTGGGGCAGCTCTGCAGGTGGGGTCTCACCTGCAGAGTTTACCCTCAATCAGAGAAGCAAAGGAGATGGTGATGCCTGGAGGGAGCCAAGTGGGAAAATGATCAGACAGCTGGTGTCACAGGAGATGCTCCCTGTGGGTGTTTGGGATTGCTCTGACCCAGCTGGAGGACCTTGCCCTTTGCTTTGTCGCTTTGAAGTCCCTCCTCCGGCATCCCTTCCCTCCAGCCTGTGACTGCACCTGACAGTTCCAACTCCACACCCAGCTCCCCATCACCGCAGGAATTGCCCCGGGGATTGTCACCTGCCAGCCCAGGTGGGGACAGCAGCAAACCAAATGTGTGTGTGGCTCCCGCCGTGTCCTGGGCCGTGCTTTGGAGTCCTGGGGGTTTCATTTAAACCCCTCTGCGAGGGGAGGGAGGGAATCCCCCCTGCCAGGGGATGGATGCGGGTGCTGAGCGCCCTTCCATGGCAGGGGATGGTCTGAGGGTTTGCTGCTGCGGGAACAGGACAGGCAAATCGAGCTCAAAGCTGGAGTTGGCACTGCCGGCTGCCCTGGGCCAGGAGCTGCTCCGGGGACACGGGCACGGCTGCTCCTCTGCCACGGAGGAGATGGGAAAGATTTTGGTGCCTGAGGCGGGCAGAAGTGCTGCAGAGCCCTTTTGAAAAGTGCGCAGGAATGAAATCCCACCTCTAGTCCCTGCAAAACCCCAAGGTGAGGGTGCCCTGGCAGGGCTCCTTCCCGAGCACTGCTGGCCCCATTTGGGCAGGTGCTGGAGGAGGGGATCGCTGGGCTCTCCCCACCGTGCCCGGAGCCGTCCCAAGCACCGGGAGCTGAGCTGGATCAATGGGAGGTGCAATAGATCTCCCTTGGATATTCCTGGCTCCGTGCCCTCGGTGCCGGGGCTGCGGCTCTCCCGAGTCAGTGGCAGCATGACGTGAAACCCTCCAGTCTTGCCAAGTGTCTCCTTAACAAATTATTATTCTTCATTTTTGGCTCCTGCGCGTGCAGCGTGTGCGCTGCCGATGGGGCGGCACCGGCAGAGGGACCCGGCCCGGAGCACAGCCCACGGGCACACGGCAGAGGCGGGCTTTCAGCAGAGATCTAATTAGCAGCTCTAATTAGCCTCGATTTCCTTGTCACCTGCAGGTCTCAGCTCCTGCTCAGGCTGCATTGCAGAGCTAGAGCATCAATGGGGACTCACGGGCGGGGGATCCCTGCCGGTGACAGCACCCCGGGCTGGCACAGCCCTCCTCACCCTCCGCTCCCTGGGACAGGGACACGGGCGGGCGCGGGGAGGGACAGCGAGGGACAGCAACACTAATTAAACTCCTCCCGAACCCCTCTGGCTGTCAGGAAACCTCTCCGAAGGGAATCGGGAGTCGTAGTAGAGGACAAAAAATGAGGGCACCGGGTAGAGGGGCAATAAGGCGTAAAATCACAGCTGGGTAAAAGGAGAGGAAGCACTTCCACGCTGTGAGCTCTGCTCTGCTTTTCCTTCCCTGAGCCGGGCTGGAAAGTGCTGCTCTGAGCCCATCCCTCCCGGCACAGCTCGTCCCACACGAGAGCCAGGCATGTCTTTGCCTCAGACCTGTTGAGAAGTTGGGACAGGTATTTGGGATGCCCTGTGGACGAGGCAGAGTGGGAGGAAGCAAAAGTGAATTTATGCACAGAAACCCAGGGCTATTCTGGCAATAAGGAGTCACCGACAGGTCCGTGCTTCCTTGGAGAGGTGTGGGGGCCCTGGCAGCAGCACTGGGAGCTGCTGGCAAAACTCTTTCTCCCCCATGGCTCTCTCTGGAGAGACTTGTGCTTCCCATGATTGCTTGGACAAATTCTTGTGCATGAGCCAGCAGCTCTCCTCTTGTCTCTTGTAATTACTGTCCCAGCGTTCTCCTTGAGAGACACCATCTGCTCCTCCTCCATCACCAGTCATCTCCCCATCTCCCGGGCCAGCCGTGTCCCCGGAGAGCTCGGCTGATGGTGCTGATGCTGCAGCTCCCGAGCTCCCGCGCTGCTCCTTAAGCTCCATCACAGCCAAGGCAGCTGCTCCCTCCCCTGATGCCCCAGGCACGGGCTCGGGGTCTCTGCCGAGCCCCCGCCTCCCCCAGGACACGCTGGCCGAGAACTGAACAGCCAGGCTGGGGCTGCTGTGGGCAGTGGGAGCTGTGACCCCCTCAGCCACTGTCCTCCTCTCTCCGTGCCTCGCTCAGCTGCTGAGGCAGCCCCAGAAGCTTTTGCAAGTCAAGCAGAGGGTGGGATACTCCCGGGAAGGCAGCGAGAATGGGCAGCTTTCGGTGGGCACACGGGGACCAGCCCAGCGGAGGGCAGCCGGGGTGACACTGAGGTGACACTGAAGTGGCACTGGGCGCGTTTGAGGCTGTTGGAGCCGAAACAAGCGCTTTCTGGGTCAGAAACGAGACGCATTTCAGAGAGCTCTGGGGCTCCCAGGAGCAGCAGGGCCGCGCTCCGAGGCGAGGCAGCGGCGCGGGGGCAGCGGCAGCGCTCGGCTGCACCGTGTGCCCGGTGCTATCAGTCTCCTGCTTTTCATCAACCCCAAATGAGCCTCCGGGGGCCTATTCGCTCACGGCAGCACACCAGAAACTTTCATTGAAGTCAATAGAAGTTACTCACACCCTTAGGCACAAGTTCGCGGTCCTGGGAAGTTGCGAGGGAGCTGTGATTTATGCCGCGTGTCGCAGGCTCGACCACAGCCAGCGCCCGCCTCTTGGTATAATTCACAAGTAAATGTACATTTATATAAAAAATACAGTAAAACCATCACATTTTATTAGGGGAGGGCGCACGATAAATTTTTACGTTGAAGCTTCCAGCGGCCAGAGATGAAAAGCGTCTTCAGGAAAATCACTGCCATGGAGACAGGTTTGCATCCCGCCGTATCGGGCGGCTCGTTTGTATTTTTAAGGCATCTCGTTAGAGCGTTAAATGATCTGTAAAAGGTAAAACAGCATTTTTCTCAGTGGCTCTGGTGATGGCCAGGCTTTGAGCCCCCACGGAGCAGGGGATGGGTTGAGCCCACCGAGGTTGTGCCCCCAGCCCCATCACCAGCCTGTCCCCAGAGCCGGGTGAGAGCACTCATTTATTCATGCTGGCAGACGTCCTCCTAAAAGCCCCAATAAAACCAACTTTCTCTCTGTTAACCAGAATTATTGTCTACAAAGATACGCGTGCACCTCCTCCAGAATTTACCCCAGACTGGAGCTGTGTGTTCACATCCCCGCGCTCGGATGAGCCGGGGCCGGGCTCCTGCAGCCAGCTCGCCCCTGGCTTTGCGCTGGCACGGAAGAGCCGCCTGTGCTGGCCCCCTGCGGGCACTGTCCAGCCCTCGGGGCTGGGAAATCCTGCTCCTGGCTGCAGCTCCTGCGCTCCCCCGGCCCTGCTGGGCCCGCTGCCCTCGCCGCCAGCCCGTGGCTCCCCCCTGGCAGCGTCTGCTCGTCCATCTGCACGGGCTCTGAGCTGCCCTTCTGCTCCAGCTCCCGCTCCTCCCTCCCAAATCCCACACCACGGCGCTGTGAGGCGATGCGATGCTGCATATGAATGGTTTTTAGAGACGACCAAGCACCCACGATCAGAAATTCTTACATTGTTCCAAGGCCAGAAATAAAAGCTGCACCTGAAGTTGTGGAAGTGTTCCAGCGCAGCAGCTCGGGTTTCAAACTGCTGCAGAGCTGGCGAGGAGGGTCCCAGCTTTTACAAGCATGAGGGAAGAAATAAAACGGTCGGGACAGCGAGAGATGAGTGATTTTGCAGACATTTGTCCCTTCCCTTGGCGGCGTTTCAAGGACATGTGGCACCACCCGGATGGGAGCGGCTCAGCAAGCGCAGCCGCTCTGCGGAGGAGCTGGGGGACCTTCTGTAGGAAGATGGGGCTGTGCCTACAGCAGGGATCAGCCTTGGAGCGAGGAAACCTTTTGCAAGGAGCCCCAAAAGCTCCCGTGCATCCCAGTCCAGAGCTGCTCCATTGCCAGCAACCTGGGGCCGCTGGCAGGAAGCAGCGGGGCTGGGCCAGGACAGGGATGGGGAGGGACCGGCCTGCAGAGCTCAGGGATGGCTCTGCCATCCTCCCCAGCTCCCAGCAGCACCAGGGAAATTCCCTGGAAACTTCCAATCCCTTCTTTCCTCCCAAGAGTGGGTTTCACCAGTGAGCAGCTCTGGGTGTATCTAATGGGAGCCTCCTGAACCCAGCCTAGGCTGGCCAAAAAATAAAGATGTGCTTTGCCTCACACACATTATCTTTTTAAAAAAAATTAGTAATTCACAAAAAAATCATCCCCACCCCTGCACAAGGACTTGTAGAATTTCTGAATTGCTCAATATTTTTATTAAGTGTTTCTAACCTTTTTTTTTTTTTTTTGTGAAGAAAACCTTGGCAGGGGAACAGCTTACCTGCTCATAAATTAGCAGGCAAATTAAAGAGGTTGTACAGACCTTTTTTTTTCTTTTTTCTTTTTTTTTTAAATTTCACTACATTTAACCCAGTCCACACTTCTGAAATATTTGGGGTGGTAATGCTGCAGTGGTGCTCCAGAAAGGGAAATTTGGGCCAAGCAGCATCTGGCTGTCCCCAAATGGGCTCCATCATTTGGGTCCTTGCTTTTCCAAAAGAGAAAGGAGCAGTGCTGCTGCTGAAGTGCTGAGTGAGGAAGGCCAGGAGCTTGTAAAAGGGCAGGATCACTGGCTATGTGGCCTGGATCCTATATTTTTCCAGTCGATTTTGCTCCAGGCTTCCTGGCTCTTGGCCAGGCCAGGAGCAGCCTTTGCCCTCCGAAGTGTGGCTGGTGCTGCCTGTTACAAACACCATTAACCAGAATTTTAGCCTCTCATTAAAAAGAAGGAGGAGGCTGGGAAAGGGAACCTCAATTAAGTGAGGTGAAAGTTAAAACATCAAGAAAAGCTTTTAATTGAAGCACAGCCCTGCAGGGAGATGCAAAGTCACTTGTTTGGCAGTCTTACAGATGGTGGGAATGTCACACTTTGGAGAAAGGAGATGAAAATTGGGAGCTGGGGTGCTCAGGAGCTTTGAAGAAGTAGGATGTGGACAGAGGCATGAGAGGGAAGGGAGAAATGCTGCTGCCTGTGGCTGACACAGCCTGGCTCCCAGGGCTGGCCCATCCAGGGCTGGCACCTCCATTCCTCTGGGCACAGCAACGTTCCTCGGAGTCTCCCACCCCAGCCAGCACCCAGGGAAGCCCCACATACCCCTCTGAGTGGGAGCAGCTCCCCAGGCTATGGGAAGGCTTCCCCCTTAACTCAAAATACTAGGGGGAAATGCGGTTTCCTGTTAATCACATCCCACGTGGCAGCCCCAGCCAGTTTGTTGTGCCTGCCTGGATGCTGCCTTGGCAGGGAGAAGGACCCTGCAGCTCTTCTTTTCCCTATTTTTATTTGACTTTCTCAACTTCTTCTCTTTCCTCTCCTTTTCTCCAATTCTGGCTGCATTTTGTTGTCCTGTCCCCGGGGGATGTCCCAAGTGAGAGGTGGCACATCCAGCAGTGGTGTTTTCCACAGAAATATCTTCCCTGTCTTTAGTTTATGACCAGAATGAATAATCAAAGGAAGTTTTGAGTCCCCCCTCCAGATCCTCAGAGAAACCACCCCAAAAGCTCCTTCCCTTTGCACACAGTGTGGGAATAACTTTGCTGGATTTTGGCGACTTCAGATTTTTGCTTGCAAGGTTTCACCTCAAATCATTCCTGGTGGGCTCTCAGCTTTTACTCCCTGACATCCTGGATCCCTGACTGCTGCTCCCAGGAGATGTCATCCTCTGCAGGAGGAGAGCACCTCAAGGAGTGTGAGCTATGGCTCAAGCCCAGCTTAATCAGTCTTGAGAACATAAATATTCCTAGAGGGAAGAGTTATTGCCATGAAGGTCCTGCAGCTCTGGAGCTTCCCTCAGGGTTTTTTTTTCCTCAGCTCTGAATTAGTGGGAAGCATCAGCTGCCACTCCAGCAAGAATGATGCTCCTCTGAAGGGCACCTCGCAACAAGGAGGTGGAAACCTTGGAGCTGCTGGAATGGAGGGGGATGTTTCCTTTGGCCATGCTGACGCCCAGGGCTGAGTTCTCAACCATATCCTGGAGAACTGGTCTGCAGGAAGGACTGTAAGGAAACCAGGATGTTACACCAATCTGAGAACCATGAGATCAGAGGAGAGTAACACTGAAATCACAGAATTCTCAGGGCAGGCTGGGAGCCAATCCAATGCCACACTAGTGGTAAGTCAAATTTAAGTCATCTTTTCCCCTAAAAGTAATTTCTAGGTTTCATGCTCATCAAATCAAAGGAACAAATTCCAGATCTGACCCAGAACTAACCAGTCTGTCCCAGATCTCCAGCTTTGGCTGGCACACACAGTGAGATGCTGAGGAACAGCCTCCTCCTGCTGATTGTTGGGGACTTATCAGCAACAACGATTCAGTGAGTAGATTGAAACAAGGAATAAACTCGAGGAACTTCAGCACTTGTCGGCTGATCACAGGGAAAATGAAGAGAAAGAACTCAGTGCTTGAATTATTTGTGATGAATTAATTACGCTGGGAAAGGATGATGGAAGACAGAACAGCAGTCAAAATTCTCTGCCTTTTCCCACCTACACGGTTTTCTCAGATCCACTCAGAATTAATGTGGAGTTCAATATCAGACCCTCTCAAGTGCTGGGTGAGTCTGAGCCTGAGCATTTTTTGATTTACTACTCTGTCCAGTAGTACTGTGCCTTGGTTTCTTGGATGTCTCCAAGATATAAATAAGGTGGGAAGTGAAAGCTCTGATAACCCAACCCCTGCTTCTCCAGGGGAGGTGACAGCCCTCCCTGGATGACCCTAAACACTGCAAGATAGGACAAAGCTTTGACCTTTTTAGACCAGCCTAGAAATAATTTGGTCATAGAAAACCAGAAAGCAAAGGGCAAAGCCCAGGAGGTGGTGGGAGAAGATGAGGCACAAAGGCCACAAGCTGAGAGCTCCTGGTGAAATTTGGGGCCAGGAGATGTAAAGCCAAGAGGAGCATCTCCCACGAGGGCTGAGCTTGGTGACCCTCCTCCATCCCTGGGCAGGTCTGTCCATGCTCAGCCCCTCGGGACTGGCACTGGGGGAAGGCTCTTCCCAGGTACCTGCAGGATTTACACAGCCCTAATTTTCCACCCCACTAAAAACTGCAGCTCTCCCGGGAAAGCTGCTTTCCCATGAGACTTCCCACGGAATCCTGCACATCCCAGGGGGCTGCAGAGCACTGAGCAAGCTCTGGGGTGTGTAAGCTCAGCTAAATCCAGAAGCACATGGGTATTCCCCATGGGAAGTGCATTACCTGCTCCTGTGCACACAGCAGCTACAGCTGGAGCAGTGATGAAAACCCTGCTGGGATCAGCAAACCTTTAATTAATGTCAATTTTGCAGAAAATAGTGGATGTCCAAAATGACCCTGTGACGAATTGAGGCATGCTCTCACACTGTTTTCTTTAATCACATGCATCAGGATTTATGGAGACATCCGGGCTGTTTTCTGGGCTTTAGGAGGCTCATTTTATTACAAATCCATGGATTTTTATGCATTTGGTAATGGATTTCTGATGGAATTCTGAAACTGGAGAGAAGCCACTAGCGGGGACTCTTTGGGGCATTGCTCTCGACACCTAAAGAAGGAAAAAAATGGAGAGGGAAAAACTTAATGAAAATATATATTTGTATAAACAATCAATGAAGATCGTGTTTGTGTGTTAAACAACCACCTTGAAATTGGTCTGTCTCAAAGGACTGAGCAATTGCAGACTACCTTAGCATGAATGATTTATGACATTCATGAACTTGGCAACTACATCAGTTTTCCTAAACCTGGCAGCAAACACCACCTGCATATTAAGTGAAGATTTATGATTTATAAAACTCACCTCATTATGCAGAGGAACACGAATTGTCTTATGTGTGCAGTCTATAACTCCTGGGACAGATGAAAAGGCAGCTATGACACACAATTTATGTGTTCTTGCTGCTGAGGTGGTGAGGGAAAAACAAGGAGAATAACTCGGGCTTTGAGCTGGGTGCCTTCAAAGCTGTCCACGTCCCTCTCCCTCTCCCCAGGATGATGCTGTGGCTAAAATTGCCTGTTCTCTTGGAGGAATAAAAAAACATCCCTTGCAAAGATTAATGGTGGAGGTCATTTGAATCAATACTCAAAACTATGTCCTCCCTCCAAAAAACGCCAGGATTGGAAGCATCTGAGGGGCTTCCATGGAAATCACACACTTGGTGCTGAGCTCACTGCTCGTATTTTTCCCCACTTTGTCCTTTGCTGATCCTCCTCACCCAAGGACACAGGTTCCTGGCTTGAAGGAGTGGAGAGTTTTGTTCTGGAAGGGGCCAGACTGTGGCTCAGGTTAGAGATGGAGCTCATGGCCCCCAGCAAGGAGTGAAGCATCCACGTGAGCCCTGGGTACAGCTGGATTCCCTCGTGTGAGCCCTGGGTACAGCTGGATTCCCTCGCTGTGGGTCAAGGGAGTGTTTGAAAGGCTGCAAAACACACAGGGCTGATGGACTGAAAAATGAGTGACATGATCCAAGGAGAAAACACCTCAGGGCAGAATTCACCCCAATCTACTGCATGAGTTTGAGTGAATCGTGGTTTGTGTGTCCTTGTTTCTTCATTTGCTCTAACAATACACCCAGACAGCAGATGCTGGTGCAGTTGGATGGGCAGTGCTGTGGAGGACTCTCAGGGGGCCCTGGAGCTCTCTGGAGAGTGCTGAGAGCAGGAAAATCCCAGCCCAGGGCTTCCCCTGCATGCCCAGGGCACCAGGGGACACGGACACCTCCTCTTTGGCTGGCTTGAGGCTACCACAGGGTGGACAGGGGTGTCTGTGCTGTCCCCAGGCTCGTGGAGGGGCTGGGTCCCCACAGAGATGTCAGTGCTTGGGGCCAAGGTGCCCCACAACCCCAGGCTGCTCCTGGACCTGGCTGGGTGTCACAGGCAGGACAATGGGTGCAGCAGGGCCACCAGGCTGTCACCCAGCAGGGCCATCAGGCTGTCACCCAGCAGGACAGCCCGGTATGGGGCTGTAATCCTGCCAGGCAGCCCCTTTCCCACAACCTCACCAGGGCCTGCTCCTGCTGAGGGAGGTGAGAGACCTGGGAGCAGCATTTCAGACACAGCTCCTGAGCTGTCCTGCAGCCACTTGCTAACGGCACACAGAGGCTTTGGCTTCTCCTGCAGGAGAAAAACATGTGTGAGGCCTTTGGGTCTGTAATTGCTGCAGCTCTATTTAAATCAATTAAAAGTTGTCTCCATGCCTGCTCTGGCTCCTTGTGCCCACCCTGGGCTGCCTTTGGCAGTGCAGGGAACTGCCCTGGGGAAGGGAGATTCCAGCAATCCCGGTCCAGCAAAGCACCCCCTGCCCCCAGCTAAGCAGGGACTGTAGGAGCTCCTGGAATTCAAGATGTGGAGGTCTTGGATGTGTCCTCATTCAGCAATGAAGGGGTTGGCTGGTGCCAAATGTGTTTGTGCTGTGCCTTGGTCAAGCCAGAAAGCTCAGCAGGAGGTGAGCAGCTGAGGCTGGAGGCAGTCAGGATGTTTCTCTTGCTGCTGTTTGAGGGGGACACAATTCATTGTTTATTTTCTGCAGTAAAAACCTGCACTGAGGCTCTTCAAAATATATGTTGGTGCTACTGGAGAGGAGGGAGTTGGGAACGTGAATGATTTTGCTTTCCTCCCTCCTTGTGTCATTGCCAAGGTAGCAGAGAAGGGGAATTTCTTCTGTCTGAGCACAAATCAGGAATTCTTCTCCTCCAAATGTTACCCTTTTGTTCATACCTGTCTCACGAGGCTGATTCCAAAATGAAATTATTGTAACTGTACATATTAAATAAATCACAGGCTCTACCTGGGCCATGTGTGTTGGCAACAGCTGATCCAACAGGAGCTCCTGGCCTCTCTCTCCTGGCTCAGTGTTCAGGCACTCAGCACAAAGCAGAGTGTATTTGCATAGAGCAGCTGATGAGGCTCCTGGGCTCTGAGGTTTCCAGAGGGAAGGACAGGTACTGAAGAACAACAAAAGGAAGAGCAGGTACGGACCAGTGCACTGGTTCCTATTGTTTCCAGAACAAAAAGCTGTGTACTTCCTCCAAAGACAAAGCTGGCTGGGGAGTTTTGCATCCTCTGAGCTGTGTTGGAAATGGAAAGTGCTGGCTCTTGCTGGTAGCAGAACCTCAGAGAGAAGCTGAAACCAGTACAGGTGAGAGGACAGCAGGAATGGGCACTGTAAGGAGCCGGCTCAGAGGGGAGGGTGTGGGGACACAGTGACACACCCTTGTGATGGCCTGGAGGAGGGAGCACAGAGCACTCTGGAGTTTCCACAGCTGTGAATTTGATGATTCTGCCAGTACCAGGATGGGGAGAACAGGAAGGCCAGCAGGGAGGGAGAGATTTGTGCAGCAGTGGCATGGGATCCTTCCAAAGCCACTTGACAAGGGAAAAGCTTGGGAAGCAGGAAATGGGACGTGTGGAGCTTGTGCTGGTGTGCTGCAGGGTACGTGGGAGAGTGGATGAGCCTACTCTGAGACTCCAGGCCAGAGCAGAGGGCTGGGCTGTGCTGGAAAACCTCTTCATGGGTCAGGGAAAGTGGGTCCAGCCCAGGCCGGCAAGGAGCAGAGGGAGACTTGTGCCAATGTGCAACCCCTCGACAGAGGGGTCCCCAGGGCCTTCCCCTGCCTGCGAGGCTGGGCCCTGTCAGCCTTCCCACTGCTGCACAGCTTGGTGACCTTCAAACCAGCCCGTCCCCTCAACAGGGCTGGGACTAGCCTTCAGAGCCTTCCCAAAGCCACTGGCTTTGTACCTCAGCTGCTTCACATCAGGGTGAAAAAATCTGCAGCGTGCAGCACTTGGAAATTTTCGTTTGTACTGTGCTAATTGCCCTCATTATTATGGTTCCTGAAGGCACCTCAGTTCCTCGTTAAGGCAGCTGCAGTGGTGGAGGGGTGTGATGTGGTTTGTGCTCCCTCTGGTCTCCTGCATCCTCACTGAGTGACAGGGCTCTGCCACTTGCCCTGTAGGAAGGTCTGGTGAGCTGCTGGCAGGCACAGGCAGCTCCCAGCCGCCTTCTTGCTGCCTTGCTGCCTCGGGGTTGCTTTCTGATTTACATTGTGATGCTCTCCAGGCTGATGTTTATTGCCAGCCCCACTGGGATCATGGGGGTGAAACCAGGGAAGCCTGGAAAGATGCTGGAGGATGACCAGCTCTGTGCTGAATGCCCACCCCAAGTCCTCATTCTCTTGCTGAGGTTTCCCTGAGATGATTACTTAGCCAAGCATCTGACTGATCCTTCACTGCACCACTGGAGTGATTAAATACCTGAGTCAAACACCTGCATCTCTCCTACCCCAGCAGTGGGTTTATTTCTGCCCTCTGCCCCTTCCCACTGCTCCTGTTCTTTGCACCCCCCCTGCTCCAGCCAGCCCTCGCTAAGCCTGGAGGATAACCATGGATCACAAGGCTGCTCTCCCCTCCCTGCACACAGAGCGTGTGGGGCGGTGTGGTTCAGCCTGACTCAGGGTGCAGTCAGGTTCAGCCTGACTCAGGGTGCAGCCTGATGTCGTGCTGTGCTTGATCCATCACTGCTTTTCCCATTTCCTTCCACCCAACGAGCAGGAAAGCAACTGAAGTGCAGCTGTTTTGGCAGCTGCCTCGACGAGCCTTTTCACACCCGGTCACCTGAAGCCAGGCCGGAATCACTCAGGGTAATTTGAGTGCATCTGGGGGCAGAGAGCAGGAGCTGCCCTCAAATCCATGCCCATGAGGAACAAGGAAGGTGGAGGAGTTAATGTGCAGCTCCCCACAGGCCTTGAAGCACTGCCAGCAGCCCTGGCCTGCATTTGCACTGCCAGATGCCTCTGATGGGATGCTTACATAGAAAAAGGGGGGTAACTCCTTATATTTTTGACATTTCCAGTGACATCCTTCTGAGAGAGATGCCTGTGGGGCTGACCATTTCTCCCACTGGTTGCAGGCTTTGTAGGGACGGAGTTACGGCCCTGCTCTGCTCCTCCAAATGCTCTGCTGCTGATCCCTGTGGGAGCAGGGATGGGACATCCATGCACAGCTCTGCCTTTGCACCTGCCCAGGGCTGCCCCGCTACAAGAGCAGCCTCTCCAGTGCTTCAAAGCCGTCTGGTGTGTGGCAGCAGTTAACGGGGAGGAAATGACTTGGGTTGCCACAGGGCCGTGCCCGTGTGGCCATGCCCGTGTGGCCGTGCCTGTGCCATGCTGCAGGCAGGGCCTGCCTGGTCCTGGCTGTGGATTGTCCAAGAGGAATCCCATCGCCTGGCCCTGCTGTCCCCTCCCTGCCAGATTTCCCCTTTCCCCAGGAAGGCTCAAGGGCAGAGAAGTGCAGGCTCAGGAGCTGATCCTGCCCCCACTGCAGAACATCCTCTGGGTCACCTGAAGGCAGCGAGCGGCAGCTCTGGGGCTCTTGCAGGGGTGCTGGGGCTGTGACCCCCACCGCCACCAAGGGCTATGGCCGTGTGCTCTGCTCTGTGGGTTGGGGAGCACAGTTTGGGGAGCAGAGGGGACACAAGGCAGGAGGGCCCAGTGTGTGGGAAAAGGGAGCAGAGTACAGGGGCACAAGACACTGCAAGTGGGGCAGTTGAAAGCAGCACCTGAGGGCAGCCTGAAGCCCAAAGAGAGCAGAAGAACTTGTTGCACTGGAGGAGTGGAGGCTGAAGGTGTGTGCTGGCCTTTTGCTGGGGGCTCAGAGGGAACATGGGCACGTGGAGCAGCAATGGGGAACAAAGAAACACAGACCTCCTTCTGCATCCAAAGAAGATTTGCTTGTTGCTCTGCGGGCAGCTGTGTCAGCTGCTCCCATCACAGCCAGGGGCTCTGAGGGGACACGGGCCCTGCACCCTCGAGGGGAAGGACAGCAGAGCTCCCAGAGAGCACTCCCAGGGTGTGTGCACTGCCATCGGTGCCTTGCCATGGGTTGGGAGTTGCCAGGGCCCGGAATGAAGCTGTCACTCTCCCGGCGTGTGACTCAGAGCAGGCTGGAAGCAGCGCTAGCACGGCCGGCTGCTGCCCCTGCCTGGCCACGGGAGAGGCTGGCACGGGCAGCCTCTGCCACACTGCAGGTGGCCCATGCAGGACTCGGGTTTCCATCAGCAGAGATGCCCAAGGGATGGGCTCAGGCTGCTGTGAGCCATGGGGATCACTCTGGAGATCCTACAGCAGCACTAATCCTGCCCAGTTACAGCAGATGGCACTGACCGGCCGGACATGGATCCTCACCCTATGGATTGAAGCTGCTCAGGCAGGGCCAGACCTGGAGCAGGGATTAGAGTTCTGGTGTCCCCCAGCGTCAGGAACTGTTGGAGCAAGTGCAGAAGAGGCCACCAGGTCGCTAAGGGGAGCAGCTCTCCTGTGGAGACAGCTTGAGGGAGTTGCAGCTGCTCAGCTTGGAGAAGGGAAAGTCGTGGGAAGACCTCCCAGTGCCTTGCAGTGTCTGACAGGAGCTGGGAAGGAGCTGAAAAGGCATTCTGCATCAGGAATTCTAGTGCTAGGCTGAGGGGCTGGAGCTGGCAGCCAGGTCGGGAGAGCTGCCTGGGCACGGGGAACTCCAGGTGCCCTTGTGTCTGCAGGATCTTCTCAGGCCGTGAGCAGAGGATGTCCCCAGCTGGCACTGCCACTGCGTCCTGGGAGCCATGGGGTGGGCACGGGTGGCACCAGGCCTCTTCCTGATGTGCCCCTTGCTGGTGAGAGCGCTTCACGGCCATGGGCCGGGCTCCCATTTTCACTGGCAGGCCTTTCTTGGCCATGAGCAGCCTGAGGGCTGAGCCGGTCCTGGTGGCCCTGGGGCCGTGAGGGCACAAATGAGGTGACACCAGCGTGAGGCAGGGCCGCGATGTCACACGGTGTCTTGGCCCTGAGTACTGTGACATCACCGGGCCATCCCTATATAAGGCAGGCCAGCCCCACAGCCACCAGTGCGGTTGCGATGGCACGTGCCGGAGCCATGAACGATGTCAGTGTCCTGCTGGCTGCACTTGCCCTGCTGCTGGCCACCGTGGCTGTCTGGTGGGCCATTGGCCACCGGGCACCGCAGGGGCGGCAGGCCGGGACTCGCCGGCCACGCAAGCGCCCCGGGCTCCAGGCCAGGGGCCCACAGAGGAGCCCAGGAGCCCCTGGGGCTGCCAGGGCCTCCGGGCCTGACGCGACCCCCTGGAAGCGTCCGGATGCTCCCGCCAGTTCCCCCGGCGGCTCCTGCAGCTGCGGCCCCTGCGTGAGCGTGGCCAAGGAGCTGCAGGGGCTGATGCTGCTGCTCTGGGCTCCGCGTGGGACATGGGCTTCGCTCGAGTCTGGGATCTGGCCGGCGCTGTGGGCTCAGCTGCAGCAGCTGGGGAAGCGAGGCCACCTGCCCTGGTGTGCCTGGTCCCACTGCTCCAGGCGTCACCGTCCCTGCAAGAGGCTGCTCCCAGCCACAAGGGCCATCCCCGGGACAGCCTCCAGCCCTTGGAGGAGATTGCGTTGGACACCAACCACCCCTCGGAGAAGCTCAGCCCGTCAGAGATCCAGCATTCCAGGAGCCCCCACTGCCTCTGACGGCCTCCAAACCTGCAAGACCCTCCCCGCTTTCGACCCTCCTGAGAACCTCCCCAGCGCCGAGACGCTGCCTCCTTCCTAGCAGCTTGCCAGAGCGTCCATTGCTGCCGAGAGCCCCCAGCCCTTCAAGATCCTGCCCCTGCCAAGACCCGTCCTTCGCTCCCAGTCCCTGCCCCCCTCCCAGAGAGTCCCTCCTGGAGGCCTGGATCCCTCCCGGCCTCTGCGGAAGCCCTTCCAGCTTGTGGGCACTGAAGAAGCCCTGGCCAGCTCCTCCTGCTTCCTTCCAGACCAACAACATCCCGTGGACAGCGAGAGCACTGCCGTGTCCCAGAGCATTGGCACGGCCAGGGAAAGCCGGGAAGCAGAAACGGGAGCCCGACTGGAGGCAGAGAAGCGTTCCCAGGAGCAGGTGGCAGAGCCACAAGCCTCCTGCAGTTACCAGTGTCCACCGCCGGGCTCCCAGGACGCTGTGTCTGAGCCAGCCGGGGACAGCCCCAGCTCGGTGGCTCAGAGGGTCCCCAGGAGACCGTGGAGGTTCCGTGGTCTCCAGGAGGCTCGGCCCAGATGGCCCCCGGACCCCAGGCGGGTGGTCACAGTCCTAGGAGAGCCCTTCTGGGATCGCTGTCAAATACATCAGGATTGCCCCAAAGAGCTGTCTGAGTGTTCCTATGGGGAGAGGGCTCCTTCCTTCCCAGGAACTGGCTCCGTGCTGGGTTTGGCTTCAGGCTGGGAATGCTGTGGACTTCGGGATGACTGGGTTTGGTTTCTAGTCCTGTTTTGCGTCTGGGGTTGAGCAAGTATCAGCTGCAAGCCTCACAGGTGTTTTTTCCAAGTATACCCAGTCCTACTGCCGTTTGGAATTCTCTTGGCTGACAGAGGTGTCGGAGCTGAGCTGTGTGCTGGAGGTTTCTGTGCCTGCTGTGTTCGGACAGTCCGAGCTCGCCCGCCCGGTTGCGCTGAGGCGCTCGAGTTGAACGGCGCATGCGCGGCAAGAGCAGAGGGGGCGGGGGACGGCCCCGGGGCCTTGGCTCCCTCAGCGTTTCGCGCGACGTGCGCATGCGCAATACGCGACCTGACGCAAGGCCACTGCAATCGCCGTGCGCTTTATCCTGTCCGACCTTGAGTACACAGCCTCCGCAGGACCCGGGCTGTCCTCCACTGCGCCGTTGTGCGTTGCGTCGCTTCGCTTCCTTTTTCCCGCCCCGGCGAGCGCCTGCCGGTACAGCGAGCTCTGTATCGGTGTCGGGAAGCCGGCGTACAGCCGCGCCGCCGGTGCCGGCGTCCGTGCGACGCGCCGAAAACGAGCGGGGGGATCAGGCATTGTTGAGGCAGCCTGCGGCGGGGGTCCTTCGGCGCGTCTCGGCCCCCCCGCGGCCCACGTGGGTGGAGGTTTCCAGAAGAGCCGCGCGCCCCGACCGCCACCACCGCCGCCGCCATGCTGAGCGCGAGCCGCCTGCCCCTGCTGCTGCCGCGCGCCGCGCCCGCGCCGCCCGCGCGCCCCGCGCAGGTCAGATCCCTGAGGGGCCGGGAGCCAGCGGGGCACGGCGGGCCAGGGGCCTGGAGCCTTCCGGGGCTCACACACGGGGGAGGATACTGCGGGCTCTCAGGCCCGGAGAGTTCCGGGGCACAGACACGGGATGGGCGCTGAGGGCTGCGAGACCCGGAACGTTCCGGGGCAGGACACTGCGGGACTGTGCGAGCGGCCAAGGGCGCTGCCTGCGGGCGAGTCCGGGCCCGGGCCGCAGCTCCTCAGTGCTCAGACTTTTTTAAGAGAAGGCTGATGTGGATGCGGGGCGATGCGGTCTTGGGGGGTGTAGAGAAGCCTGTTTTACGTGTTTGAGTCTGTTTTGTGTTCAGGACGTTTGTAGTAAGGCCGCTCTATTCCTCACTATTGGTGTGATGGTGACCGCGGGGATCAGGCTGGCGATGGCACCTGGAGGCGATTTAGGGACGGGGGGACCGAAAATCCCTCCGCGCTGTGCTGGCCCTGCTGGTGCTGCTTTGTCGCACCCTGAGCCATCCGTGCGCTGTGCCTGGGCCTTACGGCTTTAACTATCAGCAAAATAGTCATGGCTCGGTCCCCTTTGCATGAGGATACCTTCTTACGGGCTCGTTCTTAATCAGAAAGAGGGATAATGCTTTCTGAGCTCCCCAGGATGCTGCTGTGCACGTGTTGAGGGGCGGCCAAGCTGGGGCGTATCTGGAGTTGTGC
Source organism: Brachypodius melanocephalos (assembly GCA_013398615.1). Classification (NCBI taxonomy): domain Eukaryota; kingdom Metazoa; phylum Chordata; class Aves; order Passeriformes; family Pycnonotidae; genus Brachypodius; species Brachypodius melanocephalos. The sequence goes on along the minus strand of VZSR01003410.1, from coordinate 888,710 downwards.
AGTAAAATCTCACCTCCAGGTTCCTCAAGGGATGCAGGGGGGCGTTTGTTGCTGACGAGGCACAAAGCTCTGAGAAATGAGGTTAATGTTTATCTGCTGCTGTTTGTGGAATGCAGAAGGTTCAGTGTTGGCTTACTGAGATGTCTTTTGCCACAGCTTATTCTGTATGAGGGAGATACCTCCATTCTGGTCATAAAAATTAGAATAATGGTAGATAAATTAGTGCGATGATTGGGGGGGGGCTGTTTATGTCAGTCTGAGTCTTGCTCAAGTTCTTAATTCTTTTGTAGTTGTAGTTTTAGTTTTTTAGTTTTAATTTTTTAGGGTAGTTTATTCTGTAGTAGAGTTGCTTCAGACATTTTTTGCCTCTGAAAGGCTTGGTTTGAAGACGTCTTGATGTTTTAAACTAAATTCTCATTAATGTGTCTCTGTTTTACAGACATTTTGGAATGGCCTCAGCCAAAATGTTCTCAGAGCAGCATCCAGCAGGAAATATGCGTAAGTGTTCCTTGGGAGGTCATGTTTGGCGGTTGGTGTTTGTATTTATTCTCTTCCTGATACCAGAACTGATTACTAGGGCCAGGGATTGGGTAACAGAGTCAAACGAACAGAATAAAACTGGAACCTCTGCCCGTAACTTTTCTAAGGCTGTTTCTTTAGTTCTTGTTTCTCTCCAGGGGAGCTTTGAGAGTTGCTGTTCCCTACGCCAGCAGTGCCCACAACACTTGGATTTTGCTGAGATTTGTTTGGTTAAAATCAACCAAACAAAAAGTAATCCAAACACTGATGGAACAAATTGTTTTGCAGCGATATGAAAGGAGTGATGTCTGGATCCATTCCGCTGCAGATAAAGTTCATTTCAAACATGCATTTGAATCATTCATTTTCCTTGCTGCAGGATAATGGGAGAAGGGAGTAGTTGCTTGTGTGACTTACTCAGATGTTTGTGGCTGATTCTGATTCAGGCCCTGGGCTGGGAAATCTGTTTGTGTTGGGACAAGCTGGGTCTGTCTTGTACAGCTGAATGTTCCAAGCTCACTGCTTTTGTTGGAACTGGAGTTAGAGCCCCTGGCAGCTTGGGCACAGAGAAGGTGACATCCCTGAAAGTAAGCACAATCTTGCTTTGCTACAGAGTGCCTTCTCCATCTCAGAACATGGCTTTGTTTGTAAGCAAAGCTGTGCATGAGGGATTCTTGGAGCCTCAGAAGGGGTAATGCACTCTTCCCAGAAAGGAGGAGGGGTTTACATTTTGTCTTGTGTGTTTTGAGTGAGAACCGCTCCCATTTTTCAGGATTAAATTCACCTGTTGCTCCTGAGGATCAGGAAGGTGGTTTGCTTTGGCTCTGGCCCAGAGCACCCTGCATGGGCCAGGTGACTTATGACTGTGAATTCTTCTCCCCATGCTAAGCAATGATAAATAAACAAATACAATCTATTAGTTTTTTAACTCTAGGTGAACATTTTCAAACAAGTTTGAACTCCAGGGTTGCCCAGACCAGCTGGGGCTGCCCCTGGATCCCAGGAAATGTCCAAGGCCAGGTTGGACATTGGGACTTGGAGCAGCCTGGGGCACGTGTCCCTGCCCATGGCCAGAGGTGGTACTGGAGGAGCTTTAACACAAGCCAGTCTGGGATTCTGTGATCAAAAGTAACGCAAAACAACTCCTGTAGGGAGAGCTGTCTGTGGAGACAGAGTTAATTACAACTTTCTTTTATACCAGACTTTCAGGGGTTGTTGAGAGGACATACATATATATATATATATATATATATATATATATGTACATATGCATGTAGTAAAGATATCTTGGGGAAGAATATTTTATATGCTGATTTTACCAAGCAAGGGTTTACCTGCGAGTGGTCTGGTTCAGAACAGAGGCACAAGCTTAAATTGTAGTGCAGGAGTCAGAGAACACCTTAGGTCAGGATACAGCCTAGACTTGCTTCAACATTTTGTGGAAAATCACTTTGTCTTCTCTTTTAGACTGAACTTTTTTTTGCTGTGTAATTATTTTCCTTTAATGGTCATTTTCCTTTCCCTTGATGTGCTCTCCAGCTCAGAAGCAATCAAGGGTGCTGTTATTGGGATTGACCTGGGTACCACCAACTCCTGCGTGGCCGTTATGGAAGGGAAGCAAGCAAAAGTGAGTAAAACAGGAGTGTTACACGTGGGGCGTCCCCAAGGTGGGTGCGTGGGTGTCACAGCTCCCTTTGTCCCCAGGTGCTGGAGAACTCGGAGGGTGCCCGGACCACGCCGTCGGTGGTGGCATTCACGGCCGAGGGCGAGCGCCTGGTGGGGATGCCGGCCAAGCGCCAGGCGGTCACCAACCCCCACAACACCTTCTACGCCACCAAGCGCCTCATTGGCCGCCGCTTCGACGACTCCGAAGTGAAGAAGGACATGTGAGTGAGGGGACAGTGCCACTGCCAGCCCCAGGGCAGCAACACCATGGGGGTGGCACAACCTGCTCTGGGGAAAGTTGTTGTGCCCTCAGCTCTCAAGGTTGCAGTGCTGCTGTCTGAGGGCCAGGCTGTGTTTAGCTGCATTCATTACTGATCACATTAAGGTTTCCAGAGAAGAAGAAAAAAGGCTTCCTGGTGCTTACAGTGCAGACTTCACTAATTCTTGAGGGCATTTACAATCACAGCTGTGTGATCGTACCTCAGGCCTATGATTAAATGAGGTGTCTGATTAAAGCAGCAGAGAACAATGCAATGTGTGAGCTCTCTGCAGGGCTGCTGCATAGGTGTGAGTTCTGTCTGTGCATTTGATTGCTTAATTCTCTTTTTCTGAGACCCTATATGGGATGTAGTGCATATTTTTATGACTTACCTCAAACACTTATAAAGTTGGTATACGTACATTATTTGTATTGTATAAGCGTTGGCAGCGGCAGTCTGTAATTGGTACTTTTGGGACTCTGGATCTGGGGCTGCTGCTGGTGAATTCAGTGTTCTTTGTTTAGAACTTATATGCGTTCATCTGCTGATACTGATGGTAACAGATTAGTACTGCTGCAGAAACTGAGTGTGAATTCTCGTGGTTTTCAGTAAGAACGTCCCTTTTAAGATTGTCCGTGCCTCCAACGGGGATGCCTGGGTGGAAGCTCATGGGAAGCTCTATTCCCCCAGCCAGATCGGTGCCTTTGTCCTCATGAAGATGAAAGAGACTGCAGGTTGGTACAGCTTGCTCTTTGCTGTCTCTGTGCTTTGTACATGGAAGTGCTGCAGCCAGAATGGCACTTTTGTGGTACCAAACCCTCACAGAGCAGGGCTGTGGATGGGGGAAGGGAACAAGGTGGGCTCCTAGGAAGCTTCAGGGGGAACATCAGTGCCTGCCTCAATCGTGGATCTTCGGCAAAACATCAGTGCTTTAGTTAAAAGATACTCGTACCAGAATTGGTTGCTGATTGAGTTGGTTCTGATTTTAATTGAATTCACACTCACTCAGAAGAGGGAGCTCCATTTCCTTGGAAGCTGCAGTCCTTGTGCCTCCCTGGCTGCAGCAGAGCACAGGCTGGGGCAGCAAGGCTTGGAGTGGCTTTGTTCCTCATCAGCTGCTGGGTATGTGGCACACAGGGAGAGAGGCAGTGTTCAAGGGACCCCGTTGTTGGGCCCTAACAGCTAATTAAGCCAGTGGTGACTTCGAATCTGCACTAGGGGAAAACACCCATTGGTCTGGAGGAATGTTCTTCTGTTTCTCAATTCCTAAAGTGGTTTCTGGGGAAACTGAGAGTAGTACAGAGGGAACAGTCAGTAGTGCCTTGTGCACCCTCATTTGTGTCCAGTGAGTGTGAGGAGGGCACGACTTAAGCTTCATCCAGAGGTTATTTTACTTTCTGTGTTAGGTCCTGGGCACTTGCTAAAGCTCCATCCAGTAGTAAAATACAAATACGTGGCATGTGAGCATCTAGAGGTGATAGATCTGACTTTAGCAGAGATCTCCTTCCTGGAGGAGTCTTGGCTTTTGGCCTGGGTGCTACATGACTTCAGCTGTGGCTTTGCAGACAGCAAAGAGCAGTGCAGTGTGTAAGCTCTGTGTAAGGCTGCTGCATAGCCATGAGTCCTGTCTGTGCATCCTCACTGCACCATGCACTTTTGTATTTTTTAGCAGGTCTCGGTGTACATTTGATGACTTCCCTTTTTTTGAGACCTTAGAATAGAATGTAATATATATTTTTCTGACTTGCTGTCTCAAACATTTATAAAGTTGATATATGTACATTGTTTGTACTGTCTAAGTGTTAGCAACAGCGGATTCTATAAATGGGATGAAAATAAGTAACTGAAGTGCATCACATGTAGAAAAGTGGAGTACAGCTTTAGTCTCAGTCTGAAAAGACAAGCTCTCAGATACATTGATTACAGTGGCATCCAGTCACTTGATGGAATTGCAGAGGTGTATTGCTGTACTTCCAGAAGTCTACAAACTGTTCTGTGTTTTGTGGAAGGACTGGGATTCTGCACAGCTTCCTCTGCATCTTCCCAGAAAGCAGCAATGCTGTCTTCTGTTAGTTGAGAGAAATAATTTCAAACCAGGTACTTATGGAGAGAGATTATTTACAAAAGCATATAGTGATGGGACAGGCAGGGCTAGATTCAAAATAAGAGAGAATGGGTTTAGGTTAGACAGTAGGAGGAAGTTCTTCCTGTGAGGGTGGGCAGGCCCTGGCACAGGGTGCCCAGAGCAGCTGTGGCTGTCCCTGGATCCCTGGCAGTGCCCAAGGCCAGGTTGGACATTGGGGCTTGGGGCAGCCTGGGACAGTGGAAGGTGTCCCTGCTCATGGCAGGGGGTAGAATGGGATGGGCTTTGAGATCCCTTCCCACCTATTCTGTCACTCTGTGAGTGATAACTTGGTGTTCTTATAAGGGTAACTTCTGTTTTGTCTCCTTTTTCTTCCAGAAAATTACCTGGGACACACAGCAAAGAACGCCGTGATCACAGTCCCTGCTTACTTCAATGATTCTCAGAGACAGGTACTCATCGAGCTGGGAGATTTTGGGGTTCATAAATTGCATTCAGTTTCTCTCAGCAGTCAGCACTCTCGCCTTTCCTCCTCAGGCTACCAAAGATGCTGGGCAGATTGCTGGCTTGAACGTCCTGAGGGTGATTAATGAACCCACAGCAGCTGCACTTGCCTATGGGCTGGACAAGTCTGAAGACAAAGTGTAAGTGCCTGTGCATAACAGCAACCTTCTGAAATAAACCTGCTGGGATTTGCCTCCTCGGCTTGCTGGGAGCTCCAAGCACTGCTTGGAGTCCTGCCAAGGTGGACTCAGAACTGTGAGTGAGAGCTCTGTAATGTCACCTCTCTTCTGTGCCAACCAACCTTGTTAAAGAGAGAGAGTTCATAACTTGCAGCTACAACTTAATTATCCAACCTGAGTGTCAATGCAATTACCTTCCCTTCTGGTGGCAGGGGTGGGTGTGGTTGAGGACAGCTGGGTGACAGGCTGTCACCAGAAGTGCTGATGAGCAGCATGGGAGCTGTGCTGAGCTGTGCCAGCTGTCCATGGCTCGCAGCCCCCCTGCCTGCATTCAGCCCTCTGTTGTTGTCAGGTGTGCTTACAGAAGTGCAGGCTTTTGTTAGACATTATTTCTGAGGTAGTGGTAATGCTGGGAAAGCCTCACATTTTGGGAAAAAAAAAATTATAATAATTCTGGTGTCCCTGCTCTTGTCATTGGATGTGAGAGTGTCTGGTTTTGGAGAGGCAGAAGAGGCAGGAACTGCCATCTGTGAAAGGTCAGCAGTTTGTGCAGCACATCTTCCAGGAACTCCCACGTGGACTCTTGAGTGCTCAGGGGATATGGACACCTTGAGATTGTTCACTGCTGTCTTTAGAGAGGATTTGAACTTGTGTGGGCAGCAGAGTGAGTTCTGCTCCTCATCTCTTGAGGAGAGGGCATTCTGAGCCACTCATCCTTATCTAGAAAGTAACATTGTCCTGCCTCTCTTCCTGCAGCATCGCAGTCTATGACCTGGGTGGTGGCACTTTTGATATCTCTGTGTTGGAAATCCAGAAGGGAGTCTTTGAGGTGAAGTCCACCAATGGTGACACTTTCTTGGGTGGAGAAGATTTTGACCAGGCTTTGCTACAGTATATTGTGAAGGAGTTCAAGAGAGAGGTAAGGTGTCCCTTGAGAGCACAGTCCTGTGTTACACTTCTTTTCAACCTCACTTCTGTAGAAGAATGAGAATTCTCTTAAATTCTTAGAATTGATTTGTTGCCTCTGGCACAGCTGGAATTTAAGAGGATTAGACACTCTTCAGCCTGGCTTCTGCTTCTTACATTTGTTTTCTTGAAGTGGAATATTCCTTTTCTGGGAGACACAGAATAGCAGAACTTCTGCCTTTTTTCACTCTGGTTTAGCAGGACTGTCCTGTACACAGTCTGCTTACTTTTGAAAGTAAATATCTGTGGTGTAACTGAATGTGACAGGACAGATGCAAACAAGGGTTGCTGGGAGGAAGCTGCAATGTAATTCCAACTCCTTTGCTAGTTCAGGCCTTATTCTCTGCTACAGCAGCCTTTCCAAGCTTCACACGTCACAGTATGATCACTTGCAGAGCAGGGAGGGCTGGCAGATTGTAACTGCTGACTACCCCTGCCAGCAGAGAGAGAGCAGCACAGTGCACATGGCAGTCTGCTCTAGAAATAAATTGTCAGTCAAGAGCTCTGAGAAGGTGAACTGCAGGGAAGGGACTCCTGAGCAGGTGCTAAGAGTCTGTTAACCCTGTTTTTGTCACTCAGACGGGAGTTGACCTGACTAAAGACAACATGGCCCTTCAGAGAGTGAGAGAAGCTTCAGAGAAAGCCAAGTGTGAGCTTTCATCATCGGTGCAGGTACGTGCCTGGATCCAGAGCATCCACTACAACACGGAGACACAGAGTTCTGCGCTGGGTTTATTTACAAAGCTCTCTGACACTGTTTCTTCTGTGTAATCCAGTGGCATCACTGGCACAGCAGGTCACTCAGCAGGGTGGGCTTTCGGAGCACAGGGAGCTGCTGGAAGCTGTGTTGTTGGATGATGGGTTTTGCCCTTTTTCTGACACCACATCTTCTGATCTTGCAGGAAATGTTCTTGTTCCCAGTCTCTTCTGTACATCAGAAGTGTGATGGGCACCAGGGAATTGAGCCAGTGCTGCTGGGTTACTGGAACCACTTAGAGCTCTGTGCAAGCAGTTCCAGAACCTTGGTGCTACTCATTCCACTGAAACAGCTAATTTGTGTACTATTTCCTATACAGAATCTTGACTTATTTGCCTATAGACGAATTGTCTGGACAATGGGCAGCAGCCACCCTTCCTCCTTTTTTCCATCAGCTTTGTATATTAATGCAGTCAAGCATGTCTTTTATTCATTACTGAATAAGGAGCTGGAGAAACAGCAAGTTGGAAGTGTAATAGTTCTGGCTAAGTGAAATTAAGGTCAATTATATAGTAATTGAAATGGGGACTCTGCCAAGGTCTGGGTTCTGAATAAGCATCTTTAATTTTATCTGATGGTGGTCTTTTTGCTGGCTGGTGGGGAGCTCATAGCAAGGAGTTGCGGGCAGTCACAATGGCTGCATAGTTCTGCCAGAGACATAGCAAGCTCTGTTTTATGAGCTCAAGAGCTGGCAAATGCAGTTTGTTCATACCAGGAAAGACTGAATTCCTTAACTCTTTAGCACTGAAGTGAAAACAACTTGCTTTTGGTCCTGCTTTCCCCTGGTACTTTTGACCGTGCTGTTTATAAAGTGAGTGCACACCTCTGGTCAGCAACATAGCTTTAATTCTTGTGTAAACTTAATCTCTAGAGCTTAAAGCACTGATGCTTTAATTGCTTTGGATTGTAGTGTCTTCTGATGTCAGCATGACTCAGCACGTGAATCAGATGATTTCAGTATAAGATTTGCTTTAAAAGTCCAGCATGTGACAAATGGCCCTAAGAAGTGGGAATTATGATCCCTTGCTCTAATTAACTTTGTGTTAAAGGGCAGCAGAGTGGCTATTGAACATGAGCTGTTGGCATTTAGAGAACAGCCAGAAGGGAGGGAAATACCTTCAAGGAGTTTACCTGGTGTGGAATGTGAGTCAGTTGGCAGAATCTTTGGAACTCTGTAGATGGGCTTTCTTCTGGGTTATGCTGAAGGAACAGCGTTAAGGCTGTCACTTGTTTTGCTCAACAATGAAAGACCTTGAAGTAACACAGTATTAAAATTGGGGTTTAACAGTAGTAACCATGAGGTGTGGAACAAAATAATTGTCTTCTTTCTGAAATGTCAAACATAAAAGTGTGCCTGCTGCCACTTAAACTGGACTGGAGGACGAACAGCAGTGCAGGTGCCTCAGTACAGGCCAAACAGAACCTGTAAGCTGATGTAAAAGCCCATTCCTCGTTTTTCCTGAACCTGTTTCCATGCCACAGACTGACATCAACCTGCCCTACCTGACCATGGACGCCTCCGGACCAAAGCACTTGAACATGAAGCTGAGTCGGGCGCAGTTCGAGGGCATCGTGGCTGACCTGATCAAGAGGACAGTGGCACCCTGCCAGAAAGCCATGCAGGATGCTGAAGTCAGCAAGAGTGACATTGGGGAAGTCATCCTTGTTGGTGGCATGACCAGAATGCCAAAGGTATGAGCTCAGGCAGAGTTGGCACAGCTGCCCTGTGCCTGCTGTTTGGGGGATTGGAACAGAGGAGCTGGGAGTGCTCAGTTCAGACTGAGTGTGAGGATCCCATGGGAGCACTGCCAGGACCTCTCCTTCTGTTTGTTTAGCTCAGATGGACTCTGGGGGCTGGAGCTGAGTTGCGCTGTGTAGAGTCAAGGTGGATGTGCTGGGAGGGGAAAGTCCAGCTGCAGCCTGACATTCTGGTGTGCACTGGGCATGAGCAACATTGCTGAGAAGCATGGGGCATTGCCTCTTGTTGGACTCAGTGTGATAAAAGTACATTTCAATGACAGCCACTTGTCAGTAATCTGTGCCATCCAAGGGATTTCCAGCACTTCCAGCTGTGAGCAGAACCTCTCTGGTACCTGCTGGTTGTGTGTAATCAGAGCTGCCTGTGGCAGGCCCGTTTACCTGGCTCTTCCAGACACTCCTTATCTAAAGCCTGGCCCTTACCTTCTGTGGAGATAAGCACAGCAGGTGGCTCGAAAGCCACCTGTGCTGACATGCACGGTTGTGCAGAGAAGTGCTGTCTGCAGGTGATTGACTGCTCCTGTTCCAGCCGTGCCTGCTGCTGCTCCTCCATCCCAGAGCTGAACAGGGATGTTCACTGCTCCCTCCAAGGGTACAGCCTGGCCTTTCCTGCAGAGAGCACCAAAATCTCACTCCAGAGGGGTCACTAAGGCTTGGGTTGTTTGTTGCTTTGTGATTTGCAGATTCCCTCTAGGACAGTAGTTGTTCATGGTCCTGCTTGGAGTTGATTTGGAGTTTGGTGGGAGGGTTTTTCCTCCCTGTATTAATGACCCTGGTTGCTGGAGGTGATACTGATGCAAGCAGAAGGTCACCCAAGCAGGGGAGCCAGAGCAGCAAGATAAACAGAAGCTCCTACTCTGGCCAAAGCTCAGGTGGAGTAACTCTGCTGTATGTTCCCAAAGTTCTTGTCATTCCAGCTGGATAAAGGAAAAATGGTGTGATTACATATATATAAAGTGATGACAGACACAAAACGTTTTCCTGAAACATTATGTATCCTTTAGGAGTGGAAGACAGAACTTAAATAACGATTTTTATTTTTCCTTTTTCCCCTCATAACCCCCATCATGTGTGGTTTTGAGCTGACAGAATGCTTTCCTGAGTACCTGTAGTTACAGCTCTGCCACTGAAATTGGTGCCAGTGTGTTGTACACAGCCAGGCCTTCTCTTGGGTACCTTGTTCTGCTCTCTTCCCCCTGCTAGGAGGGAATGTGGCTTCTCTGGAGCTCTCCTGTGGCCAGTAGTCTGGGAGAGGGACTGTGGGCGGTTACAAGTACTGTTTTGTACTGTAAAATACACCTCCAGAGGGAAAGACTGACATTTATTTACTCTCACACATAGAGTCCTTCTCTGTAATGAGCACTCTGGGCAGGTGTCCTGGCTGCAGTGCACAGTTGGGTGTATGCTTCCAGCAATTTTCCAGGCGCATCCCATTTACTGGTGCTGGTGTGCCCAACACCTGTACTGAGAGAGGAGACCCGGCCCCACAGCCTTCTCTTGTAGGGCAGAGGAGGGCAGTGCTGAGCTGTGCTCTGGGGCAGACCCTCAGTGCATTTCTGTCTGGATCCTTCAGCAGGAAATCTGTTGGGATCAAGAGCACAGTACTTGGGAATGGGCTGAGCAGTGCAGAGCTGACAGTAGAGCTAGGAGTGCTGACAAAGCACATCTCCTCTGCTGAAACAGCCCACAAAATAAAGAGTTGGAAAATACTGTTCTTCATACAATTCCCATTTTTTCCCCTTTGCTGCACACAAACAACATGACCTGTAGTGCTGGATTTTTTACCTTCCCTGTGCTTCTCCACAGCTGTACTGTCCTTGACAGCTGTGTTGTGCTCAGTGTTGACTTGCACTGTTCCCAGGGAGCAGTCCTTGACTCCCAGATGAGCCTGGAATGATCCTCTGGGAATGTGGCTGGGCTATGTGAAGGCACTGATGGGAGCTGCCTTGGAGCTGGGACACACAGCCTCTCAGAAGGAGCTATCTGGGCTGGAATGAGGGCATTCAGTGCTGTGCAGGAGGGTGGGCAGTGAGGGAGCAAGCACAGCACTGAGGCTCGGTGTTTCTGTCTCAGGCTTCCATGGCAGATCAGTATAAGCACACAGCTAAGCCAAGCCTGCTGTGGCCATGGTGGTTCCCTCATGGATGAGCTGTGCTGTGTCTCCACTCAGGTGCAGCAGACTGTGCAGGAATTGTTTGGCCGTGCTCCAAGCAAAGCAGTCAATCCTGACGAGGCTGTGGCCATTGGAGCAGCTATCCAAGGTGGGGTGTTGGCTGGTGATGTGACAGATGTGCTGCTGCTGGATGTAACTCCCCTCTCCCTGGGCATTGAGACGCTGGGAGGTGTCTTCACAAAGCTCATCAACAGGAATACCACCATCCCCACTAAGAAGAGCCAGGTAAGAGTTGACTCTGGATGGGTGGGACTTTGCTGGTGCTCTCAGACAACTCAGGAAAGCCCACCCAGAGCATCGCAGTAGATGGTTTTGCCTCCTCATCTGACAAGAAAAGCAGTGGAGAAATCAGATTTAGTGTCAGCTGCTGAGTATCTCTGATTATTGGTGTGCCCAAGAAGGGAGGGCAGTTAAGGATGCCAAGATATGCCAGGATGTTCGTGACCTGGTGAGGGTTGTTGGATTGCGTGTGCCATGATGTCAATTGTCAACACATCATTCTGAAGAAGAATTGTGTGGAGCCCTTTTGGGACTGAGCACCACGCCTGTGGGACAGCCCTTGCTTGGCTGAGTGCCTGGGAAGGGGTTATCTTTCCTCTGCATTGTAATGTCCTGGTGACTTGGGTGTGATCTTTCCCTTAGCCCTGTCTGCTGCTGTGTGCTCTCTCTGATAACACCTGAGCTGCCTGGGGCGTGGGCTGCAGCCTGCTGCTTCAGGGGAGATGTTCTGGGGTGTGGTGACTGCCCTGCAGCCTTCTGCTGCCATGGATGGCCAGTTTAAGTTTCCCAAGGTGCATGCAGGGCAAGACAACTGTACAGGGCAAGACAGCAGTGGGCTTGGCTCTTGCTAGCCTTGATGCCTCAGAGTTTTGTCAGGGGAACATGAGAGCAACACACATTTCATGATTTTCCCTCCCAAGTAACTTCCTTCTATTCCTTGTTCAGTCAGCTTTTAACTGCAGGTGTTTGTGTTCTAATTAGCTATACAGTAACTTCCTATTCCTTTTCCATAGGTGTTTTCTACAGCTGCTGATGGACAAACACAAGTGGAGATCAAAGTGTGCCAGGGAGAGAGAGAGATGGCCAGTGACAACAAACTGCTTGGCCAGTTCACATTGGTGCGTTGGCTTGTCTATTCCTGACCTTTGAGTTGACCTTCTTGGAGGTATTCTTCATTTCAGCTGCTCGCTGAAGGCAGTGTTGGGGGGGAGTCATCTCCCAGAAGACATCTGACCCCTTTGTAGTACAAAAGCAGCCTCCAGAGGCACAGCCTGGCCCTGGGACAGCCTTTCTGTGGCTGAGCACCAACTGGCATTGAAGATGGAGCTCAGAGTTTCTGAGCACTCCCGTGTGGCACTGGGGCTGCAGCTTTAGGACCTGGTCAGCAGGAAGAGCTCTCTGGGTATAAAAAAGGCTTTGCATATCAGTACCTCATCTGAATGCTGGCCTCTCCTCTGGTGTAGCAAAGATGGGGCCTGGAGCAGCTCCAGGATACCCACAGTCCCAGGGGAGCCCATTCCAGCCTAGTGAGACCTTGGGAGCAGAGGCAGGGTGAGCCAAGGTACCCCCAGGGGGTTAGTTTGGAGCTGGTTGGGATTGCAGTGTGTGTGCCATGATGTTAAACTGTCAACACATCATTCTGAAGAATTGTGTGGAGACTTTGTGAACTGAGCCCACGCCCTGCAGCCTGGGGAACAGATGTGCTCCAGGATTGTTGGGAGCAGAGGGGGGCTGCCCAACCAGCTCCCTGAGCAAAATGGGTTTTGGTCAGTGCTGACAAAGTTTGGCACTGTTAAACTGTTCAAGTTCGTGTGAGCTTCCTAGAAAGAGCCCTGCAGAAAGGAAGGGCTTTATCTTTCTTTTGTACTTTGGAAGAAGCTGTGCTGCCCTGCTCAGTGTGGTAAAGATACATGTCACAGAATCATTCCCCAGAGGTGGCCAGTGAAATCTGTGTCTAGAACTGAGGAAGTAGAGCATCCTGCCACAGCCGTGGAAGAGGGGCTTGTGTAGCAAAAAAGCAGAACCTGTACCAGCTTGGAACCAAACCTGGGGCTTCTCTTGTGGTTTCTGTGCACTTGTCCAGGGCAGAAACCTGTATCCTGTTAAAATCTGTCGAGATACCAGTGCACAACATGGTGCCAACAGGTACTGAGAGGCCTCAGCTCTGAGGGTTGGTTAGTGGTTCTCTCAGTGTCAGATCCCCAGGGTAATGTGCCCAGCCCTCGTCCCCTGAGCTCTGTCCCTGTGGGAGCTGATGACCAACCCTTGTCCTTCCTCAGGTCGGCATCCCTCCAGCACCACGTGGAGTGCCCCAGATCGAGGTCACCTTTGACATTGACGCCAATGGCATCGTGCACGTGTCAGCCAAGGACAAGGGCACCGGGCGGGAGCAGCAGAGTGAGTTCTCTGGGCCTGACAGGGAGCGGAGCAGGGGGTGCTGAGGGTGACACTGAGTGACTCCAGGGGGAGTAGAGTGTGCTCCAGTGCTGCCTGGATGGTGTCCCACAGTCTGGCGTGGGGATGGGACTTGGGACTCTTGTGCTTGGGTCACCCCTGCTCTTCAGTCTTGCCAGTGCAGCACAAATGCAGCTGAAGTCATCTGAGCCTGTTTCTCCCCTGGAAAGGAGGATGGGAAAGGGATAAGTGAGAGCTGAGCTATGGGTTTGTTCTAGGGCACTAAAGCTTCTGTAAGCCTCTGCCCTCTCCAGTAACCTGCTGACAGAGGCTGCTGCCAGTGCATGCTCTCCTTGCATGTTAGGGAGAGATGAAGCACCTGCCTATGCCAATGTCAAGGCAGCTCTCACTGGCACGGTTTCACAACATTCCAAGTGATTTTGCCCTGTGTGACAGTTCTGCCTTAGTGTTGCCATTTGGAATAATTGCAGCAACATTTGAGCGGAGTGCAGCAGGGTTTCCTGCAGAGTTTCCTGGGTTTCCCGCATGGATCAGCTGTATCCCAGTGCCCAGATGTTGGGCACACAGGTTGGCTCACTGAGGGCTCACTGGTGTTAGTGTGCCATGCTCCGTCACCAGGATGTTTGGGACAGTCATGTGTGCCATGTGTTACCCTGAGGGGACAGAAATTGGGGTTTGGGAATGCAGCACTGTGTATGAGTTGTCCCTGAGCTGTGCTGCTGGGAGTGCACAGAGATTGCTGTCTGTGAGCCTGGCTGCATGAAGGTGCCAGCTTTTAAGGGAGAATCAAATCAGGAAGATCTCTGACTCCAGGGTGTATCATGTACAGCTGAGCAGACCAGCCCTGTGCCAAGACCCTGTTTGTAATTACTCCATTATAAAGGTCTGGAGATTGGGATGTTTTGAAGCAGCAGGTTTTCCCTGTAACCACCTTGTTCATTTTCTTGTGCTTAGGCTGGAAATGTCTCCAGCTGGCAGGAGGCTTGGGGAATTCAAGCTGTCAGTGTATTCTGCTCTGTGGTGCAGTGAAATGTTGGGCCCTGTGTGCTGGGGTAATTAATGGCACAGTTGACAGTTTCTAAAGCTCTGTGGTGGGTTCAGGAGATTAATTTGAAGCATTTACAAGTTCCCCTGACAGAAAATAACTTTTCTCCCTTATAACTGAAGGCCTCTGCACTGCCCTTCAGCTGTTTCTTGGAAAGAACCCTTGAGCAGTGAAGTGCTCCAGTTAGCAGAAGTATTAACTATGCACAGCTGGAAGGTGTGTACTGCTTTTAATTACACTGCTTGGCTTTTTGGCAGCAGTTTGGCACCAAAACCACCCTGTTTGTTACTTGGATTTCCTTGGAGATCTTGGATGTGTGGCAGCCTTCTACTGCTGAATAAAAAGCTCCTGGTCACAGGCAACCAGAATTACTTTTATTTGCCAACTTGTAGGTAGATGTGGTCCTAATTACAAAGCTGAATTGCTCATCCTGTGTCTTATCCAAAAGTTACCCCTGTATGTGTGTCTTTGTTCAGGGTTTTGTACTGTTCACAAATAGTCCACAGAAAAAGTTCTTTTAAATAGTGATTGTAGCATGCACTTCTATGGGCATTGAGATATCTTGGATATTGGTCCTCTTGCAATGAAACTATAGACTAATCCTGCAGTAACACCTGAATCTAGACTATGCTTTTTGGCACTAATAGAGGGAAAAGACCAAGGAGGTCCCCTCGGATGTGTAAGAGCCTGCCCATAAAATCATGCTCTGTTTCTCCATTAAGGGCAGTGTGAGGAGCTGGGTGGGGAAATGTTGTGTTGCCCTGCCACCAAGCCTGAGCTGCTTTCCAACAGGGACAGGAATCTTTGGTTAAACCATTCCTTCTCTTTTTTTTTTTTTTTTGTTGGTTGGGTTTTTTGTTGGAGGGTTTATTTGTTTCTTTGAGGGGTTTTAGTTTTGATGTTTTGGGGTTTTTTTTTTTAGTTCTGTGGTTCTAATCTGGGATGCTCCTTTGGTTTGAGGGCTTTGGTACACTCTAACTTTCCAGAAGGATTAACTGAAGACTGGCCAGAGTGACTTGCAGACCAGCAGGCAGGGAGTGTGTGGTAGAGCTGGGGAGTTGCAGATCCAGGAGATGACTTTCACCATGCCAGCGACATCAGTGGCTCTTTGTCCTGCCCACAGCGCCTCCCTGGGTGCAGAGTCTCTGAACGAGGCTGCTGCTGTTAGGCTGGGGAATAATCCTCTCCTCAAAGGTGAGAGCAGATCCTTTATTAATGTTCTTCTCTGCTGCAGTTGTTATCCAGTCCTCTGGCGGCCTCAGCAAAGATGAAATTGAGAACATGGTGAAGAATGCAGAGAAATACGCAGAGGAGGACAGGCGGAGAAAGGTAACGAAGGGTTACAGGACCTTCGGGGGCCTTCAGCACCTGCTGCTTTTACACTCTGTGCTTTGAGCTGTGCCCACCCCTGGGTGACTCTGGGCTCTGCTCTGTCAGCTCTTACCCAGGTTTCTGCTCCTTTCCTTATTCAGTTGACACTCCAGGGTTGCAGGAAGGTTCTTGCAGGGGCATTTGGGGTTGGGTACCTTGCCCTGTGTGACTGCACTTTACTGCTCCCTGAGGAGTTTCTGGGACATGGAGGCAGCAGTGAGCAAACCCACCTGCCTGCTGCTCATAGCAAACAGCTTTGCAGCTCTGGTTTTTGTCATCACTGCTCTCATTGTCCCCCTTGGCTGTGCGTTTGACTCCTGGAGTGCTGCATCCATGTGGGCAGTGCAGGTGAGGCCTGGAGGAGGTGACGAACCCTCCACTGGCCTTGTCAAGGAAAGACTGGCACTTGCCATGGAGGAATGACTGAACCTGTGATACACGCAGGATTAATGATTGGAACTAATTGGTTTAATGAGGGTAGTACTAATGAATTATGCAACCAAATATAGAGCATTGGTTTTTAAGCAGACACAGCACAGGCTGACTCTGGGATGTGGCACCAGCATATGTTTAGTGACTGCTGAAACTGGCACATGGAATTGATTCAGTTTGTGTCCTTCAGTCTGCAGGAGCCTGGCTCAGGTGTCTGGGCAGTGCTCTAAGTCTTGCCCCCAGTAGGGAAGGGATCAGAAGAGGACTGAAGGAGAGAAGACATGGAATAAATCCTCAGGAAGCAGCAGTGCCTGGCCTCAGAACCTGTAAAGCCACAAAGCAGTGGCTGATGGGCATTTGTAGGTTAGCTGGAGAAAGTTTGAAGCCCTTGCTCTGAAAGTCCCACCGTTTGTGTAACCTCATCATTGCCAGGGAGCACAGGGGGACATCTGGTATCTAAGGAGGCTGCACTGAAAACTGTCCTGCTGCCTCATTTTAAATTGCTGGATAAGTTAATCTCTGTTGTAGTCCTGAAGTGGGACTCACTCCTGTCCAGTGAGCTCACAGAGCAAGATGATCAGTTTATTTTAACTAACACTTCACTTCACTTGACTTGTGTAACTGTAGTTTTCAAAATTGCCTCCTTACACTTTTCTGATCCTGGTATAACTGTCATGAAAGCATCAGGAATGCATAAATGGGAGTTTCTGTAATAAGGGACCACAAGTAAAACCACCCAGCATTTGAGTTATTACTAGTGCCCCTATTACTGAAGAAACTTCAGGATATTCTCCAAAAGCTCTGCTGCTTTCCCAAGGAGCAGAGTGCTGTCCTGAGATGTCTGTCCTTTCCCATGTGCCAGCAATGGTTCTGCATTGGTCACTTGTAGTTCAGGGGAGTGAATGTGAATGAAAGCCTGAGGGTTTGCTGGCAAAGACTCCTTTCAGAGCCCTATGGGGCCACAGTGCACCTAGAAATGGTTTGCTTGCATTTCTTCTTGCCCTGGTGCCATTAAGAAGGACCCTGGGGGGGAACTTGAGTGGAGCTTGGCAGTTTGGGGCATGAATTGTCACCGCTTGTGTCACCAGTGGTGTGGACAGCAGCCCTGACAAGCTCTGTTCCCCCAGGAACGTGTGGAGGCTGTGAACATGGCCGAAGGCATCATCCATGACACAGAGTCAAAGATGGAAGAGTTCAAGGATCAGCTGCCTGCAGATGAGGTAGGTGGTTCATGATCTTGGAGTGACAAAGCACATAAAATTCCTCACAAAATCATTGCTCACATTCCCACTTAACTCCCAGCTGGCTCTGGCCAGTGGCTCCAGTTCTGGCCATGTTTCCATGCTGGGTGGAGGTGGCAGAGCCCTGCACCTCTGGCTGTGGCATTCAGTGGGAGGGGAGGATGGACAGACATCCTTAGGGGAACAGCGTTTGGGTGCTGGCAGATAACCTATGGCAAAGTGCAAGGTCAGTGTCACTGAGGCTCTGAGTGCCTGGGAAGTCGCTGATGAGAGGTTTCTGACAGAGCTGTGTCCTTGGCATGGCCTTGCAGTGCTGTGATAAGGACTGTCCTGTGGCTGGCTCCTCAGTGCGGGGCTTAACTCCAAGGCTGGAGATTGTGGACAGTGCCTGCCCTTGTTAGCACAGGGATAGAGGAAGAGCTGCTGTGGTCTCCTGCACAGCACCCAAAAACCTGGGGGCAATAAAAATCAGCATCCACTTAGCTCCAGTTTTTCTCTCGTAGAAATGAAATGGGTATTTAATATCCAAGAGTGCTTTTCACACCACTCTGAGGGGGTGCATTGTGAATTTCAAAAGCCAAGTTTAGAAGAGTGTGCCCAGTTACCAATTTAACACCTCTGGGAAGCAGAATTAAAGTGCTCCTGGGGGTCTGAGGTGTCTGAAGGAACACGATTATAGTCTGTTGGTAGCAGCCTCTGGTCAGTTAAAGGCTGTTTCTCTGCTAGCAGACAGGGTCAGGACAAGGGGCAGTGGCTTTTCAGTGCCTGAAGGCAGGATTAGATTGGATATTGGGAAGAAATCCTTCCCTGGGATGGGAAGATGGGCTGTGGGAGGCCCTGGCGCAGGGTTCCCAGAGAAGCTGTGGCTGCCCTTGGATACCTGGCAGTGTCCAAGGCCAGGCTGGACAGGGCTTGGAACAATTTGGTTGAGTGGCCATGGCAGGGGGTGGGATGAGATGATCTTTAAGGTCCCTTCCCACCCAACTCATTCTGTGATTCCGTGCTATTGGCCGGCTCTTTGTTTGGAATGATTTGAGAGAGTTTCCTCACGGGAGCGTGGAGCCTAAATCCCTGTTCCCTCTGGGACTGTCCCCTGTGACTTCCCTGGGGAGGTGGGGGCAGCCTGTGCTGGCTGGGTGCTGTTGGTGGCCGTCACTCTCTGTCCCCATGCTGTGGTGTGCCACAGAGCTGTGCCTGTGTCTGTGAGCCCTGCTGGCACAGCCGTGCCCAGGAGCCCTCCCCAGCAGCCTGCCAGAGAAGGAGGCAGTGCCAGCCTGTGCAGGGACTGACAAATGGCTCTTGGCCAGGCTGAGCTCGCTCTTTTGGTTTGCTCTGAGCTCCTGCTGCACAGGCAGCACAGGGACTGACCAGGGCAGGAGCAGCCCTGCTTGCCAGCTCCCCAACAGGGCCTTAAATATCCATGGAGAATAGCTTGCTGTGCCCTGCCCTGGCGTGGGTGTACCAGGTGAGCTGTGCCAGGCACAGAGCACAGCCTTGGCCAGCTGTCAGGCCCTGCAGGGCTCTGTCGTTGGCACCTCTGCCCAGACAGCAAACAGGGCCCCATTAATGCCAACTGGGACGCTGTTAGTGAAGTGGACAGGTGCCCACTGGGATCTGGGCACAGATCTAGGCCCTGCAGGCTCACTTTGAGGCTTAACTTCATGGCTTCTGGCACGAAAAGGTAGTTTTGCTGTGGCCAGCAGGTGGTGAAATGACAGGATGGAGATTAACAATGAACCAAGTGGAGTATTTCACCTTTGTGTCTTTTTTGCAGTGCAACAAATTAAAGGAAGAAATTGCTAAAATGAGAGAACTTCTGGCTCGTAAAGATAGTGAAACGGGAGAGAACATCAGGCAGGCAGCGACCAGCCTGCAGCAGGCTTCCCTGAAACTCTTTGAAATGGCATACAAGAAGGTAGGTGCATGGCCAGTTCACTTTCAGAGCCCTGAGATGGGGAGAGGGGAGTCAAGACGCAGAACTTGGGTAAGAGCTGGGCTGGGAGGGAGTCGGGACACCGAACTCTTGGGTGGGAGGTGGTGCTGAGCCTCTGTGCAGCTCCCTCTGAGTGACACTGGTTGAAGGGGCAGCTGTGGAAGGTCAGGGAGAGTTGAAGACCTGAAATCCTGGCCATGCTTTCCAGGCTGGGTTCTGTTACTGTACAGCATTCCATGGAAAAGGGCTTAGTAAGGAGCATCCAGAAGAGCAAGGAGAGGGCTTTCCCCTCAGTGCATGGAGTGCTCGAAGGAGTGAAATAACTACTGAACTTACTTCAGGGTGATTGTAAAACACAATTCCCGTTCAGTGTGCCTAAAGCCACAGTAAGGGTGAGTGGGATTTTCTTCTCCACCTCCTTCACAGTGGAAGGCCCTCCCACCCACTGGCACCTGGCCAGGGTGTCCTTGCCTGTGCAGGGAGGTGTCCCCAGCATGGCAGTGGCACAGTGCCCGGGTGACCTTGGTGCTGAGCTGTCCTTACTGGGGACGGCTGCTTTCCTGATGTCAAACCAAACCTTCAGTGCTGCACTGTCAGCCTGTTACATCCCATGGGAAAGGGAATAATGGCAAGATTGTTTCCTCCCTCTCAGAGCTCAGGCAGAGATGACCATTTCTCTTCTCAGTGGACATTGCTCATTGCACTGAAGGAGGGTTCTCCTCGCTGGAGATGACCTGAGCAGCCAGCCAGGAAAAAATGCCCCAGAGAAGCAGTTTGTTGTTACCACAAGTAATAAACCTGTTTGTTCACAGATGGCCTCAGAGCGAGAAGGTTCTGGAAGTCCAGGAGATCAGAAGGAAGAGAAGCAATAAGGAGTCTCTGTCTTGCCTTGATCAGAGAATGATGAAGAGGTCGATTTTCTTGATGCTTGGGAGAGAAGGGACCTTCCTGAGCAGCAAGGGGCAGAATTCAGACTTACTGTGTTTTTGCAGTATTCTATATATAAAATTCTTCAATGTATAAACTTAGTGATGTGTCTGCTAGATAAATTGTCACTTGATAAAAGTTAATTCATGCCAGAGAAAGTTACGAGTTTGGCCCTGGCATGTTCCCCTAGGCACCTGGGGACTGGCTGATGATTTAATATTTGACACAATGGTGTAGTAAATCTGAGATCCAAGCTTGGAAACCATGTCATGAAATTGGAGGGTGGAGATAGAAGCTGTCCAGGAATGAGGAGGAGAATAAGGCCTGTATGACCCCTCCTTGTGGGCCTGAGTAGCTGGGAGCAGGTGAAGGCTTGTGAGCAGCAGGGGCAAGGCTGGGGACTTTGCTAGAGCCACCCTGAGCTAGGCTGGTGCCCTTGTTCTGAAAGAAAGGGGCTACTTTCATCTGTAACATTATTTCTTACAAAAGAGGCAGTGTGAAAGTTCAGTACTTTGCTTGTCTGAGCCTTCTGCTCCATCCTGTGTCTGTTCTCTGCTTATGGTAAAACAATTTCCTTGGTAATAAAACTGTTACTGGATCCATTCTGGATTTTTTTTAAAATAAAAGCAGAAAAGTGTCCAACATGGAGTTTCTGGTCTCCTGGCCTTTGATGGAGAACATGAGCACTTCACTGCCTGTGACAGCTGCAGAGGGAACAGCCAGGCAGCTGTAACTTTCTGGAACTTGTGCTTCATTCACAGGCAAAAGGGAGGTTTCTGGTGTCAGGTTGAGATTGGGCTCTTCTGAGGGTGTCAGTGCTGTTCTCAAGAGGTGCCCCGAGTCCTGCGACTGCAGTAGTAGTGGGACTTCGCCCTCAGGTAATAAGTGCTTTTGCCTTACAAAACAGGCTCCAGGCTTGAGCAGCACTTGCCCACTGTGCTTCCAGCAGCCCAGCCTTCCAGGGAGGTGCATAAAGCCAGCTGTGTCTCCTTTTTCCCCATCTCTTACTCTGTCTCTTCAGCTGGAACGAAAACTGGGTTTGCAGCTGCTTTGTCCTTAGCGGGGGGGAAAGGATGGTTTTTGTTTTGGCACTCAAGACAGTTTCCACCAGGAGGGATAGAGGTGCCCCAGAGTGTGATCATTAAAAGGAAAGTCATGCCTGACCCACGTGCTTGCCTCCCACAATAGTGCGAGCCCTGGATGGATGAGGAGACAGCACTGGAGGTTGCCTCTCCTGGCTTTAAAAAGGCTGTGACACTTTCTGTGATGGAATCCTCAGGGGCAGACCCGGGCA
>VZSR01003410.1:842821-867088 GCA_013398615.1 Brachypodius melanocephalos | reverse complement strand
CCTCCCCCCCGTATGTCTGTTCCTGTAGCCTGCCCCGGTGCCTGTTCGAGAGGGCAGCTTGGCATTGGCTGGTTCCATTGGTTCAGAACCTTCGTGTGCCTACGGAATTATGAGGCCTCAAGGTTCTGGGGCTGTAAAATAGCAGAGAAAGTGTGCCTCGGCAGACAACCTGATAAAATAAAAATGAAGGGTCACTCCTTAGCCACCCTTGCGGCTCCAGTTTCCACAGGCTCACCTGAACAGGTGTTGCTGTAGCTGAGACAGCACTGGCATCGTTTTGTGTTCCCCCAAAAGCCTGGGGCCAGCTGGCAGAGGCCGAGATGCTGTCTTGCCATGTCCTTAGTGCTAGTGCTTGTGTGCTTCTGTGGAGTGCCGTTGTTCGGCTGAAAACCATCCCTGGCAGGAGGGAAACCCGAGCTGCAGGTCTCCCTGAATATATTTTACTCTGATTTATGATGCAGCTGTGCAGGTATGGTGGGTGGGAGAAGGGAGTGGGGAGCCTGGGCTGCCCTTCCCTGTGGCACAGTGGACTTTGGCTGCCCCAGCTGATCACTAGGCTGTGCCTGTGCATGGTGTGGGCAGCATGGGTTGTGCTCACAGGGGTCCCAGGAAGCTGAAAGGGCTTGGGAGGGTCGAGGTATCTGCTGGAGCTTGTGACATAGCTTTGTGCAAGAGCGCTGGGGGAGCCTGGGTGGGTTTTGGAAAGGCAAGGTTGGAGCTTTGTCTCTCCTTGGTTCAAACTGTGCCCAGTTCAAGTGTCAGCTCTTGTGGTGTTTGGGATAGATGAGTGTTGCAGAGAAGGTTCCAGCAGGTGTTGGGGTGCTCCTGGGAGGCCGAAGGGCAGGTATCTCTTATGGGTATTGTCTTCCTGGGGCCACAGCCCAGGTGTCTGCCCTGTCTTCCCTCTTGCAGTGATCCCTGGAGCAGCTCTGCTGTGCAGCAGAGATGCCACAGGCACAGTTGGATCCGTGTAGGGGGTTTGGCCTTGCCCCCTGGATCCAGCACATCTGGGTGTGGCGATACTGCTGTCCCTTAATTTCATCTGTGCCAGCTGCTAAACCAGCTCCTGAGGAAGGTGATGCTGGTGCCAGCAAGTCTTCTCTGAACAAGGTGATGTTGGTTCAGTGTCTTCCAGGGAGTCCTAGCCAAAATTATCCTGGTTTGGGTCTAGTAGGGAGAAGAGATGCTGCAGCCTCAGCCCCCAGCAGACTCAGGCTCCCCGGCACAGGAGATGAGAGGCAGTGGAACAGGCTTTTCCGGCCTTTGGAAGAGTTGCTTCCTCTTCCTGTGGAGTAGGAAGACCTGTTCTGGGGTGGGTTAGGGGGCAGAGCCTTCCAGCAGGGTGATGGGGAGGGCCAGGGCCTCGCTGGCGTCCCCACCTTCCCTTACTCATGTGCTCCATTAGTGACCCAGCAGCAGTGTCCCAGTTTCATGTGCTGGCTGTTCCTGCAGGGGATCAAAGGGACGGGAAATGGAGGAAGCTGGAGTTTGACATTCCCTTGGCATGTGGTGGTTGGGGCACCTCTGCTCTTATCCAGCTCTTCTGGTAAAATCTCCATGGAGTCTGCGGGGTGTTAACAAAAGTCAAGTGAGCAGGAGAGCGAGGAAGTGCTTTTATGGGATTGATGAGGAACGGGGCAGTGCTTGGTCGGAGCACCCAGGGGAAAAATTAAAACCTCAGCTTTCCCACAAGCTAATCAGCTGGAAGCCAGCAGGGGTAGGTCTGCCTCTCAAAACTGGAGGTAACATCCTACCAGGAATGCCCTGTGTAATTTTCCCAGCCCTGTTAAGGCAAGCTGGCTTTCTCACTGATCTCTATAGAAAGAATCCATCAATTCAAAACAATGAAAAATAATTTTTAACTCCCTGACCCCACCTCAAAGCCCTGTCTCTGCTGACAGGGACTAGAAGGAGATGTTATCTGTGTCTTGCTTCCTAAACCAGAAGTTGTCTCCTCCAGCTCTCCAAAGCTGAGTTGCCAACTGCGTGATCCTATACAGAGTGGCTGAATTGGTGTTTCTGATTTGGTGAGGTGGAGGGGGGTAGCTGGGCACTGCACAGGGTGTGAGGAGGAGCAGAGGGGCCAGTCCAGCACTGCAGGCAATTAACCTTTGTGGCCAGAAGAAGATGGGAGTAGAAGGCTGCTGCTGAGCCAGTTGTAGCCTTGTCAGAAGTTTAACCTTGTCATTCATCTCTGAGAGCTTGGAGTGCTCAGACTTTCATCAGACATCTCTGCTTCTCTCCTACTGGGGGGGATTCATTCTACTTTCAGTCCACAGTTCAGTTTCATGGAACAGATTTGGGTAAATACTGGGCCCTCCAGAAGCTGCAGCTATGTCTTTCTCTCTGGAGCTGCAGCAGCCCAAGTAGAAGCAGCATTTTCCTTTATCTGCTCTCAGGGCTTTTCTGCTGTTGTTTCATGCAGTTTTCCAGTGTCAGTGCTAAAGTGACAATCCCTCTTTGTTCCTTTGGTCTCTGCAGTTCTGAATAGTTAGCTGGGCTATGGGCAGGGTTTTCTGCTAATCTAAGCTGTAAATGCTTGGCAAAATCAAGTATCAGCAACAACAAGCAGTCTCTTTGCTGGGAGAGGACCTGAGATGTCACACTGGAATCATGTTTGGAAACTTTTCCACATCTTAGAAAAGCTTTCTTCTGCAAACATCTCTGCTTGAAAATAGTACTGACACCTCCCTGGCCAGATGGGCTTCCAGACCCTGAGTGAGAGTGCAGCTGGTGCAGGGTGTGGAGCTCCCTTCCAATGAGAAAACCTTCAGGAACCTGCTCTCTGGAGACATCTCCCCTGTCCTGAGCTTGCTCTGTTGGGAGCAGGAGCCCTTGTTGGTTATTTTACTGAAACAGGAAAAGAAGAGGTGATGATCGAAATGTCTCTGAAGGCACTGAGTGCAAGCACAACTGAGCACAAATTATGTGCTATGGAAGGTGGGTCAAACAGGGCAAATGCAGGAACAAAGTCTGAACAAGTAACATATTCTGGTTGTAACTGGAAGAAATGTTTCAAAGCTGGAGGAGGGAGAAGTGGCAAGAGAAGATGTCTGGATGTCTCCAGAGCCTTGGGAAGAAAGCAAAGTTGCAGTTCCTGCCTGGGTTTGGATTCTGCCGTGTTGAGACTTCCATCTACTGTATGGGAGAAACAGAAAGTGAGAGAAATAAAGTCACCCGCGAAGGACAGAGGCCTGCAAATATGGGAGGATTCCTGCAAAGAGAGACATAGTTCTGCTTGAATTCTTGGAAAATGAAACACAATTCTGCTTGAGGGTGGACAAGCTCACCCATTGCTTAGACAGAAAAGATTTGTCCAGCATCATTTGCAGATGAGTTCTCTTGCAGTCTGTCTGGAGTCTTGCTGGTCCTGATGGAAAAGCCCAGCCCTGGAATTAGCCACAAGCTGCTGCTGTTTCCCAGGCTTGTGGAACAGGAGCAGGAGCCTGTGCTTCTTCACACCTTGTTCTGGGATGTGCTGGCAGCTGGCAGCTTGGCAGGGCCGAGATGCGCTTGGACATCCTGATGGCTCTGGGGAATAAGGCAGTCTTGAGCTGTTCCACTGTGAGGATGGTGATCTTTCCAGAAGTGGCCTGAGAGCCCACCTGGCTGTGAGTTAACACCACTGTGGGCAGAGCTGTGGCAGCTCCACTGCTGGGGGGCATTCAGGGGATGACGGGGGACAGTGACAGGTATGTCCTGTACAGCTTTGCCTTGTTCCCAGCTTCTTTGGAACAAAGTCCTGGGAAACCGTGGTGCCGGGGTTCTCTGGTGCTTCCTCAGTGAGCTGTATTTCCCTCCTGAATTAGGCAGAGCTTCTGCAACACTCTCCTGTGGGTGGATTGTTCTGCTGGTGGTGCTGAAGGTGGAATTGTGCTGGGATAGCTGTGGGACAGTATCATAGCCGAGTTATCTCCAGTGTGGATTCTCCTGCTCCATACAAGACACAGCACAGCAGATTTAGGGTGTGCTCTTGCTTCAGTGTGACACCCCCACCATGGCCAGGCAGGTACCAGAGCATCTCTCTTGGCTTGGGGGAGTGTCCTACACCAGGAGGAGCATTTGGTGAGATCTGTCAGCACTGACTGGTGTCTGCCTGCACTGCCAGAGATGTGTCAGTCCAGAGGCTCCCTCCCTTGCTCCCAGCCTGGCAGCGCCTCTCTTTCCCAGCCTTCTTTATCAGGATCTGTTTGTCGTTGTGGCTGTGCCTCGGATCTGAGCTCTGGGTCACTTTAACTGTTGATACAGGAGCTGTTTCTGCAGCTTGCGCCTTAGGATGGGGGGCAGGATGGAGGCCTTGCCCCAGGCGTGGGTGAGCTGGTCTGTCTGGGAAGGGCAGACCGTGCCAAGGTGGTCATTGGCTTTCCAACTCGTGCTGTGGTATTTAGGTTGCAGTGCTGTTGTGCTAATGCCAGTCATGGGATAGCCTTGAGGATCTCTGTGAGCTGGTGTCTGCAGTGCACCTCTCTTGCAGAAAAGTCCTGCTTCAGCTGGAATTGAGCTGGGCTGTCACACTGTGGGAAATGCGAGACATAGATGGGATGAGGGCTGGAGGAAGAGGGTCCGCAGGAATTGAGCTTTACTGACTGAGTTTTCTGCTCTGACTTGGTGATCTGCCATTAGTGTGGAGTGTTCAGGGCAGAGTTTGTGGTTTGAGTTCTTACCCAAGGCGATTGCTTCCTCTGAGTCGTGCTTTCTCATCCTGCCTGTGGCAGGGCAAGTTCCTAAAGGAGGTCATGTTTCTGTGAGAGGCAAAGGCTATAATGTTAATACTGCCTTTTGCATCTGGTGGCGTGGGGAGAGGGAGGAGGTGTTTGCAGAGAGGCTGGAATAGAAACAGTGCAGCACAGAAGGGAGAGCTGAGGGCACTGTGGCAGGAAGCCACGTGGAATGTACAGCAGCTGCTTCCGCACCATTTCCCTGCTCTGTTGGATCTCTTCAGGCTGCCAGTGTCCACAGTGCTGGGGTTGAAGCTGAATGTGGATTTCATGTAAGCAAGGCTGATCAGACCTTTCAGGACTGAGCAGTGTGTCTCCTGTTTCAGTGGTGCTGAGAATGGGTGGTCTGAGAAAGCTGTGCCAGGTGGAAAGACAGCTGGAGCCAGGGACAGTGTCCAGAGGGTTGCCTCAGTCTAATGTAAAACATTTCCTGGGCTCTCACCTGCCTGCTGTACATGTTCCTTTTGAATTACAGCGACAATTAGGAAGCACTGTTTGGAGAGTGCTCACTAGCAAGTGACTGAGGAGGACCTGAGCTGGAAAAGTGGCTGCAGATCAGAACTCCAGCAAGTGTCTGTGGCTGTTCAGCAGCCTGGTACCTCTTTTACAACTGTGTGAATCATTAGTGAGCAGTGTGATTCATGCACAGATCATCATTCACATCGAGCTAATGAATGAGCCCCTGAGGAATGACGTGGTAGGAGATGGGAACCTCAAAAGAAGACAGACTTTTTCTTGGCTCTGTGGCAACTGGATTTCTTTTCCCCCCTCTTAGCTACCTATCCCCATGTAGCTCTGGGGCATTAGCATCTTAATAAGCAAATCTGGATTTGTTTCAGTCCCTCAGTGTACATCTTGTACCCAACTGGCCCATTAGCATAATGCAACAAGTCTTTTAAACTTGGAGCATTAATAATTGGAGAAGGAGGAGGGAGAGCAGGGGAGCTGTGGCAAGACTGAGCCTCCCAGTGAGTCACAAATGTCTGAAGTGCAGAAATGCCTGGTCCATTTCCCAGTAATTGGGCATCCAGGCTTTCTGCATGAGGTCAGATGCAGCCAATAAGGCCTATTCAAAACATGCCTATGCAATTATGTTTTGTGGTGTGTTGCTTTTGATCCAAGGATTTTGGAAAGGCGTTGATTCACCTTCTCTCTGGGGTGTGCAGGATGCACTTGTGCTGATTCAGTGCTTGGGATGAAGCTGGGATCTGCTCCTGGAGCTGCATGTCTGGTTTGGGGTGGGGTGCTGGTGGTGGCCTGAGCAGCAGTATCAGAGTTTGGGGATGGGGCTGCTGCTGTGTCCCTCTGGGCAGGTGGTGTGTGGTGGCCCAGGGGCCAAGGGCTGGCTGTCACCTGCTACCTCTGCAGCCCTCAGACACGTGAGAGCTGCCAAACTGTGCTGTGTGGAGGAGTAGAAGTCCATGACCTGATTCTTGTCTCACCTCCTTTGTGTCCTGGGAGTGAGGGAGGCCGAGCCCAGGAGGCAGCTCCTGGCAGACGGCTGGCAGCTGCTCAGGGGGAAGCACTGCCTCGCCTGACCCTTGCTCAGGCTCCAGCCAGGCTTGCCTCTGCTCCTTTGCTGAGCAGCCATTTGCTGCCTCCCTGTGGGGAGCTTTCCCTGGCTGCTGGAGCCAGGGGTGCACTGAGGAAATGAGGCTCACTTGTGTTTTCCAGGGTGGGTTCTGGCTGAGTGCTTCTCTACCTGGCTGGCACTCAGAGCTTGGTTGGCATCTGGAGGCCTTTCCTCTCTGAGAAGGGCAGTGGGTGAGGGTGGGAGGACAGGATACCTTTCCAGGACGGTCTGAGTGTCTGCTTCAAGCTGGTTCTGGTTTCATGAAGTGCTTTTTCTGTTCAGTCTGCCAACATTAGAGGAGAATGATGTACAAGATTCCTGTCATGGACTTTGGAGCAGGACTACAGAAGGAGAGCCTGGCATTGTATGAGCCATGGTTGAATAGCTGCACGGTCTCATGCTGTGCAGTTAAGTGGTTTTCCTTTGTCCAGTGGAGAGGTGGCATTCAGAGACTGATGGAGGAATTTGGTGTCTGGAGTGTTTCTTCAATTCTGGAGAGGGGGGGCCTCGATTTCTCCAATTAATGCTTATGAAAAGGATTCCTGAAGAATGAATTACTTGGACTCCTGACTCTGCAAATGCTCTCATCGTACCCACCCTGCCCCCATCTTGTCCTTTTCCTCTGCTTCTGAGGTGTCATTGGATCCAGGGAGGCAAACTCTGCCTTACACTTTCACTTGGGAGCTGGTTCCTTCCATACCTTCAAACTCTTCTTTGGATGACTTGGAAGCGTTTGGGGCATGACTTAGTGTCACCGTTTAGGAGATTATCCAGAGTGCTGCTGCATGCTGGGCTGAAATGCAGGATGCCTCTGGGGGATTATGAGGTTCCTGCTGAAATTGTGCTGTACAAAGTTCTGGCTTTGGCTCCACTCCACATTAAACCTCAGAGGAGCTGTGGTAGGTCCCACTCAGCTCCCCAGTGCTGTGTGCTCTGGCTGGGTGTCTGTGCAGTGCTTGTGTCTTGCTGCAGCTGTGCTCAGAGCCAGGGCTGGGCAGGGAGGGGGAGCTCATCTGCTTCTGGTGGGGGCGTCACAAAGCCCTGGTGCCTTCAAGCAGCATTTAGGTTGAGGTGTGTTGGCTGGGTTTATTCAGAGCATTCAGCTGATATTCTCACAGGCTGTGCAGTCTTTGGCTTGCAGGTGATGTGGCCTCTGAAGCACTGAGGGATCCTGGACTCTTGGAGAGTCCCTGCTCTTTCCTAGCAGATTTTCCAGGAAAAGTCGTGCAGCTCTTGCATCTGCTGTTGTCTTTCTAGATTTGGCATTTCAAGTGGACTTGAGCCACTTCCTGTGTGATGAAGGCTTTGTCTTATTAAAAGACATTAAGTCTTTAAAGGGCACAGCTGTGACCTGTTTGTTTCACAGTGTAATTCATAAGTTGCAAGAGCATGTGTAGAACTTCCCTCGGGCAAGGTCAGTGCTCTTGTACACAGGGCAGGGATGAGAGGGGAGTGTCTTATGGCCTGGGTGTTGTGAGGGAATCCAAACCAGCAATTTTGTACTTGCCTGTAGCAAAGGACACTTCCTCTTTGTAACACTCCATTCAACATCTCTGCTCAGGTACAGCATCAAAACCCTCAAGTATTCTTTTCTCACATCACTGATTTTGTGGGCTGTGCCCTGAACTTAGTCCTTCTCTGAGGTACCATGTGCCTGCACACTGTGGATGTTGGTTCAGAAGCAGCTCTTGGGCACCTCTGAGATGTGCCTGATGGAGTTCTGCCTTGGATTGCAGAGATACTGCTGGCATCTGCCTTGCAGCTGGCTGTGCATGGAACCGCTGTAGCCATCACATAGCTTGGGTAGCCCTGGCTGTCCAGGCATCTCGGGCTCCTTGGGATATGTTGTGCTCACCCAGTAATGCTGTCCTGGATGGATGCAGAGGTTACCTGGGGAGGGTAACATGGCTTGGAGCAGTGTGTGGCAACATTGGTTTCATAGAAAGCTTCATGGCTGTGGAATGTGGTTGGGATCAGATTATGTATCTGGGAGCTGTTGGCTCTGTGCTCCTGCCAGTTTCTGGCAGTCACACACAAGCCCGGTGCTGCCCTTGGTTCCTGGGGAAAGCAGGATGCTGATGAAGGATGCCCTGTAAAAATAAGCCCATTTTGAGTCCTAGGGGATGACTGCCCTCACTTGCCTCTGTATCCCACATTCCACAGTGTGCTGTTAGTGTGAAATGTTTCACTGTGGAACAGCTATGGCTCAGCTGCTGTTTGTCAGGTCTCCTCTGATAGCACAGGGCAGGCTAGTCACTGCTATTTATATGGCAGGCTGTGAAATTAATGCTCTCCCGTGCCAGCTCATAGCCCAAACTGCAGGAGACATGTTGACTGACTGCTCCTCCTCAGGGTGCTGAGGTGGAGGGGAGTTGTGGTGGCTGCTGCTGGTGTGGGGTGTGGCAGTGCAGGACCCATTTCAGTGGCACAGCTATGTAAGGTGATAGGAACCTTTAGGAGAACCACTACATCGCTGTCTAATACCAGCTAAAAGCTGAAGGTCTAGAGATCTGCTCAGCGGTTCCTTCTGATGGCAGGAGAGTGGGAACGTGGTGACAAAGCCCTGCAGGGGGAGGTGGCCACCCGGAGCAGGAGGCTCCTCTGGCAGCTGTCATGGAAAGCAGCCACAGGGTGCAGCCCGTCCCAGATGGCTGCAGTGCCTGCTTTGTGCTCCTGGCTCCTGCTCTGGTGCCTTCCTGGTGCTGGAGCACAGAGCACATCCAGAAGGCCCCGCTCCTGGTACTGAGCGTGGCTACAGGGACCCAGCGGGTGCCAGCGTCCTCTGGGCCATCTCTGCTCCTGGAAGGGACCCAGCAGTTCTCCTGGCCTGCACACCCAGCACAGGGAGGGCTCTGGGGTGATCCTCCTTTCCTTGCAGGGGAAGGAGTGCTCGGGTGCCACAGCAGCTGCTTGCAGGAGGAGTGGCATGGCTCTCCCCTGCAGCTTCCCGGGACTGGGTTAGTGGAGATTCAGCGCTGCCCACGCTGCCACTCGCTCTGATCACTTGTCAGCAGTTGCTCTGAGGTCTCTCTGTGTCTGGGGAAGCTGTTTGGTGGCACAGTTGTCTGAAATTCCAACTGTAGTAACATTGGAGTTTTAATAATAGAAAGGCTGTCCTATCCACAAACCTTGATTTTCTGAAGAACTTGCTGTCTCCAGAGAGCAAAATGTTCTTATTTTTGCTTCCCCTCTTCCCTCAAACAGCCCTCTAGCACACTGAGGGAGAAAGCTAGAGCTCACCTGCTGTGGTGTGCTTTGATCCTCATTCTCTCTCCTAGAGGTACCAAATGCTGCTCTTGGCAGGTGCTGATAAATCTGAGCTAATTGCCTGTTCCTGGCACGGCTGGCACCGTGAGCAGTGCATGCCTTCTGCCTTTCCAGAGCTGGCACTGAACTGTCCCCTTGGTTCTTTGTAGTGTGTGGGCTTGTGCCCCTCGTGCTCCTGCTTGTTTCCTCTGCCCTGGTCCCTTGAGCAGTGGCACTTGTAGTGCTGTCCTGTGGGCCAGGATGCTGCTTCCCTCCAGAGTAAACATCCTGGAGCATCCTGGCCTTGGATGGCACTGGCAGCTCTGGGCTGGAATAGGGACAGCAGCTGGCTGGAGCCCTGCAAGCCCCTGGCTCAGCTCGGTCTGAAAGCATCAGCTCCCAGCTGCTCTGCTGGAACCTGGGTGTGCTGAACCGGGGGGAAACCTCAGCCGAGCTGTGAAATCAGGATATAGTCTGGGATGGGGTCCATGCTTCCTTTGGGAGTGCTCTGGGTGATGCAGGGCAGAGCCAGCTCCTGGCATGTTTGACCCCAAGTTGCCAGTGTGAGCAGTGCCCCTGATCTCAACAGATCACTTGGTTGTGCCCCATAGCAGGTGTGTGGTGCAGCTGTGCCCCCTTTTGGGAGGCCTTAGGATGGTTATGGGGAAATTCCTTACCTCACTCCCAGGTAAGTGTGCTCTGGAGGGTTCAGGGTGGGATTTGCAGAAATAACTTTGATCTTGTTGAGTCTGCAAAGACCCAGAGGAGACTTAGAAATTACCTTGCTCTGCAGAATAACCTATTTTTTTGGAGTGTTTTTGAACAGCAGCTTTCTTAGAAAAAAAGAAAGCTTTTTGCATTTTGTCTCCTTGGGATGAGTTTAACAGATGCACCACAGGGGTTTTTAGACCCTGCCATGCTGCATTAGAGTCACATACAGGTACAAGCTTGCTTTGAGAGAGGAAAGCTGCTCTTCCATGGTCAGATAATGAGGTGTTGGCAGTGTGTGAGGGAGTTCTGCAGCCACCCTGAGTGCTGGTGCCCATCTGCTTCAGCTGGTGTCTTGCTGGTGTCAGTCTTTGGTTCTTTGGTTATTTAGTGGCCCCTTGGGGTGCTGGGTGCCTGGGGACATGGTGACAAGCTGGCTGGCTCCTTGTTCTCGAGCCTTCCAGCAGCCTGGAAGGTTGCTCCTGTGGCAAGCTGCATGCCAGCTGTTTTGCTGGATTCTGCAGGAATTGGTTAGAGCCTGAAATAGCTCTGGCTGTGTAAATAGTGGTGAAGAATGCCAAACCCAAGAAGTGCACTTGATGTTGGTAGTGGAAGGTGCTTTTGGATACAAATCCGGACTGGAATTCGCTGGAGGGTTGGCCCAGGCACAGTACTGTGCTGTGTTGAACTCACTGGAGATTTAAATGAGGGAGAGTGCATCCTCTGAGACCCTTTTCATTTGTTTGTTTGCAGTAATAAATCACCAGGGCTGATGAAGGCCACGGTGTTACCTCAGGTGGGATGTTCCTAAGGAGCAGTGCTGTGACTCTGCCCTGATGGATGAGGTGCTGTGTGTGGGATAAATAACTCCCTTCAGTGGTCCCAGTAGGATCAGTGGGTGCTCAGTGCTGGCACCAGTGTTTGTGGGGCAGTGGAGCACAGCACAAGGCCAGGGGCTGGCATCTGAGGGGTGACTTGCATTCAGAAACTGAAGGGAGCTTTTCAAGTGGCTTTTTACTGAGGAATTGTTCTTGGGAATGCACACCCAGCCTTCCTCCTTGCTGTGCACAAATGTGGAGAGTCAGTCCTGTGAGGAGCAGCTGAGGGAGCTGGAGGGGCTCAGCTTGGAGAAAAGGAGGCTCGGGAGGGTCCTTCTTGCTCTCTGCAAATTGCTGTAAGGAGTTTGTAGGTGGGGGGGATTGGGCTGTTCTTCCAGGCAGCTTGTGACAGGACTCTCTCCCTGCTCTTTCCCCTCGGTCCTCAGTTCAGGAACAGTTGTATGAAATCTCTTCCTAGCAGGAGAGCCATGGAGTGCCCAAGGGGCATAACAGTCCCACTCCCACCTGCCACACTGGGATGCTCTTGGGGGCTGCAGGAAGTTAGGTGTGATAGGCAGAGCTTTCTAATCTTAGGGGGAAGTCCTAAGAC
Source organism: Brachypodius melanocephalos (assembly GCA_013398615.1). Classification (NCBI taxonomy): domain Eukaryota; kingdom Metazoa; phylum Chordata; class Aves; order Passeriformes; family Pycnonotidae; genus Brachypodius; species Brachypodius melanocephalos. The sequence continues at coordinate 855,415 of VZSR01003410.1, read as the reverse complement.
ATTCTTCTTTCAGAGGAGGAGATAACTTAGGAGTGCTACTTTCAGAAAAGTGAGGGAGAGTTGCTTTCATGCTGATCAGCCTCTTGCTCAAAGGAGCCTGCCTGGGAATGATAGCCATTATCTGTCCCCTAAGGCTGGTGCCATTCACTGGGGTGAGTAACTGCTTTCATTGAGTGAGATATGGAGTATTCTTTGCCGGGGTGACCTGGAAGCCTGAGAGCTGCCAGCATGGCTCAGAGCTCCTCCTGGGAATAGCGTGGGCCAGTGTAGCTTTGTGACTTTGGCATGTATGGGGAGCTTGGATATTAAAACCAATTAGCTGTCTTTAATGTCAGGGACTTATTTGACCTACCAGCCTCCATTTCAACTTGGCCTGGATTGAGGATCTTTGGGAAAGGGCTGTAAAACTTGTGTAAAGGGGCTAATGAAGTGATGCTTTTTAAAGCACTTCCCTGCTGTCTCTGTAGCCCAAACACTTCAGCAGGACACTGGTGCATGGCAGCCTGGAACAGCAGCGAGCAGGAGCTGGGGTAGCTCCTCCTCCCATAAGAAATGTAAAAGAGCAAAACCCTGGGATTTGATGTCTGAAAAGCACTTTGTTGGCTCTCTGACTCAGAATCCTGAGAAAAAGCTTTTTCACAGAGCTTAGCTGCTTTGCCCTTGAGAGGGCTGGAGGATACGAGGAGGGATTTGATTTTTATGCCATTACTCTAATGGGAAGCATGGGGTCTGGGTTAAATCTGAGACAATGCAGAGGCAGCACTTCAGACATCTGGGATACTTCAATGGCAAATGGGAGGTACCTGCTGGAAGGCAGATGGCAACATCTCCAATTTTCCTTTTGGCTTTGGGTGGATTTGAACCACGAGGCAGCTTTGGGGATTAAGATTTCTGCAGGACCCACCCCAAAGCCTTAGGAAAAACTAATATCAAACTTATTTTCGTTTAATTTAAGCCTGTTCTGTGATTTGTGGGGTCTTATCTCCTGACTGTGCCTGGGGTTGGTGCTGGTGAAGCAGCAGTGTGTGCTTAGCACAGTTTGGTTAAAGCAGCTGCTGGAGCTGATGAGCTGCTCTGGGGAGAAAAGTGATAGTGGGAAAGCAGAAAAGACTTACTGTGACAAAAGGATCCTTCCAGTTCAGTTTTTTGCATTAATCTGAGGAAAACAACGTGTTAAGACAGCACTTGGGCTGCTCAGTGCTCCAGCTGTCTGAGAACAAAGGAATGGGTTCTAAGATGGCCTTGAAGTATGTGGCTGCATTGTTTCAAATAATCTGTGCTGGGAGCTGCTTCCATTCCTTCTGCTCACAGCCCTTGGTCCGTACATGTGTTCTTGCTTCTCAGAGTAGTACCCCAGAATAAACAAGCAGCTTCTGGAGGACTTGCTTGGTAGAGGCTGAGCTGAAGAAGAGCTTTGGTTTTGTTTTCTTTTCTCTCCCATTGTTGTCCTGCAGAAGGAGAATTACCCCAGTAACAGTGAAGAAGCATCCTTGGGGGAGGGAGCATACAAGTGTGTGCATGGAGTATGGTGTGAGGATGCTTGTTGCTTTGCTGCCTGCTCACATCCCTTTTTTTCCTCCCCAGCAATGGTACCAGCATGATCTCGTTGATCATTCCCCCCAAAGACCAGATCTCACGAGTGGCAAAAATGTTAGCGGACGAGTTTGGCACTGCCTCCAACATAAAGTCAAGAGTGAATCGCCTTTCAGTACTGGGAGCCATTACATCTGTACAGCAAAGACTGAAACTCTATAACAAAGGTAACTTCTAGCTTGTATGGATGCTGGCACACTTCCCTTTCTTGGAAGCAGCCTTAAGTTCCTGCACTATGCAGTTTTCTGCTAATCAAATCTGTTGGCCTGTGCTGCTGTTTTGCACTGATATTCCAGGTATGTTGCCCTTGGATGGCTACTTCAGGGGTGGACTTTGGGACTGGAATAGTAAGGTGGTCCTTGTCTTTAAGGAGTGGGGTCATGATTCTGTTCTTAGTGCTGACTCTGCTAAACTTGGCCAGACTTGAGAGCTGGCTATTCTGCAATAGCTCATTTGCTTTAAAGTAGTGATTTTTCTGTCAAGCAGAAACTTCTGTGTGCCTTATGTGTGGCACTGAGCAGCTGCCATCAGTATGGGGGGAGCAGACCCAGGCCATCTCAGATGAGCCCTGGAAGAGTTCATTGTTCCTGCCTTTGCTCTGCTCTGTGGCCTTCCCTGGGATGGTCACTCTGCAAACCCCTGTGTGGGGACCAACAAAGCCTCAGGGCTGCTCAGCCTTTCTCTGGGTGCTGTGAGCTTGTAAACTCGTGGGTTTAACAGGCAGGTGCATGTCTGCTACAGGTGCACTAAATGAGTTTGTTTCCTGTTGTGGAGTCCTGGGAGGGAATGAGGTGGGGAAAATGAAGTTTGGGAACTTGAATTTCTACTCCGCTATGAGTCTCAAGGGCTGGCAGTCAGCTTTTGATGGATACAGCTTGCCACATTCCTTAGTGATCTAAACCTGCATTGTGTCGTTTGTAGTACCTCCAAATGGTCTGGTTGTTTACTGTGGAACAATTGTGACAGAAGAAGGAAAAGAGAAGAAAGTCAACATTGACTTTGAACCTTTCAAACCAATCAATACGTCGTTGTATTTGTGTGACAACAAATTCCACACGGAGGTAAGGACTCTCCCATTGCAGGAGCCAAGGTCTGGGCACAGCTTTGCTGTGCTTGAGCCTGGAGAGCAGCAGGAGCATGCCCTGGGGAGGCCACTGGGTGGCTTGGGACTGGCCAGAGGTGGGGAATGCCTGCTGGAAGGAGCTGAGGGACTGCCCAGCTCCTCCCACCCCAAGTTTGGGTAACCCACAGTCAGGAGGAAGGGTGGTTTTTTCTTACCCACAGAGGCCCAGAGATATTATTCCAAGTCAGGCTTTAAAATACTGCCAAGATAATATCAGTGTTACCAGTCTTGCCATCAGATGTGTTAACTGAGAACCTTGATGGAGAACTGGCATGTGCCTAATCTGTCTAGGGTGAAGTGGGATTGTTTTTATCCAACATCTGATTAAGTTAAATGAATGGTTTGAGGCATATTGAAAGAAATCTGGATTACAGCAGTCAGTGTATTGCCTCTGAGGCTGTTTTGGCTCTGGCAGGTGCAGAGGTCTCAATGTTTGTAGTGCCCCTCACGTCCTTTATGTTCCTCATGATAAATGTGTGGCCTGAGACTTAATTGCCTGTTGTCAGACTCGTGTGACATGGGCTTAGCAGGCCCTCCAGTGATGTAATTCTGCTTGTCTGCTTGGGTCTGTGGAGATGGGATCCATAAGTGGCTGCCAGAGGGCAGGAGTACAGCAGGGAAAGGTGAGCTTGTTGCACAGGTGAGGTTCATCCCTGCTATTCTGTCTTCCCACAGAGAGGGCAGGATGAAATCCCGACATGCCTTTGACCTCCCAGGAATAAAAACCTGTGCACGGGTACAGGTCCGGAGTTCTGCTGTGTCCATGTGTCCATAGATGAGTGAAAGCAAGAGGCAAATAGGAGAATTCAGTAGCGAGCCAGGGTGCCAAGCCCAGGGAGGTTGGGCAGTAGGAGGGTGCTGGGTTTCCTCCTGCCCTGTCAGGAGATGGATTCATCTGGTCTCTGCAGCTGCTGTCTCAGGGCACTGATTCAGTACAGAAGTGCCCAGCAGGCTGTTCCCAGGAGCAGCTGCAAATCCACTGGTGCTGGAGTGTGGCACTGCTCCCCAGTGTGGCAGTGACCTGAGGGGGATTTGTGGGAATTGCCGCTCCTGATGATGGGGTCACTGGCAGCCCCTCCCTGCATGGCTCTGTGCTCTCCCCTGGCTGTGGGGTTATTTTTGGGGATTGCCTGCCCTGCAGAGTCACTGGGGGCTGGGAGCTCTGGCTTTGTCCCCTCTCTGCCTGTAGAGCCTTGAACCCTGTGGTTCCCCCGGCTGAGCTGACAGCCAGGGCAGCTGCTCGGGCACCCACAGCTTTCCTGGGAAAGTCAGGGTGTGAAGGAGCAGCAGGAGGAGCTGGTCTTCACCTTTGGGCTACAGCCTCAGAGAGGAAGCTCAGTCCAGGCTGAAGGAACAGAACAAAGGCAATAGTCCCTTCTTGGTGCTTGACAGGTCAAACAGTGCAATTGCTGACAGAGCTGATCAGGGAATCACTGATCATTGGTACTGTATGAAAATAAGAGGAAATCAAGAACATCAGAGCTGTAGTCATGTGCTGCCTGGCAAGAGCATCTGATAAGATTTCTTCTAGATATTTTATTGCCTGTGTGAAACTGAAGTAACTCCCCCAGGGGGCTGTGAGCCCTGATGTGTGTCTGAGGGGTAGGATTTACAATGACTTACTTTGATACCTTGGCTGGAGCATTCATCCCAGTCACACGTTTTGCTTGGCTCTGTCCCAGTTAAATAGATTGCAGTGTAATATGCCACTTCCTCCTCTCATTCATCCCACTGCTGAGGAATTAATACAGAATATTTACTTTGGCCAGGAGATTCCTTTAAACCTTAGCCTCTGTTTCTTCTAAGCTTGAGAGCTGCAGCCTGGGTTGTGTGGATTTTGGAAGAGGATGACTGATAGGTTTTATCCTTTCAGTTCAGCCCAGTAATCAGGCTGACAGCCCTGCAGGCAGCTCGAGGTCCCGTGCAGTAACCCAGCACCATCACTTTGAGTGTTAAACTGGTGACTTCAAGCAATCTGGAGTTTTGACAAGTTCCCCATCCTACTGATGTGATTTTGCCAGCCAGAAAGAGGATTCTGGCTATTGCTTTTTCGGGCATGTGTAAGTGAGCAGAGTGTGTTTGTGCTGGATGTCTCTGCCCACTCAGACAGCCCCTGAGGGAACAGCAGCTGAGAGATTGCCTTGAGAAAGTTTGGGTGCTTGGGCAAAATCAACTCAAAAACCTTGATACTGCACTGTGCTTTGGTTGGGCAACTTAAATGACCTTATGGGAAATATTCAGCTGCCTTTTTTAAAGGGAGAAAAATTGAAGGATAACTTCATTTCTGGCTGTCTTCTCCACAGCCAGTTATGCACAGGACAATTATTGCTGCTGTTCCTTGTGCTCTGTAAGGCTGAATTTGCCACAGCCACTGTAGATTTATTTCATCATTCTGCCTGTGGGACTTGAAGTCAGCAGGTGCAGCAGACCAGTGGTGGTGGTAGAGAGGCTGTGTCAGTGCTTTGGAGTACAAAACTGTTCTGACAATGAACTGAGCAAGTTCTGCTTTCCTGGCTGGAATGCCAGGAGAATTACTGCTCCAGTTGTGCCAGCCAGAGAGGTGAGACAGCCTCAGAGAAGTGGGATCCATTTCACTTCACGCTCCTCAGAGCCCATCCTCCAGGGTTTTGCTGTCACACCTCCCCATGACCTCAGATGGGGAACTGGCAAAGCTGGGAAATTGTGATCAAAATTAAATTTGAGTTTCCTTTGTGCTCTTGACAGTGTTGTATGGGATGGGATTGTGTGTGGAGGGTGGGCAGGCCCTGGCCCAGGGTGCCCAGAGCAGCCGTGGCTGCCCCTGGATCCCTGGCAGTGCCCAAGGCCAGGTTGGGCACTGGGGCTTGGAGCAGCCTGGGACAGTGGGAGGTGTCCCTGCCATGGCAGGGGGTGGGAATGGAATGGGCTTTAAGGTCTCTTCCAACCCAAACAATCCTGGGATTCTGTAGTGATCTGGAACGGTTACAGCTCCTGAATGTGCTGCTTTTCCTCCACTTTGTTAATGTGAAAACAGACGCCATGACCAGCTGTGAGCTGAGGCTGCTGGGGCTGTGCTGCCCCCGGTGCCCTGTCAGCCCTGTCCCTCACAGCCTCCCTCTCTGTTCCAGGCCCTCACAGCGCTGCTCTCCGACGACAGCAAGTTTGGCTTTATTGTAATAGACGGGAGTGGGGCACTCTTTGGAACTCTCCAAGGAAACACACGAGAAGTGCTGCACAAATTCACTGTGGATCTTCCAAAGAAGCACGGTAACACACTTGTCTGTCTCTGCTGAGTGCAGCAGCCTGTCCTGGGCTGGGATGTGAGCGTGGAAATGGGGAACTTGGCCTGTGGGGGTTTAGCTCTGCTCAAGTCTGTGCTCCCTTGGAATCTGACAGCAAAGCCTCCAGTCTGAGCCTTCTGTCAGAATTAATGAATCACAGGAATACGCAGTTGATCTTAGAAGTGGCACTTTTTATGTCTTGCCGCATTTGACCCTTTACTTGGTTTTGGGACAGTTCTAACTAAGTATTAGTAGCACAAGTGGTGATCCCACTCAGTGGAGGCATTAAGGTTTGATGTGCTGGTGTTGTGGGTACACCACAGTGAGGAGCAGTGAGCTGCTCTCTGCAGGAAGCACAGGGCCTCGTGGAGCAAGGGAAATTCGAGTTACACTCTGTGGTGCTGTGTTGTAACCAGCCACTGATGAGTTCAGCAAATAATCTGCTTGTTTCTCCGGGCCTACTGGCCTTTGTAGAGTGGGATGGGACAAAATGGAATAAAAACACTGTCCCCAGTGAGGCTGTGCAGCAGAGACTGCTGGGCTGTGCTGCATCAGCAGTGTTTGAGGCAGTGTACAAAGGAGATGGCTTCTCCTGAAGGTACAGGGAGAGAGAATGTGCTCAGATGTTCAATTTATACAGAGCTGTGAGTCTTTATAGAAAGAAAAGAAACATTTTTCCTCTCTGGAGAAAAATCTCCTGGTGGGAATGAACAGCCTTTATTTTCTGAGTGTTCCATGGGAGCCCCTGCCTCAGCTGGTGGCAAACTGAATTCAGGAGGCTGCAGCTGCCCTTGGCTTTGGTAATTCCGGGCCAGCTGTGTCCTGAGGGGGTCCAGGGGGTCCCTCACGGCTGCCCCATCCCTCCCTGCAGGCAGAGGAGGTCAGTCTGCCCTGCGCTTCGCCCGCCTGCGCATGGAGAAGAGGCACAACTACGTGCGCAAGGTGGCCGAGACGGCCGTGCAGCTCTTCATCTCCGGGGACAAGGTCAACGTGGCCGGGCTCGTCCTGGCCGGCTCGGCCGACTTCAAAACTGAACTGAGTCAATCTGACATGTTTGATCAGGTGAGTGGCCTTCTCTGAGCAAACCCACGTGTTGGAGTGTCCGTGGTGACCCGGTGATTGGGGCAGTAGCTCTGATACAAGATGCTCCTCCAGAGGAATGTGACTCTGGTATCTGAAGAGATTTGATCAAAACTAAAAACGTGATGTATCCAAAGAATTCTCTCATTCCTAACACCTCCTGCAAGGAGCTGAGAATTCCTGTTCTTAAAACAGGGTGAATAAGAAATCTGTCCTCCCTCTTTGGAACTGGCATTCACATTCTTTGTGTTCCCAGATCTAAAGCAGGAGCTTTATTGGAATTAAACCCTAGTGAACCTAATGTGTCCCCGTTGCCTGAAAGTTGTGGTTCAGTAGTGTCCATTCAGAGGTCCCTCTGCCTCAGGTGAAGTGCAGCAATGAGTGCAGTGACTCCCGTGGCAGGGTGAGGAGCCTGACAGCCTTGCTCTGCAGTGGATTTATCTTTTCATGTCTCCTCCTTCTCTTGTTCAGCGGTTGCAATCCAAAGTGCTCAAACTAGTTGATATTTCATATGGAGGAGAAAATGGCTTCAATCAAGCAATTGAGTTGTCAACTGAGGTCCTCTCCAATGTGAAATTCATCCAAGAGAAAAAGCTAATAGGTAGGTGATGCCCTGCAGCCTCCCCTGAGCCGGGTGTGTGGCACTGAGTGTGCTGCTCTTGCTCTTGCCCTCCTGGCAGTGCCCTCGTGCTGCCTCAGCCCTGCTGTGCTGCCTGACACTGGGACTTGCAGTGGTTCTTTTTGCCACCTGGACACCTCAAGGGCTGATATGGGGGGTGGATTTGGTTGGTTTCTTTTTCCCCACCAGACTCCTTGGACCTTCTCTATCCTTTCATCAGAGATCCCCTTAGTTCCCCTTAGGCCTTCTGCTTCTCAGTTTCTCACATTCAGATGGAGCCTGTTAAAGGTGTGTGTGCTGTGCTGAGTGCTCATGGCAGGCTCTGTGTGCCCTGCAGGACGATACTTCGATGAGATCAGCCAGGACACGGGCAAGTACTGCTTTGGTGTGGAAGATACACTAAAGGCTTTGGAAATGGGAGCAGTAGAGATCCTGATAGTCTATGAAAACCTGGATATCATGAGATACGTCCTGCACTGCCAAGGCACAGAGGGTACGTGGTGCTCTGGGACACTGGAGGCTCTTAGTGTTTAACACCTGAGGAGCCTCACTGGGTTGGCTTTGCTGGAGGAGCTCCCTGAGGACATCTGATCACAGGGATGTTGTGCAGGTCTGTGTTACTTTGCAGGTCACTGGCCTGCAGCTTCCCATCCCCTGTGGGGGAGAAGCTGGAACAAGCAGGGTTCCAGTGCCCAGAGGGAATCGCAGTGCCAGGGGGGCACTTGGTCATAGGGCCAGCCTGGAACCTCCTTCCAGCTTTGTGAGTGTGATACCAGAGAGGAGACTGAGGTGACCTTGTGGCCAGAAACACAATTCCTGGGCCTGCAAACAAACGCTGGGCCTGCAGTAGGACCTGTCCCTCTCTGTGTTGGCTGTGCAGCCGCTCTCTGCTGCTGTGCCCTGTGGGTTTGCTCACAGAGCTTCAGAGAGGAAGGAAGGCAGTGGCCATGCCCAGACCCCCTATTTTGTGGTTGCTGGCTGTGCTCAGTCTCCTGCTGTCTTTAAACTGTGTCTTGTAGCCTTACCCAAACTAATACTGTCATTTTTTCTCCCTTCTCAGAGGAGAAGATTCTGTATTTGACACCAGAGCAAGAGAAGGATAAATCCCACTTCACAGACAAAGAGGTATTTCAGATTTGGGGCTTCTGGGTTTGTTTTCAGTGTGTTGGTGCAGAGCTCTGGACACGTGGGCTAGGGTTGTCCCAAGCACCTGAGCACAGTGACCTGGCACTCAGTGACACCTCAGGGCAGGAATCCTGTGTAACCCCTGGGTTCTACACCTGCTTTTCTCCAGTCCTCCCTGCTGCCAGTGCCAAGGTTGTGTAAATGGGCAGTGTGGGATCTTTGACCACCTCCAAATCATCACCTACAAGGGTTTGGAAGCCATCGTGCAGGCAGGGCCCCAGACCATTGCTTCCTGCTTGTGGGGCACTGATTTGATCATGCAGAGCCACTGTGAGGTCAGGAATCATGACCCGGATCAGGTGCCAAGGGAGTGTCTGCTTTGGGATCTGTTTGACATGTGGAACTGTCATTTGCTGCCTGAGTTTCCTGCCTGTGCAGGTCAAACAGCCCTTGTGGACCAGGGGTCTGGGTTACCTTGCAGAACAAACTGGGAAGAAAAGTAGCCCTTGCCAAAAGGATGGGGATCTGTCCCACTTGGCTTGTGCAGGGGGGCACTTTTAGCTGTTTTCCCTCCTGGAGGGAGGACTGGCAATCCCTGCTGTGCATGGAGGGTTTGCAGTGTTACCTGCAGAGAGGTGTTTTTATTTCACAATAATCATTGCACTTCCTGCTTAGAAAATGGTGCCTTTTGGCTCTGCTTGCATGGGTCAGTGTTCCTGCCTGAGAATAGGGCCTGGTGGGTGAGGGGGGTTGGAATCTGTGCAGGGAGCAGAGCAAGTCTTGAATGAGCAGTGAAACTGAGATGTAGCATGGTTTTGTCCTGCTTCTGCACTATATTTCATATTAGAGGCCCAAAACACTGACAGTGATGAATTTTGTAGCACCTGGAGCTGGTGGTTGTGCCTGCCCTTACCTGGTGCAGTTGTGCCAGGAATGCCTCCCCCCAGGAATGTCCCTGTGGAGCATGAGGGCTGCTGTCCCTGCTAGGGAGCCAGCTTTGGGAGGGATTTCCTCAGTACTGAACACACAGTGACTGTAACAGGTTTTTAATACTTATTTCTGCCTTCCAATGTCTCCACAGACTGGGCAGGAACACGAACTCATAGAAAGTATGCCCCTCCTGGAGTGGTTTGCAAACAACTACAAGAAATTTGGAGCAACATTGGAAATTGTTACAGACAAATCACAAGAAGGATCCCAATTTGTGAAAGGATTTGGAGGAATTGGAGGTAAACTGCAAGAGGAAAATGTGTTTTGGTTTGATAATCTAGTGCCAACACGAGTGGGGTTGATCTTATTCCTGTTAGTCGTGAAACCAGTTCAAGAAACAGTTGTGTTCATCAGGGTGGATTCATTCCCTGTCCAGCAGGGTGATGATCCATGCTGGACCCTGTCACTTTCCAGCTGTGTTCCTCAATCCCTGTGTCCTCTGGAGGGCTCAGGGGTGGACTGTCCCCCTGTGAGCTGCTGGAGCTCAGCAGGGCCCTGAGCTGCCTGGCTCTGTCTGCACAGGGGTTTGTTTGGTGGCAGTCCCTGCCCTGCCCAGGGGGCTCTCACCACCACCAGCCCTGTTCCTGAAGCACTTGGAGCCATTGCTCATCTCTCAGAGCCTCCCTGTACTTGGCTCCCTGATCTTCTGCTTCCTTTCAAAAGAAAAGAAAAGTGTTTTTCGTCCACCCTCGGGAGCAGTGAGGCCTCTGAAAGCTGCTCTGGAGCTCGCTGAGCATCAGCCACGCCTGGCAGAGGTGCAGGGGGTTCCTGTGCCAGTCTGACAAATCCTGGGCAGGTGGAGCCACAGCAGTGCCATGCTCCATGTCCTGCCTGGGCAGGGATTCCAGGGCAAAGCTGACTGTTCTCAGCTTTGATGGATGTCAGCCAGGGGGGAGTGCATTGTACAGAGAAATTTCTAGGACCCAAAGAACACCAGTTGGGAGGAACGAACCGTGGATTGTTTGGCTCCATAAGGGTCAACAGGTTTCCAAGTTTTCAGGGTTTGTAATTCCAGGAGTCTCTCATTTCCTGTCAGATCCAGCGTCTTTGCGTGGTGGAATCCTCTTTGCTTCCATGCCCTGTAGGCTTGAAAGGAAATGTCCTTGAAAATCTCCTTCATGTCTGTAAATGATTCCAGAATACAGGATTTCCAGACCCCTGGGTTGGTGTTTGGGGTGGGAAGAGGAAAACAGCCACTAAATCCTGCTTTCACTGCATTGTAAAAGGAGCTGCAGTGCCAGCTGCCCTCTGGATTGTACTGCCAGGGCTCGGTGTGAGCAGTGGCACTGGGACAGTGATGTGGCACTGGTGTTTTGTGGAGATGCAGCCCTAGAACAGGCTCAGCTTTTCCAGGAGGAAGCTGGCCAGGCTGGGCAGGTGGGTGCTGCTTCCTTTGGGCAATAAATTCCCTGTGGCATTTCTCAGAGCAGCTCAGCCTGTCTGCTGCTGGGCCTCAGCTGGATGTCACTGGGAAGCTGTGGAAGCGGGGCCGGGGAAGCTGTGCCTGTGGGAATGCTGGGGGAGCTAAAGGCTGTTTCTTTGGCAGGTATCTTGCGGTACCGGGTGGACTTCCAGGGCATGGAATACCAAGGAGGAGACGATGAATTTTTTGACCTTGATGACTACTAGGTAGTCGAGCTGGGTCCGGCAACACGTGCCTCGCCCCTCCAGCATCCAACCCAAGGAGCAAACTCATGGTGGAAAACACAACAGATCCCTGCCTTAGAATTGGAACATTTCCAGAACTTGATCCACGAGCATTTGGATTTAAGAAAGCAAAACCCTACACTTTGATTTGTCATAGTGTCAGTACAGCAGCAAACTACTAAGTTCCTATATGCCACTTTGGACTAATTCAAAAAGAATCCCAGTTTTTACTTTTACTCAATGGTGAAATTGGTTGCTCTTGTATTTTATGGAAATGATTTTTTTAACCTTCATGATACATTAACTGCTGTAAACCTCTTCCTTCCAAAATTAATAGAAGTAAGATCCTACTGCTTTGTTTCTTTATACTTTGATTGGAGAAATCAATTGCTGCATTTGGCAGCGCCGTGACCCATTTACATGGCATTCTCAGCTTAGCCTGCAGAAGAAATGGAGCAAGGTTGGAGCCATAATTCTCTTCAAAAGCTTGAGGAGGCACTGACCTGAGTGCTGGTTCATTACATGTGGCTTGCAAATTCTGATGGTTTGGGGAGGCTCACCAGCCAAACGTGCTTTAATCTATTTGCAGAAACACTGCTCTTACAAACTAGGAAATGCACTTCATGGATTGCAATGAAAATGCTGCTGGAGTCTTGGGCTTAATTTGGATTTGAGCAGTGCAGCCTTCAGGAATTTTTTTTTTTTTTTCAGTCTTGACAAAAATAAACATGAGATTTCAGTGAAGTAAGGTACACTTGGCTTTTTGTTCCTCAGTAAGTTTTTCTTTTTGCTTTAGGACTGCGTAAGGTTTCCTTGATTATGTGAATTTGAGCCCACAGGTCTTTAATGGAAGTGGGTGTTTGACAGGAATACTGAGTCAGTGGAGTGAAGGCTGAATTAGTGCTGGGAGTGTGGAATATTTGATTCTGATCTGTGGAGTGCTGGCACGGCCCTGGGAACACCCAGCTCCCAGCAGAGTCTGTCCTGTGGGGATGTGCCCTTCAGGGGAGGGTAAAGGATCACCTCGGGATGATCCCAGACTGCCCAGGCTTTGTGTCCTGCCTGTTCCACGGAGCATCCATCGATCAGGGACCTCATCCTTGGGGTGTGTCCAGCCTGCTGGTGACACTCTGAGGATCAGGGGCCATGCAGGCCAG